>CM040246.1:8634519-8761279 GCA_022545495.1 Chrysanthemum lavandulifolium | reverse complement strand
TGGGGTGTGGGGGATTTCATTCCTCGCCGAATCCGATGTGGCAGCTCGCCACTTTTTTTCACACCTCGCCACGACATCATGGTGGTTCGCCACTTGTGGTTTCGCCAGTCCAACGACATGGTAAAAGACAAAAGTTTTTGCAGTGTTTGTGTTTGTTTCTTTTGTGTTTGTGATGTGTTTGTGAGGGTGGATGTGACCCAAGTGAAGAGGTTTGGGTTAGTTGTGATTGAAGTGTATTTTTAAATGAGTGTGTTGGAGTGATGTGGAAGTGAGGACACGTGGGCTGAAATGAAGAAGTGGGTTCTACCTACACACCCCACGCCTAAGTAACAAAGAAGTGAAATAGATTACTAATACTATCATTGTACGGAGTATGTTTAAAAATGTTGACAAAAATAAAATAAAATAAAATAAAAGAGTTACTATATGTGTCACTGAAAGAACCAGGTTTTAAAGATACCGAGTGCAAAAAAAATTAGAACTATAATAAAGTGGCATAAATTGTATTTGACCGGGTGCAATTAGAAAAATCAAAGTTTTTATACAAAAATTAACCTTACAAAACATATATAATTACATTAGAGTCCCGTGACATCCTATGGCACCCCCTAGTTCCACAATTAGACCAAAACAAGTATCATGTATGTTATATACCGAAACTAGCTAAGACCAAATAATAATAATAAATTAAAAAAAAAAAAAAAAAAAAAAAATCTGATCACTAACAGCAATCTGGTTACGTTATATAACTAACATTCCTACTCCTTCATATATTTTAGGCAAAATATAACTACCATAACAAGTATAACCGCTCAAAATTGCTATTCACTTATTAATAAAATGTAAAGGTGGGTCATATGACCAGATTTTGAAATGTGATAGAATATTTGGTAAGAAAATGAAAACAAAAATACTATAAAAACACATATATTTCCAAATAGATATAGGCCGTCGCAATAAAACAATTAACATTAATTCAACCGAAAAAAATACTATATTAAAAAAATCTATTAAAAGCTAGCAACATTGATTTGATATGATTAAAATTTTGAAATATAATAATAATATTAAATTATTTTTTCCCATTATTAGTAATACTCTTATTAAAAAATGATCCAGCTAATATTCTGCTAGACTTATAATACATCACATCGGTACTTATATTAGACACAGAAACCCTAGCATAGGCCACGAGTTCCCCACGGTTTTTATGCTCATTAATTTTCACACACATAAAATCACTCGTATAAATCAATCTTTATATCCTTTACACCAATCAAACATATATCTTATCTATTTACTAGTACACTTTAGTGTGACGACGACTTTTGCACCTATATATATTGACATAGTTAGTGTCAAAACAAAATGGCTGACCCTCCACCACCACCACCACCGCCGTCATCATCACCTCAAAACCCTCTTCCTAATGTCCAATTGCCACCCAAGCCACCCACTATCATGACAACCTCTTCTTCTTCTTCTTCAGCAAGTTCTCCCAGTCGGCGCAGTCCTGGCGCCACTGGGAGGCATCCCACTCTGCGTGGGATACGGAGTAGGAGTGGGAAATGGGTGTCAGAGATTCGTGAGCCGCGTAAAAGCAAAAGAATTTGGCTTGGGACTTACCTAACGCCAGAGATGGCTGCTGCGGCTTATGATGTAGCCGCTTTGTCGCTAAAAGGTAGCGACGCAGTGTTGAATTTCCCTGAAAATAGGGAAGGTACCCAGTGCCGGCTCTGGCAGAGCCGGCACTGATAAGGAGCGCGGCTGGAGCTGCAGCCGAGCTTATGAAGCCTTCGGTACCTGATCAACAGATGAATGTGGTGGATACATCTGTTGATCAGGTGCCGGTTGCCATGAATGATGAGTTTATGGATGAAGAAGCGATTTTTGATATGCCGAATTTGTTGGCTGATATGGCTGAGGGAATGCTGATGAGTCCACCCCGGCATACGAGTACGGATGATCCTTCTCCAGGGGATTCATCTGATTGTGATAATTTATGGAGCTATTAGTCTGTTAGGCTTCATTCGATTTGTTCAAAAATAAGAAAGATGAAAGAAGAACAAATAGAGGTTAAACAGAAAAAGGAAAGTGAGTATAATGCGTGCATGATCTTTACAAATCATGAGATTTGTTTTTTAAACATCATGATTGAAATCTTTATATATATATAGAGGAAATTTATAGTGGTGTGTTTCAAAGTTCTTAGTTTTTATGCTTAAACACAAACATTTACACATTTATATGTGTCTGTTTATTACAAGATTGATTGGAGTCAACATTTGCAGCTAAAGATCTCATATAGGGATCTATCATATTGAGTTCCTGTTTGAGAACTCGTATTGCAAATGAATTGGTACCATGAGATATAAATACATGTCAAATAAATATATCATAGCTGTTTGTTTTCTCATTATTACATTCATTTTTTTTTTACTGTTAGGTGATTTTAGTATCATCGACTACTATTTCGGTAATGACGATTTATTAGAGGCTAATAAGATTTTATATTTGGCTCGAATATGAATTAGGGAAGTGTGGATTGCACACTCGTTGAGCTAATATGTTTTCGACCATGACAAAAATGCAGAGGTCAAGGGGTGGTCAATGGTCAACGCCCCTTGCGGGGTCAAGGGGCTGAGCCCCAAATGGTATATTTAGTGCTCCAAGTAAGTTGTATGTTTTCCCCTATTATTTCCCAACCAGTGTGACCGTTGGAAAAACAGTTGTGAAAGTTGGTTTCAACTAACTTTAACTGCATAACTGTCATCTAGAATCTGTTTTATAAAGTGATCCATTAGCCTCATTTAGACATACGAAAACAAACAAATTCCTCTTTTGTTCCTGCTTTGTGATCTTGTGTCTAAACACAAAGTGTTTCTCTTCTAGAATTATCCCGATAGAGATTTCGTGCAACCCAGACATATATAGGGTCGAAATACTTTATATAGAAAGTGAACTCAACACGATTCTAGTAAAATATCTAGGATCATCACACACCCTATACGATTCTCTAACATTTATATTATAGAGAAGGCATTATTTCGAGGAAACCCTTTACCCAAAAAAGAAAAGAAAAGACATTATTGGAAGAACTCTTTACCGAAGAAGAACAAGTTTAAGTTCAAGTACGTTTAGTTATAAGCTTGTGTGTGGAAGCTAGTGTTATCCAAATGCCAAGTTTGTATTGGATTAGATCAAAGTTGATTAAAAAAAAAAAAAGACGTGGATTGATGGAATATTTGTAATGTTTCATCGTATGAAACTTATCATGTTAATGTGACTAAATCACAATCATGGAAAAGATGCTAAGACTTAGTATTGCGGCATAAGAAGTTTGAAATGCTGTCTCACTATGCATTTCACAAATACAATTTGAAAAAGTTACAAGCTAGCAATGCTTGTCATAACTAATAACAGTAATAACAATTGGTCCCTAGAGGACATAAAGTTTGTTGGTTGTTGAAATTCACCTCAAAGGTCGATTTCCATGCTTCAAAAACCTACTATCCCTATCAAGCGGAAAGAAAGAGAGACCCAAAGCTGCTTCGCGTTTAATGATATGTGGGCTACCTTTTTATTATATTGTAGGTGGAATTGAAAGTTCACACTAACTATAACCATTATACTAACGTACGACACATTCATGGAATGATCTTCATAGACGGATTGGATTGAAAATCTGATATCGGCTTGTAAAATCTATATAAGTGTAATTTCGTATCGTTTCAAGAAATTTGTGAGATCGTAACAATCATTGTCATTTGAAAAAATGCGGACAACACGAAGGGCAAAAAAAACTTTGGCAAGACTGCAAAGTTCTTAAGGTTAATGTTTTATGCGTGTAATGGTTTATATCTTCAAAATAAATTGTTATCTACACAGAATAATTATAAACGTTACTATAATTTCTTAGACTTGAAATCTGTAATTTTTGTATACACTATTAGTGTAACTAAAAAGAAGGTAGTTACAGGTTATATTTCTGCTAGGTGTAAACAAGTCTGAAATGAACATGAGAATAAAAGATTATGGTATTATTTTGCATCAAGAGTTGAGATTTCACATATCTATCATTAGGGCAGTAAATGAATCGGACGAACACGAACGGAGCTTTGTTAACGTCGTTTAATTTTAACTAGACAAATAAACGGATAAGAACAATTAAATGGTTGAAATTTCTTGTTCATGTTTGTTTATTAAGAAGATGAGTTGTTCATATTCGTTTATATTCATTCATTAAGACACTAAACGGATCCTAAACAAACATAAACGATTGAGCATAAATGAACGTGAAAAAACATATATCAACTTTATTACATTGCATAACATCTTAATTACATTATAATGCATTTACATTTAGGTCATTCCTAAAAGAAAGTCTCAAAAAAATAAGTATACACACTTGCTATAAGAGGAATGCTTAAAATTCAATACATCTCATTATTCAAAATTAAACGCAGACGTTTCCACTAAATTAAATAGATGTTTCAAATCATTTACAGCTTATTATTAAAAACGTGTAACCGCTAAAAATTATTTTATCGGCAATGATTATTAAAAACATATAATCACATACATTATATAAATATACACAAATCATTTCATATCTTTCTCACACACATCTAAAATTTCTTCAATAAGGTCGAGTGTACCGTACCATAAAATTTAGTCACGTAGACTGCACTACATCGCATTGTCAGACTGCTACTTTTGTTTTATAAATGTTTTTTTTTCAACAAACCAGTTTTAAAAGTATACAATTAAAATATAGAGTTAATTGCATTTTTGGTCCATGTAGTATGGCCAAATTGCAGGTTTGGTCCCTAAAACTTTGAAAGTGCAATGATAGTCCTCATTTTGAAGTTTGAATTGCATTTTTGGTCCCTAATTGGTGTGAAATGACCAAATTACCCTTGTCTTCTCTGAATAAGACAAAGAGTATTTTAGTCATTTCACTTTATCCAGGGACCAAAATTGCAATCCAAACTTCAAAATGAGGACTATCATTGCACTTTCAAAGTTTAAGGACCAAACCTGCAACTTGGCCATACCACAGGGACCTTGAAATGCAATTAACTCTAAAATATATATATGATACGAACATAAACAAATAAATGAACGTAAACAGACTTTAATAAATGCACGGACGTTCACAAATATAAATAAACGGACATTACTTTTGTTCATGCTCGTTTATTTTTGTTCATGTTCGCTCTTTTGACAAATAAACGAACTTTTTACCGAACGATTTATGAATTATTCAGTGAACGTTTAATTCGTTTACAACCTTATCTATCAACATAGTTACGAGTTCACAAGTCCATTACCCTAAAACAGATTGGGAAGTTAGCACCAGAAAGGGTTTTAATTTTGGCAATCAAATGATGAGGTACCCAAATATGGTATGTTAAATGATGAAGACGACCACATTACTCCAGTTAGTTCTAATTACTCCATCAAAGTCATGCTAAAATCATGGATGATTTATTGGAATTTGAGAAATGAATGACTGTTAAATGATGTGATATGGTGGTCACAAAACATAAACAAATCATATTATTAAAAGTTAAGTGTCAGATTTTGTTCTCATGAAAGATTATGGGATGTAGTATAAATGTTTTAAATGTTTCATTTTGCTCATTTTACTTACCCACCATAGACCAACCATCAAAGGGTTTGCTAACATATAGGCTCCACATCTTGAACCTTTTCCTCCAATAAATATTTTAAAGGAGTAATACTTTTCTCTATTCATCAGACTACTTTTTTGCTATATATTTAGTATTTATATTTTAAGGTACGATCTATTGAGAATTTCGTATAGAAAAAGTAGATAATTAAAGTTCGTTGAACAAAAGCCCTAAGACTACGTTTATCAAGTGCCTTGCCAACCCAATTGAATGCTATATGTATGAAAATATTATTTTTTTAATAAAATCATCCGATCTTCATATCCAACCAAGATTATATGGCAACCCAAGTTGGCAACCTGCAATCTGCCACATGGCAGCCCCCAAATGGATAGTTGTTATTTTTTTTCTTTTTCTTTTTCTTTTTCATTTTCAATACTTATTATTTTATATTATTAGGTTGGGTTGTTGATAAATGGTAAAAAAATATAGATTGGTTGTATGTATTGGTTGTGTAGATGGATGAAAGAGAAAATAATATTTTATTAAGAGATTGGGTTGTGATGGGTTGTTGATAAAGATAGTCTAATAAAGAAAGTATTGGAAAACTTTAATTTAACTTTAGCAAAACAATGAGTATACTTTTTATTAGTCGATATAGTGTCACATCTACTTAACCAATAAAATCTTTCGCACTTGATTTTCTACTAGCTATGCTAATAGATTGGCTAGATCAACATATGTCTTCGTGAAATTTATACTATCTTTAAGTATCGTAAATTGATTCTTTTATTTTCAGCTGATGAGATATGCCCAATTTATCATAAAGCGTGTTTGGATTCTTTTGAGGAACATGAGGTTCATTGCAAAGAGATCTCGGACTTCAAGTACAGACAGAATATAGTTAGGAACGTCCTTTTTGACGTATGTTGGCATGCCAGGATATCCGTCAAGAAAGAAACACCTGTGAACTTTTTGACTGACCCGTTGGATGGAATATCCACACTCAGACCGACAAACGTTTTGGTTTTTAGATGGGTTGGAGGGAAACATGCTTGTGTAGATCTAACCAGGGTTTCTCCTATCGTGGGTTTGAGTTGTCGGGGTTTTACAGTGGGACAAGCTCCTTTGAAAGTCGTCTCATATAAAGTGATAAAACACGAGAAAGCATGCATTGAAAATCAACATGTTTTTTTTATTTCTTTCGCGTCTGATACTTTTGGTTTCTTTGCACCTGGGGCAGTGGAGATTCTTATCAGAATCCAACGAGTTATGCATAGAAATGATATGATACCTACATCCACAAATGTTTTTTTTTGAGTAAAAGGATTACCTCCAGTAAAATATAAAACTAGTGTTTGCAAGAAAAAAACTCATGTCTCTACAGTCACAAACCCACAACTTACTATTGAACTAAGAATCCAATGGTTCGATCCACAAATGTTGTTTATAAAAAATTAGTTTTGCAATCCAAAAAGGAATAATGACACAATTTTTTGCTCGTTTGCCTTACACCTATATGTAAATCCAAATTCGGTTGATAAAGTATATGAAATGTATTAGTCTTTTCAAAAAAAAAAATGTTGATTTCAATAATTTGTTGTATTTAGAATCTTATGAATTATTATTATTTTTAAAGAAACTTATATGTTGTCACGTGTATTAAAAATAAAAGTGAAAATAAAATTAATGCCTATGATATCGCACGTAGTGATGGGCAACCCGTGCGACCTTGCCTATGTGGCATCTTCCGGTTGACACATGCTTGGTCTATTAAGTGATGGTGTTGGGCGGTAACTCGACTTGTAGGGTGACCATGTGCGAATCCGCACACCCGATGTGGAAATGGATGAATGGTCAGCCGCGGCGGTTGGGTGACTGTTAGATTCATTGGTCAACAACGGTAGTGTGTCGTGGTTCATGTGTTGTACTTATTTATGGCAGTTTTGTTCCCCCTAGAGTATTTTGCGTATTTAGTTAGAACTTTATCCCATAATCAAATTATAACCCTAATTAAATTTTGATATTAAAAATTAATTTAATCAAGAAAAAGTAAAAGTCAAGAGGAAAATGAGAGAAAGCTGAATTCAAAGTGCCAATGTATGAGCTCTAGCTTGACTTCAAATTTGTTTTCAAATCCAATTAGGTTAATAGGATGTGAAAGAGAGACATTTAAGCACACCTCAATCTAATATAAAATTAGAGTAATGTCATACTACTTTCTAATGTCAACAGAGTTAGTGTAAGATTCAATATGAAAACATAAAATTATTAATTTAGAAAGAATGGGGATTATTACTGGTATTAAGACTAAAAAAATTATTTGTAATAACGCGATGTTGTATATGACCGCGTAGAAGAGACTTGCATATAATTAAGGATGACAAAATACATGGAATTATTTGAGGTTATCAAATGGTCTTGCTAACAATTTATCGTGTAAATTCTCATTAGAGCAAGACAAAAAAAATAAAAAAAATAAATAAATAAAAAATGTAGAGAACATGATATTTAGATCGTTATCTAAACACAATTAGCTAGATTCACACGTCACTAACCAACTTATATTCGAAAGCATCTAATACGTACCATTGTAACCGAAAATTTGTTTGTATATGTACATAGAGTGGATGAACGAATTAAGTCGGCCATGAATATGGTTAGGTTATAATTAAAAGAATTAGTAGTTGTTAAAAACAATAGTCTTCAAATGGAACCTTTTTTGTCTGATAAAACAAACAAATTAAGTGGGGGCTTTGCTTTTCGCCTCATATATACCAGAATCTGTCGAACTAACGTCCACAAGATATTATTTCACTTTACTCCCACAATCTTTGAACAATATTTCATCATTTGACTTTCCAAATATATGGCCGACAACTTGTCTTATATTATAGTACATCGCAAAAAATGAAATTTAATGTCTAAATTTTGGACCATGAAATCAAGTTTATGTAACTGTCATCTCCACACTATATAATAGAGGGGCACGACATCATTATTCTTGCGTCGATGATGATTCAACGATAACGTGGCGATTCAATAAACACTTACATCTCAGGCTATAAACTAAAAAAGAAAATGCCAAGGTTCGAACTTGGGCTCTTAACAAAATAGAGACTTTCGTTCAACTACTTAACCACTCTGCCATGAATAGCTTTGTGATAAATGTTGAAAAAACAAATTACTAAACGATCCTAAACACAAACACAATTAAGGCTACTTGGTGTACTTTTCCAAATCAAATTAACCAATCTACACACAACGAAAATTAAGGAATGGGGCGTTTTGTTGCTAGAAACCAGGGATACACAAGTTTAATAATTTCTTCCTTCATCAATCTTTGATTTTGCTTTTTAAACTTTCTGTATTTTGTTAATTTATTCAAGGCAACTATATCAAAACTCAATCAATCAATACTGATTTACAGCTATGATGAAGCACGAAAATGAGGGGATTTCATTATTGTGTGACCTAATTTGCATCTTCAATCGTGTTTTTCATCTTCACGACTCATTCATAAGTAACAGGTTTTTGTTATATATTCATCTTCAATAGTCTTTTCTTTTTCATACGATTTACGTATTATCATTGTTATATGTAATGAAGCAGTTAAACAAATGGAACAAAACAGGAAATCAACTCTTTCTTATGCCCCTGGTATGTTTAGAACTGGATGATACATTGCATCTTAATGATCATGATAACTATTATGTTTATCAACTGTCTTTTATTTTCAGATACAGAATATGAACCAAACAATGGTTCAAAGTGAGTGGACTCAAGCATTGTTTCAAAAACTGGTATGTTGGTTGTTAAATGTTGAATTCTTATAATTTAATAATATTATGATTATGTCGTGTAATATGTGAATGATAGTAACAACGTTATATTATCTTTATGATATGTTCATTCAACTACGCAATGGAAGCAAGTCATTGGGGAATGAATGACTATTTGCGTTCTTTCTTTGTAATACTCATTATGTCTAACACTATGTCACGTCACGTCCTGATGTTGTTTGGGAGAAAGCATGACGTGTTATGGCAGATGATGTTCTAAGTGTTGAACGTCGCAAACAAAACAATCCAGGTACACACTTCCTACTTATATGTTGTACATCATATTAATGTTATTTACAATCCAGGTACTAATATTATATTATCACTACAAAAGTTATGAGAAAATATTCCCAACTTTTCAAAAAAACTGTTTAAATATTGTAAACATTCGAACATATGTCATACTTCTTTATTTGCTGAATCATTATATTTTTGGTTAGTTATGTTAGCTAGAACCAGTATACACAACATAATAAGAAGTGTTTAAATGTACTTTGCTAACCACATGGTCCAAAAATATTATGTCATCAGTTATCGTTAGTTTAAATAAAATACTCCGTATCTTAAAGTTGTTATGAATGAAAGATAAAAAAATGTAGTTAACCTGATCACAGACAAAAAAGATCCAAGCTTTATTCATCAAGTTCTTGACCCATGAAGAAATAACAGACACCAAAGCATAGCGGTGACAAACAACCTATCGAAAACAAAAATCAGAAGAAATCTTAATGGGTATCATTTAAAACATGTTAAAAGATATGAACTTACTTACAATCACGATTTGCTAATCTTGTGAGTGAGGAATCAATATTATTAACTTTCATCGACCATTTGACTAAAAGTAATTGGGATTGTTTTCGGTTGAGACCGTAGAACATTAAAGATTTCAATTATTATTAGGGCGCATGTTATCAGATTCAGATTGCATGTGTTCCATATGATAAGTGCATGGCAAGCTCAGTAGTTGCCATATCTTGCTGATTATTTTTTCCATATAATAAGTGGTAACCAACAGTTTTTATGTGAGGGTTTAAGAATCCTTGGATAAGTGCAAATACGATTTTACTTTTTGGTTTGAGTTTTGAATATAGTTTCTCCGTCATATGAAAACTTGAATAGAGTGATTATGTTTCTGATTTTCCAATTAGTAGGTCGAAACAGGCATTTGGTATTTCTAGAAGCATATAGGAAGTGAATTCAATCATATCAAACCGATATATTAACTGTGATTCTACAATACCTCGACTAAGATACATACTCAATTTGAAAATGGAAAAGAAGTTCTTCGTAGGATTTGAAATATTCATATTTAATTCAAAATTGTTCTTTCTATATTTTTCAAGCAACTTATAATATTTTGGAAGACAAGGTGCTATTATTGGTTTCATGGTTATTAGAACGATTCGTATCCATTTTTGACGCTTCTTTTGGTTCATAAATATTTTGTATTCATGTGTTGTCATCACATATCAATTAGACTTTATACATATGCATAACTCCAAGTTAGTAAAAATAATGAGAATATTACAACCATGTACTAACATATTGTTGAAAAATGCAAAGTTTACATAAAACACAAATGAACACGAGATCTCAAGTGGTTATATTAGCTTTGTGCCCATATATCATCATCTTGTTGGCAATACAAAAGACTTAAACGTAAAACGTATTTACATAAAACACAAATGAAAACTGAATCTTATGAAAGTAGCCCGCCCATCGGGCGGGTTAGACAACTAGTTGGTTTATATAGTTGATATTAATTTTCCTTTCTTAAACACTGTTAATTATGCTTAAGGAGACTGTATGTCGGGTTATTCGTTTAAGCACTAACCAATGTTCAAAGAATATTGTTGTTTCAATGCCTAATGTTACAGTGAATCGTGACTAAAATGATGGATTAAGGAAGTTAAACGAAGAGGTCCTAATTCTAAAAAGTTTGACCGTGTACATGTAACCAAGAAGATGGCCTATTGGCATGTAGCTAAACACGGAAATAAAAATGAGGCGTGGCTAACTCAAATGACGCGTTTACATCTAGACAACAAAATAAAGATGCAAGGTAAATACATCTAACACTTTTGAAGTGCTTAACAATTTAGACAAAAGAAAGAATGATTAGAATTAATGTGTCTGTTGTTCAATCGAGTACTACAACTAATGTGGCTACATCATTTAACTCGGGACATAATATGAATGAGGTGCAACAAATTAATGAGAATATTGCCCTTATTAGTGTGAAACCAGTGGTAAAAAGTACACAACCGGCTTCTTCGAGTTTGTGTGTTGAAGAGGAGAGTGAGGGTGATGTAGAACATGTATATGATGAAACTCGGACTTTTATGGCAAGTGGGAGCGGATACGAGACCAAGAGTTTGTACGAACACTGGAAGGATACGAAGGACGAAGATCCATATGATACATATGATGATGATGTTGAGTACAATGCTCATGATTTATCCGAAGATCAATTGACTTTCTGTGACGCTTGGGATATCAAGATTCTCGGTCGAAAGAAGTCGTAGGTTTTTTTTGGAGTCTTTTAAATCAAATGTAATCTAGTTATAGTCGTTACTTCATTCTTAGAAGTAGGTTTGCTTGTTATGTTAGCTTACCACCTATGTAACGAGCTGAGATGTGAGTTTCACCCATATTAGTTGTACTTAAGCATTTTTTTCAAATAATACATTTATCGGGGAACCCTTGACCCAAAAAAGTATCCAAAACTGAATTGTAAGAAAATAAATGCCACAATTATGTATGTTGGAATTGCTTGTTACTCATAACTAGTTGAATATGATATGCTAGATAGAGCATCCATGCTCATGTGCCATATGACATGTTGTATAACAAAAAGTGTTGCAATCTCATCACTTTTTCATTATTACTCAAAAACTGTAATTTAACTAAAAAAACATCTTTCATCAATTAAGTTATATGACACCACCAGACTCACACTTTAACCAAATAAAACACAAATAAAATATCCCAAAAAAATGTACTATAACTCAGGTGGTATATTTGGCGCGAGACCATATAACTCAATGAGGTGTGGTCTTAAGCCATAGGGCTAAGTTATAGGGCTACAACTTGCCCCTATAACTCAGTATACCGTGTGCTCTTGGCAGATTCCAGTAAGACTATACATTAAATAAACTAGTCGGGGTCTCGCACATTGCGACGGTTACACGTGTAATTAAATTTTTTGGCAAGCAATGTTTTCTATATTATATGTTTTTTTTTTGTGAAATTAACTTTATCCATGGTTTTTCTATAATATTTCATGTTGATGAATAAATGAAGCCTAAGTAAGTATTCGAACTGGTAACTATAATTTGTATCGCACGACTTTGTAGCATTGGTCGCAATTAACTCGTATATATTATACATTATGTTGTGGCTCCAATTAGCAAATATAGATAAATTGACAGGTTATCTGTAAAACATGAAGATCAAAGTTGAGCATGTAAATATTGAATGATAATCAAAAGCAATATCGCAATTTTACTACATTTAAATTTCAACAATTTTATCCGCTCTCTATATATAGTATAGATTATAAGACTAATCGTACAAAAATATTCAAAAAATATTTGTCGCCAATCAAGTACAATGGGTTTCGAGGTGTTTTTTCAAATTTTGTTTTGAAAATGTGCAAGTGACGTGTTTTTAGTTTACATACATAATATGATGAATTACCCGTATTCCTCAACGGAGATAATTGCTTTTGAAACGCCCCAAATCCTTTTTTTTAATACGGAACCTCTCGTATAGACATCCAATTTATATGCCGTATAGACACCTCGTTTATATGACGTATAGACAACCAGTTTATATACGGGGTATGTAGACCTTCTAAGACAAAAATATATATTTTTTGAAAATTGAACTTACACGACTCATAAATTCTTCAAACTTTAGAAAACACATGATGCATGTTTTACTAACCATGTTTTAATATTAATAAGTGACTCGTTATACATATGGTCTACCCTAATGCACTAACGGACAGTGTACCCAATCGTGTGTAGTGTAGTATTCGGTAAAACCGAGGTCGTCCCAAGAGCAATGTGAGCGAATTCTAATTAAGTGTAGGTGTCACAGATTTTAATTGGATTTAAGAAAGAAATGATTAATTAACTACTAAAGCAAGAAATGCAAGAAAGCAAATAAAGGCGAGGGTTGTGATAAATAGAGGAGAAGTGTGCTAGCCTAGTTACTCATCCTATCATGTTAAGTTCACGTTTAATTACTTCCAATTGCTTCAAGTGGGGGTTTAAGTCGCTAGAACGACATTTGGTCGATTCGTCCTAACCTATCGACAAAGGTTTCCACGGAGATCAAGCTACTACCCTTGAAAGTCCGGTTGTTTTAGTCCCTAAGCCAAGTCATTAAGTTCCGCTACATGCAAGATTCATAACAATGAGTGCCCGGCGCTAGCATCTTAAACACTCATCCATAACTTAAGTTCATCCAAACGGAAGGTGATCGGTTGGTCAAATCGCACTGGCGAAGAAGGGTCGTCGGTTGGTCAATTCTTACCCTTCCCACTCGTCTACCTACTTAGGGTCATTTGGTCATATCTCCTAAGCAACTAGATACTACCGCCATTCAAAACTACTGAAACAAGGGTAGCTACCAACAAACTATGCATGCATACACTAAAACAATTATACAGAAGCAATGTAAACATAAACAAAACAATCAAGGAGTCATAACTAGGCTAGCACAAGAGGTGCTTAGCCGCTCATATTAACTGAAACAATCGATTCAATATTTAACATAATGAAATACATGAATTAAAAGTAAAAGAAATGATAAATTGCTAATACTTATCATTAGGGAGTGATTTCTCCCTTGGAGATGGCTCCGTATGCTCCTCAAGATCTGCCTTCGGCCTCCTACCCACGTTCTCTGCTTTTTTGTGTGAAGTGAATGATGAGAAATGCAGAATTGTGGGCGGTATTTGGAGGCCAGATCTAGTTACGGCGTAACTTAAGTTGAGAGTTACGCCGTAATATCCATATCTTCGTATTTTGCTCTGGAAAAGCTGGTTACGGCGTAACATCTAGAATGAGTTACGCCGTATCTTCAATAAATCATGGTTACACCATATTTGTGGAAATAGTTACGGCGTAGCTTGCAGCGGCGTGAAACATCATTTGACCTAATTAGTTACGGCGTAATCTTAAGATGGAGTTACGCCGTAATCTTAAGTTTAGTTGGTCTTCTGAGCTACGCTTTTGTTACGGCGTAATGTGAGAGAAGAGTTACGCTGTAATTACTTCAAAATGGGCATACTATTATATATCTTCAATAAACTCTCCAAATCCGCATCTCATTAGCTCCAATGCTCATAATTTACCTGAAAGTGAAATATAGAGGAAAACAAGAGTAAATCCATATAAATAATATAAAATACGAGCATTATCGGAGGAAATTGACACTTAATATTCAGGACTATTTTATGTTATCAAATATCCTCCCACTTGAACTCTACTTGCCCTTAAGTAGACCTTATTAGATAGATTCCTAAAAAGATATCTTCCATTACCTGGAAAATATAAGTTTACAAATCCCTTATGCTAGAATAGGAATTTCTTCGCTCGGGTCTTCTTTACTCATACATCCTTTCCAGATCATTTCCTTAGTCAACGCATCTACCTTTCCATATTTGATTTTGACCCAATTGTCAAATCCTAAATTGTCTAGCTAAGGTAATTCTATCCTTTCCGCATCGTTGGTTGAGGTCCATAAGATTTCATCTTCCCTAACTCTCTCTATACTGCTTCCCCCGTTACATTCATCATCAAAAGGGTTGCAAGATGCTCAAAAAACTTCGCTAGGGGTTTTTATCTTCTCACACCAATGACTTCAAGCTACCTTGTCATTGGTGTTGCTCGAGGGATCCTTCATGCAGTAGATATCATCATTTATGGACTCTTTCTGGTGACAATGCTCCTCATAATCAATCTTGAGCTTTTTTAGAAGTTTTGGATTAATCTTAGCATCCCGAATTGTACCGAATACCAATCATCAAAGGATAAATCTCGAAATTCACATTATGTCTTTCGAGCTCATGAGGGCATGTCCATTCATCGTCTGTTATATTACCACCCCCATTGAAATACTCGCGGAAAGGATTGTATGTAGGCCATGCTCGTGTGGAATTGTCATCCGTGATAATTATGGGATTGCAACAGTGCATAATATGTGGTTCCTCATCTTCTTTGAATGAGAGCTTTGCTAACCTTTCATCATCAGTAAATGCAGGCCACATTTATTTGTTATCCTTGACCCTTTCATTATCATCTCCTCCGTCGCAAATTTCGTTACGAGGGTTGCAAGAGGCCCATAGATCGTACCATTCACCATTAGCTACGGGTATTTTTTTGCACCAGTGATACTTCCTTTTAGATGGAGATTGAGGGCATAAGTTAGTATCATTGGACCACCCGTTAATAACATGCGTTCTTGATTCATCTAACTCGAGAAATTTATCTGACCATGTATCCCAGTTACGCCGTAACTCTGAGGTTTGTTTACGGCGAAACTGACTTCCGCCAGAACCATCAGTATCTTTCTCATCTATTGTTCTGTGTTCGCTATGGTTACGCCGTAACTCATTAGAAGTGTTATGGCGTAACTGCGTACTGTCGCCAGAATTCTCAGCAGTATCTGAATTGTTTGTTGAAGAATGAAGATTATCAACATGTAACTTTACATCTTCATCAGAAAAAATGGCCTTGCACACCACCATAGGTTTTGTCCCTTCCGGTTTAGTGTTATTTTTCTTTACCTTTTCACTAAGCTTCTCCACCATTGTTTCTAGGTTTTTTAAGGTTGTGTCGTGATTGGAGAGGCTTCTATTTGTGTTTTCCTAAAAATCTTTTAGCCATTCATCTTGTTCTTTTTGTCTTTGGTGAGGCTTCCAGAAATTTGTTAATGGTTTCTTCAATGTTGGGTTTTCTTCCTTTGTAAGGCCCGTGGTTGTAATTTCCAGGAGGTCCTCCACGATAGCCATTACTATTACGATTATCCCCATAAAACGGTCGATTTTCTCTATATTTAGCTTCTTCAACTGTGCTATCTTCGTCAATGTGAGGATAATTTTTGGTGAGATGTCCTCCTCCACAGCTTTCGCAACCTACTTGGATGGCATGAACACATTCTCTGAGCTTGAGCATATCCCGACCAAGATTTTCAATTTTGCTAGTGATGGCGGCAATTTCATCAAGACTTCCGCCAAGGTTTTTATTGCTTCCTCCATCGTGCCATTTTTGGGAATGATCGGCCATTTTTTGGATGGCTTCAATGGCGAGAGTAGGAGTCATGCTCGGAATTGGTCCTTGGTAGTCCATCATCTATCTTATAGTTACGTTAATACCCTTGTAAAAGATTTTGACCTTTTGCTTGCTGTTTAGGTCATGAGTTGGACACTTGTAGAGGAGATCGTTGTATCTATCCCAAGCTTGATACAATGTTTCATCGTCATCTTGCTTGAAATTATGGATCTCCATTTGCTGATTAGATATTTTCGAAGGAGGACAATATATTTGGATAAAATGCTTTTTTAGTAGAGCCCATGTATCAACTGCCCTGGCGGGCAATCTTTCAATCCATCTTCTTGCTCCCCTAGTAAGAGTCATGGGGAATACACGGAGCATAACAGCGTCATGAGAAACACCAGGAATGTTGAAAAGGCTTGAAATGTACAAGACATTCTCAACGTGTTCATACGCATCTTCGTCCCTGTTTCCTGAAAAAGGGCTGACACGAAGCTCCCTCATAAACTGCTCTTTAATCTCGAAACAGACATTAGCTCCAATTGTCGGTCTTACGAGCCCCGGCCCTTGTTCTTCTCTTTTCAACGCCAAATATTCCTCAAGAGTGAGGTCATCAATATTAACAACTTCCATGGTACGTGAAACTTGAAAAGAAATCGTGAGAAATTTGAGAGAATTTAAAACAAAACAAAAACGAAAGACTTAATGAAAATCCTAATATAACTCTCCGGAAACGGCGCCAAAGACTTGATGCAGGTTTTACTGACCAGGTTTTAATATTTATAAGTATCTTGTTATACCTATGGTCTACCCTAATGCACTAACGAGCAGTGTACCCGATCGTGTGTAGTGTAGTATTCGGTAAATCCGAGGTCGTCCCAAGAACTATGTGAGCGGATTCTAATTAAGTCTAGGTGTCACAGATTTTAATTGGATTTAAGAATGAAATGATTAATTAACTACTAAAGCAAGAAATGCAAGAAAGCAAATAAAGGCGAGTGTTGTGATCATAGAGGATAAGTGTGCTAGCCTGGTTACTCATCCTATCATGTTAAGTTCACGTTTAATTACTTTCAATTGCTTCAAGTGGGGTTTAAGTCGCTAGGACAGCATTTGGTTAGTTCGTCCTAACCTATCAGCAAAAATTTCCACCGGAGATCAAGCTACTACCCTTGAAAGTCTAGTTGTTTTTAGTCCCCTAAGCCAAGTCATTAAGTTTCGCTACATGCAAGATTCATAACAATGAGTGCCCGGGCGCTAGCATCTTAAACACCCATCCCTAACTTCTTAAGTTCATCCAAACGGGTGATCAGTTGGTCAAATCGCACAAGCAAAGAAAGGTCGTCAGTTGGTCAATTCTTACCCTTCCCATTCAGTCTACCTACTTAGAGTCAGTTGGTCATATATCCTAAGCAACTAGACACTACCGTCATTCAAAACTACCGAAACAAGGGTAGCTACCAACAAACTATGCATGCATACACTAGAAACAATTATACAGAAGCAATGTAAACATAAACAAAACAATCAAGGAGTCATAACTAGGCTAGCACCAGAGGTGCTTAGCCGCTCATATTAACTGATACAATCGATTCCATGTTTAACATAATGAAATACATGAATTAAAAGTAAAAAAAATGATAAATTGCTAATGCTTATCGTTAGAGAGTGATTTCTCCCTTAGAGATGGCTCCGTATGCTCCTCAAGATCTGCCTTCAGACACCTACCTACGTTCTCTGCTTTTGTGTGTGGAGTGAATGATGAGAATACATAATTTTGGGCGGTATTATAGGCCATATCTAGTTACGGCGTAACTTAAGTTGAGAGTTACGCCGTAACATCCATATCTTCGTATTTTGCTCTGGAAAACATCTGGAATAAGTTAAGTTGTATTTTCAATAAATCATGGTTACGCCGTATTTGTGGAAATAGTTACGGCGTAGCTTGCAGCGGCGTAGAACACATTTGACCTAATTAGTCACGGCGTAATCCTAAGATGGAGTTACGCCGTAATCTTCAGTTTAGTTGGTCTTCTGAGCTACGCTTTTGTTATGGCGTAATGTGAGAGAAGAGTTACGCCGTAATTACTTCAAAATGGGCATACTATCATATATCTTCAATAAACTCTCCAAATCCGCGTCTCATTAGCTCCAACGCTCGTAATTTACCTGAAAGTGAAATATAAAGGAAAACAAGCGTAAATCCATATAAATGATATAAAATACGAGCATTATCGGAGGAAATTGACACTTAATATTCTGGACTATTTGATGTTATCAACACATATCATACACCTTAAATATCATGTTCAAGTAAAAATTTCATATTTAGGACGCGCAAAAGCTCTACTTACAAAACATGAGTGTTAATCCAAACACTCCTTTTCGACTCATTTTTCATGACTTTGTACATTAGCTAATTAATTAGATGTATGTTCATTTAAAAATCACGTTGTAGTATATTGGAAGCTGGATCTTTATATTATTTAGTTACCATATTATATAATTGCCTTATTTCAATTAGGTTATTCTAGAATGTAAAATCTTGTTATGCAAGATATATGGATCCTATAAATATCACTTTGCGACGGAAAAGAATAACAAGCCAAAAGCATAATATAGTTTTTTCTTCATCAAAATTTCTAGTATCAGAGCCGTAAGGCTCATACCTAAAACAAAGAAGAATGGTTGGTGATGAACCGAAGAAAGATGTTGGTGATGATTCAAGTACTTCTCAACAATGAAATTCGGTATCAACATATGACATCACTATATTGGATAATCCAGGCTTGGTGATCACTCAGATCCAACTAAAAGGATACAATTACGATAAGTGGTCTCGCTCATTCAGAATGGCGATAAGAACCCGAAAAAAGTTTGGGTTCATTGAAGGAACCATTAAAAGACCAGAAGAAAAGGATAAAGATATTGAAGACTGGTGGACTATTAATTCATTGTTGGTGTCTTGGATTAGAAACACCATCGAACCGTCACTATGTTCTACTATCTCTCATGTAGAGATAGCAAAAGATCTGTGGGACGACATAAAAGATCGTATTCATATTACTAATGGACCTCAGATTCAACAACTAAAAACAGATCTCGCGGGATATCGAAAAAAGGGGTGACCATAGTAAACTACTATGGACGTCTCAAACAAATTTTGGACGAGTTAGGAAATTTTGATCAAGTAAAATCTTGCACGTGCGGGAAGTGCATCGGCAATCGTGGAACTGTTTTAGCAAAAAACAAGAAGACGAAAAAGTTCACACATTTCTCATGGGCCTCGATGAGAGTGTGTACGGAACCAAAAGATCAAAAGTATTGCACAAGATCCGCTGCCGAAATTTAACAAAGTGTATTATATTTTCATTCAAGACGATGATGCGTGAAAAAGATGAACGACCAGAACTCATTGCACTTGCAACGCAAAATCGAACCAAAATTAAGAATAAATCAATAGTTTGTACCGAATGCATGAAAAACTGGACATATTGAAGAAAATTCCTTTAAATCCATGGTATCTAGAATGGTGGGGAGATAGACCACATGTTGACGCAAAATGGAATGGTGCTACAAGAGGATTGTCGAATGGACTCGGAAGTGGTAGAGGCGGTCGAGGTACGATGCAAGCCAATACCGTACAAACAGGATCTACTTCTGCAAACAAGGGAATGAAATATGCAAATTGCATACCTCTTCCTAGTTTGACCTCAAAACAGTAGGAAACACTTTTGCGAATTCTAAATGGATCAGGTTTGGAAAATATGAATGGTATGTTTTCTTGGATTATTTATTCTAGGGCATCACATCATATGGCAGATTTGATAGAAAAACTCACTGACATAAAGGATATAGTTGAACGGCCCGTTGAGTTACCTGATGGTCGTATGGCTATGGCTAATAAGGAAGGAAAAATTTTATTCAACAATAGGTTCAATTTAAAGAATGTGTTATACGTTCCCGGATTAAAATGCAATTTAATTTCTATTCCACAAATTTTAGATGAACAACGTTGTATTTTTCAATTTGCGCCTAATGCATGTGTTATACAGGATCACGGTTAGAGGACGGTGATTTGTGCGGGTAAAACATGAGATGGAGGACTATTTTATTTTCATGAGAAGCCTTTAGCTCAATGTAACACCCCTGAAAATCCTAATGACAATGGAAGACTAATTCGGCTGTTACTTGAAGGGACATCATAGTCAATAATTATAGAAAACGACTCGAAAGAGACGTTTTATTAAAATAGTTATCATTCATCGAAAACTCATAGTTGTTACAAAACATTGTAAATAGATCAAGTGTTTTTCCAAAAAGAAAGATCATGAGTTTGAAAGAAATGACAACTTTTATATTTTACACCACCAGATAAGCCTTGCCATGCCCCGTTCCGCGCCTTGGTCATAACCTTCACTGATTACCTGAGATAACATGCTTAAAATGGTCAACAAAAATGTTGAGTAAATTCATAGGTTTAAAATAGTTGAACACATGTATATGAGCATGATCATTCTAAACTAACAGTATCATAAGAAAAATCACAGATTATTATGCGCTAAGTTCATGAAATCAAGACTCAACTGCATACACCGAATTACCAGTGTACGTAAGTATGCCCCAAAGGAGGTAATAGACAATTACCTAAAGAAATTCAAATATGGTGCGCCCCAGTTATTTCTCTATAACTGAAATGGGGTCGTTAATCCCCATAGTACTATTCACGATATCTGCGTTCACTCGCGGTGACTAATGGTTCATGATCAGGGTACTTATGGCTAAATACTTAGGCAGTACCAATAATCAAGAGGAGAGCATTTATGAAAAACCTTGTGTTCTAGTTTAGAGCATGTATCTCCCTCGCGGGGTTTGAAAAAAAAAGTAAAAGCGAGCCTATGAACTCAACTTGATGATATGAACAAGCACAAACAGATCAAGCACAATGTAGCAGAGGTTCCAAACCGAAACCTAAAAATGATGAGATGGCGAGTCTCAGTAAAATGAGCATTTTGGTTCGCAACCAAAATAATAGAGCATTGAATATTCATATTCAATAGATCATTGGATTGTCCAATCCAATAGTGTGCGTGCGTGCTTAACGTTTTAAGTTAATTTACGTGCTACATTGCCTTAATTAATGATCCTCATTTACGCATAAGTGAAATGTTTCCCCCCGTTGTGATCTTAATGGATTTGTTAAGTATCTTAACTTGTTTGAATTCCCCGTGTGTTTTATCGAATTAAGTATATATATAATATTATATATTATATATATATATATATATATATATATATATATATATATATATATATATATATATATATATATATATATATATATATATATAGGATCCAGGTGAGAAGTAAATTAAAATAAGAAGTGGTGAAAAGTAACCAAAACAAAGCATTTGAGATGCAATGACTTGCATTAGATGCATTTCTATTCATATAGATGCAACATCTTGAGTTTCGAAAGTCAATTTGATGTATAGATGGTGCAAATTGATTTTCATGATTTCGATGCGTGCAGAGGAACAAAAACAAGAGAAATCATGAAATGCATCTAATATACGTATATGCATCGATTAAAAGCTTAAAACACACAATGGTGCGTTATAATGCATCTAAGAATATAGGGATGCATCTAATTTGGTCGGTCATCCCGGATTTGCGAGTTATAGTTCTTCTTATTCCTTCTTATTTTAAGTAATCTTCTTATTTGATCCTATATATATATATATATATATATATATATATATATATATATATATATATATATATATATATATATATATATATATATATATATATATATATATATATATATATATATATATCCATATATGAAATAAGTTCATCAATATATGAAAATAATACATTCATTTGATCAAAATACTCGTTTTCACAAAGTTAGGATAAAATTATAAGTTTTTCTAAACTTTTCCCGAGTTTACACTTTTTACCCACAAGTTTTAAAATGTACGAGTTTACTCCCTCAAGTTTGAGAAATTTACACTTTCTACCCGAAACATATTTTATATCAAGACTTTCAGAAATGACATTTTTAATCTTTTGGTAAAACTGATTTTACAAAAACAGCCCTTCAAATTACATTTATTCGCTTTAAACCTCTACTTTTCCAACAAACAAAGAATTTCGAGGATAGAAAAGTGCACAACGACCTTTAACAAGACATCGTAATATGTTTTTTTTTTTATTTAATGTACTCTTTTTACGTCTCATTTTTATTTTACGTACTTTTTTATAAATGTACTTTTTAAATTTGATGTCATTTTTTTATTTATGTAATGTGTTTTTTATTAATGAAATTAAATTTTAGTTAAATATATGGTTTTATTTACAAATTAAAAAAACAATTAAAAAAAGCACGATGGCATCAGAAAACTGGTGTTATGCCAGGGAGTGGGAGTTTTGGTGCCATAGCCAAAACTGGTGCCATAGGAAAAAGTGCTGAGATGACATTACTTTTTTCAACGACATCACCTTTGAGACGAGATCTGCACTAGCCTCTAAGCAAGGGCGGAACTCTTTGAGGCGGGGAGGTCCCGCCCCAAAACATCACCTAGTGTAAATATCATGGGTTTTAGAGGTAATTTAGTTGAGGTTAAACAAACGATTTGCCCTCCCAAAATAAATTCGGCCCCCCCAAAATAAGTGGTCAAGTTCCGCCACCGCTCTAAGGTTATCTTAAATATTTGCACTAAAGTTTTGCACTGCTATAATGCAATAGAGAAATATCTTTGGAAGAAAATACTACATTTATAAAGATATAATTTTCATTTTTTGTCTTATAATATAAGTTTAGCTTCAGCTCCAGCCTTTAGGCTCAACCTTAGCTCATTGAGCTAAACATATCTTTTGAGTATGTTTGGCGTAATGAATTTTGAAAAGCGGCGCTGAAATTTGTCTCAAGCTTATATTATGTCAAACCGAGCCTTATATTTTTATAAAGTTATTTAGCAAATTAATTGTAACTGAGGCTTATTAATGCAAAATCGCATAAAAAATACACCAAATTAAATTCAAATATATTTAAAGCTTTTGCGTGATAATTCATTTTTTAAAGGTATTTAAGTCATTTAACTTGTTATAAACACCCATAAGCCTTTTTCGATTGGCATGAGCTTATGATTAATAAGCCTCCATAAGCCCGTATGACAAATAAATTTTATTTTATAAGCCGACTTATTTTAAAAGTTCAAGCCCCTTAAGCCCGTTGCCAAATATACCCAAAATGTTTACAAAACTAGATAATGGATGTTAGCAATCTATCAACTTTGGATGAAAAAAAAAAAACATTGGGAGTGATGCATTATGCATTAAAACAGACGATAAGTAACTTTATTTTTATTTATTTTTTTATTTTTTTAATTTTTTTAACATGAAAATCAAAATAACAAAATTTTGACCAGGAATGGCCGACATACCCCACTTCGAAATTTCTATTGTATAATTTGAGGTTGGTGATATGTCTTTACCCTAATTGCTTGGCTTTTGGAACCACTTCCTCAATTTTCACATACACTCGTCCTTTTCATGGGACAAGCTCAAAAAAGAAAGATACATTTGGCAAGATATGCATATTACTCTTTTCATGAATTGTTTTAGTTTTTAATTTTTTTCCTTTTCAATTTTAGTATTTAATATTTTTATTTATGTTATAATATACTTGATGAAAATTATATCAGTATAAATATATTTAAAATTCAATACATCATAAATATATAACAAAAAAAAAAATCAAATTAAAGTTAAAAAAATAACATTAATAAGTCGGAATATAACACTTATTTTGAAACGAATTAAGTACTTCTCACAGTTTACAAATAAACAAGTCAAACCACTCAAAAGTTTTGGATTTTTGACGAGTATAATATATTTATAAGAAGATTGATTTATACGTCTAAATTCAAGATTAACTCTACCGATGATGCACTTCATCATAAACCAATTAGCAAGACACATACTTTCTACAACACATTTTTTGATACAAAATTAAACATGAGTTATAGAATACCAATAATGAAAGAAAATATATAATTTAAAAGTAGTAGTACGAAAAGATAATCTCCAATGACTTATTAAATTAAATACTATAATTTAATTTAAACTATTGCTGCAAAATCTTGGATTCTTTTTATGTTTTTTTTTCTTTCATAAAGGTTCGGTAATTAGTACTATATCAATTAAAAATAAGTTAAAATATGGTTTTGATGAAAGAAGACCTATTCCATTTTGGGTAGTGCACAAACTTTGGCCACCTTAGTATAATTAACTACGGAGTAATTAACATTATCCATTTTAAAATTGATAAGGGTACAACAGTTACATCACTATATTCTGTATTATCTTTCTCTTTTAGGTAAAAATTATTAGTGTTAGAAAAAATTCCAACATCAAGTAACAAGCAATCAAGCATACTCCATCAAGAGGTTATTTTAAGCTTCCCTTTACATGTTCTAACTTTAATATATAGTAACATTAATTTTCGCCTTTTTAATTCATTTGTAGCATTAAAACATTGTGTTAAGAATTAAACTTACTATTACTTATCTGTTAATTCCATATTTACCTAATATAAACCTCAAAATACCATATTTACCCAATTTACTAGTTAATAATGCATATTCTGCAATAATTTTGATGCATGTTTGAAGAAATATGAAATTTTAATATTTTTATTGAGGAAATATGAAATTGCCCCTACTTAGATATAGTTACTCTGTATATACCAATTGGACTAGATGTAATAATGGTTGTTAGCGAGGTTGGGTGCCACATAAACATCTACTCCTATCCCAAAAAGCCAAAACCAACCATAAAACCCTCGTAATAGTTAACTTCAAACCCACACACATATATAATTCACAAAACACTCACATACCCGACTTTTAGCCTCTTTAGCGTATAGTTGTCAGGATTATTTAACCAACACCCAAAACCACCACACGTGGTGGTGCTGGTGTTTTAAAGTTCACGCATGGTAAAGAGGGATGACATGTGGTGATTGCCCTAATACACACGCCTAGCCTAATAAGAGCTAGGTGTGCCCATGAGCCATCGGGCTCCTTTTATAATAAAAAATCGTGTCATCTTGGCACTTTTCTCTTATAATTTAAAACTTATAACTTAACCTAAAAACACCATATCTCCATCATTAAAGTTATAGGACACCGTGAACCACACTGTAACCTAATAAAACACACACACAAATAAGACAAAAAAAGAGAAAGATATGCCCTATAACTCGACTGGTAAATTTGGCGCGAAGACTTATAACGTGAGCCTTAGGGTAGTGTCAAGCCATATGGATGAGTGATAGGGCTATAACTTGTTCTATAACGTTGCGTACCGATTGCTCTAACAAAAAAAAATTGTGTAAAAAATCGATTTACTCTCTAGCAAACGGGTTGTATCCAAGCCATAAGCGACCCTCAAATCAAGAGGTTTAGAAACATAGATAATGGTAGATTTAATAGGTGTAAACTAAGTTAGGCTAAAATACAAGTTTGTCTCAGCCTTTCAAAATATGAGTTACTATCTAAAAACATTGTTGGCGAATGGATTACCAAATATTCAGATAATTATAATCTATGAATGAGTGTCCATGGAAGGTTTCTTAATCTTATATGTGAATTTAATAGTTTATCAATAGGAGTCGTACGAGGTTAAGTTAAAAGGACAAACCTCCTTTGCCTTTCAAAAAAAAAAAAATGACAAACTACATTTTAGGTATGAGTTCGATACTGTTTTAACAAAAGTTAACAATTTGACTGAACGTAATTAGAGGTGTAGTCGTTGGTATGGTCGGGTGCCACATAAACATCCACTCCCATCATAAACCAACCACCAAGCTCGCCACACAAATATTCCTGGAAAAACACTCACAACATACTTACATACTCAACTTTTTCATTCTTGTACGTTTGATTGTCCGGATCATTTAACCAACACCAACTTAACATCCACCCACGCTACCAGAACAGGGGCGGTGCTGAGAACGTAAAAAAGAAATTAGGCCTGGCACGAAAAAAAAAAAATGCCCCTATATTATAATATCCATAGACCATATCGGGAGTGCAGTCAAGTATGATGGAGTAATACTTTGCTCGCTTTATCTTCTTGATTATTTCCGATTGAATTTTTTAGCTAGCAAATCTATCAATTCATCTTGTATGGTGTGCCCGAGATAATGTACGTTAAGTTCATCGTTCATGATACGCCGCACATGTTCTTTTACAATAGGATCAAACTCTTCCAACATCTCAATTAATCCTAAAAAATTCCCATTACCTTTTGATACAACTTTCTTTTTTCATCGTTCATCGTTGGGCCTAATGCGTATAATGGGTATAAAAATTTATAAAATGATATATATCCTCCAAAGTGAATAATTGCATATATATCCTTTCAGACAAGTTTTTATGCACATAATGCAACGCTTTTATCGACGCTTTGGATATATACGCAATTTTGCATTTCGGAGGACATATACGCTGCCCCAAAAATTTAGTGCTCAGTGGGTTGGGCCCTACGGTTCTTGATGGTCTTTGGCCCAAAACCGCCATGTACCGTAACCGTGAGTCTTACCGACGTCATAGTCACACAATCACTTAACCAATAACTACAACAACCACCCAAACTACTAAAGCCAAAAACTTCGTCACTAAAGGTTTTGAGACGATATATCATTGCTAATTAGGTTGTCGCTAAAGGTTTAGCGACGACACCTTATCCACGATATCTAAAGAGACAACTAGACAACTAGTCAAACGTTTTAGAGAAGACTTTGTCGCTAAAGGTTTTTGCTAAAATGAATTCACGTGTGGTCAAGGGGATGACCCGTGGTGGCCAATTTACTATCCACCAAACAGACTGCAACCTAGTGTTACATAGGTCATTGATTACGAGAGTATCTAGATGGTTATAATGAGTGTCCATGATCGGTCACAATATGATCACGAATATAATTCAGTAGCATGATGTATGTTATAATTATGGGGTTTGTTAGTCTTAGGGTGTGTTTGTTTCATTAAGATGTTTTAGTGTCTGACCGACTACCACATCTTCTTGGTGAAGAGGTGGTAGAAAGTCTAATCCGAACAAAATAATGTTGTTTGTTTTGTATAATTGTCGAATGATTTTAAACGCTCGTTTATAATTTATTTATTAAACTAACGCAATACGATAATAAGTAACTTTTGTAAATATGAAACAAGACTTTTTATCATAAATATAACATAGTTAATAAACAATCAAATATATTGTATAAAGTTTGAAAGCAGTAAGAGGCGATGAAGACAAGCCCCCACCTCTTCTTGAGTAAGATGTTATATGTCTAACCGGGTCTTACTCAAAGAAAAAAACAAACAATAAAAGCGTCTGCACTCTCTTACGGTGTAGTAGTAGAAGATATAAGAAGACATTTTTTAAAAAACACACCCTTACACTCTTACCCACGAATTTATTAGTTTACTAATATTTGTGTACGAGGTTAGGTTAAAAAGAAA
This sequence comes from Chrysanthemum lavandulifolium, assembly GCA_022545495.1. Lineage (NCBI taxonomy): Eukaryota > Viridiplantae > Streptophyta > Magnoliopsida > Asterales > Asteraceae > Chrysanthemum > Chrysanthemum lavandulifolium. Next base: position 8,732,981 of record CM040246.1, on the reverse strand, counting down.
AACCAAGTTTTAGGTTGAGTTCGATATTTTTGTAACAAAAGTTAACAGGCGATATTCACGAATACAATATATGTTTCGATTAGACGTTTGCTTAACTGCAAATCTGCAATGCATGAAATATAGCATACACGAAATGATTTATATTTTTGTAGATTAGACCAAACAAACTGTTGAAACTCATTGGGCTTATGAAATATACTGGGCAAGCTGTTAATCTTAGCCCATATATGATGGGTTCAATCCTTTATCCCAAATGTCAACTTACATGCCAAAAATTAACCCATGACTTCCAATGATCTACGGGACACAAAATAAGTCTTTACATTGGACATTAATTTAGGGTGTTCACGGATTGGGTAATATCCACAAGAATCAAAACCAAACCGAACCGAACCGAAAATAATCGAACCAATTTGTGACCGAACCGAATTGGTCAAACCGAATCGAACCGAACTAAATATTTGGTTATCGGGTTGGATATGGTTTCTTAACGAAAACCAAAACCGAACCAAAACCGAATTCATATAAAATATATATTTTTCTATGTATATATGAAAAAAAATCACTAAAACTCTTTTTAGTATAAATATAACATGATTTAAGCTTGAAAAATATTTTGTGCTAAAAATATATATAATTAAATAAAAATAATTAAAATTATGTAATTGGGTTATTCGGTTCGGTTTTGGTTGGTTGAATCAATTTAATTTCGATTCGGTTCCGAATAACCGAACCGAATAACCCATAACCGAACCGATGACCCCTACATTAATTGTTAAAAACACTTTTGTTTTGCCATATTTAGCAAAGAAACTAAAAATCATAATAGCAGCGTGTTCTCATCATTTCCATAAAATCTTGACTATAGGTAGATTTCATTCTGGATTTGTGCATATTCTTCAAAATCTTTAATAGTTTGGATAATAAAAGGATGTAGTTTTTATCTCCTTAAATTCTAGACAAGTCATATCACAAAACTGTTTTTTTTTTTTTCCTTTCTTTTTCTTTTTCTTCATATTCTACAATTCTCGCGCAAGCATTTGTATGATAAATAACATTATTTTGTTTAAGTTCTACATTCTTCTTATTAATCATCGTATTTCTTTTTAGAGTTACATATAAACTAATAACACTTATTAACACAAGTAAATGCAGCAGAGAACGTTCCAAATGAATACCGGTTGATGTATGCGAATTAACACAAATAAGCACATAATTGCTAGCCTTTATCACTCGAATTACTATGATGAGTGATCCTCTTGTTCTTGACTCCTTGGATCTTGATCTTCATGAAACCCTTATAGTGACTAAAATAAGTCACCTTTAAGGAGTGCATACACTACACGTTATAACGAGAACGCTAGGATGCTAGTGCTTGAATCACGAACCAAATAAGAAGCACTTTGTTTTGTTTGTAAAACTTGGATCGAAACCCTATAGGTTAAAGGGTTATCGATCGGTTATGTGGTTTAGGAAGGGATTAGGGTTTTTGTGATAGCTTTAGGTTATCAAAGATTAGTCAATAATGAACCTAGAGGGTTCCTTATATAGGCTAATCTTGACTCAACCTTTAATCTAACCAATTACACCTTCCCCATTCCATCTTTGGCCGACTTTCACCCCCACCCCCCTTTCAAGTTTCTAAACGTGCGGGGTGGTGACAAATAACGAGTCTTATTATTCGTTATTTAAAAGACTATTAATTATTTAAAATCTAATAATATAAATAACGACCTTTAAATCATTTCATGAATTATATTAATATAATTAATATATATACAATAAGTACATTAATAAACGTTCTCTCGGTGTATATGTGTGTGTCCCCAATAGGATCACGTATTTCCGGCCGTATAGTTATCGATTAGACTTGAGCATAACCAATAGTTCCCGCTTGCAAATGTCATAATCTTGATAACTCATACTAACAATAGTAAGCGTCTAGCAACACCCCATTGCTCTCAGAAATACCTGAGTGTGGCTTCGTAAAACATCTCAGTGTAAATGGTTTATAATTAAACATCTTTTTGTTTTAGATACTTGTTAAACTATAGGTATGGATCAAAGTCATTACATATTGTTTAACATATTATGTTTCTCGTTTTAGATATTAATCAAGATTACTAATGTAATCAAGCATCATCTTGACTTACATCTGGTGACCACATAAACATCTGATTAATTTAACGAGGGGACCAGTAGTATCATACTCTAAAGGCCAAGTAGAGGAACAAATTATATCTTGAATGCACGTGTCATTCATGTGCTTCATATCACTTTCGAGAATAGCCTTTATAACTACCTTATTTAGGACAACGTTTAAATATAGTCAAATAAAGATACCTACACATGCAAGACCTTCTTGCATCTCAAGTCTGAAGACGAGTAAAAAAAAACCACTAGCGATAAAAGCACTTAATGACGTGATCCATAAAGTGATAACTCATAGGTTTGGGGAAGTCCAATATACATAGCACATATATAACATGTGAGTTCGGCGGACACATCCTTAGTATTCAACGAATATAACCAATCTCTCACGTTTGTCTTAATTTAATAGTACCCCATATCGTTAAGCGACAATGGACAAATTTATAACAAATATTATTCATGGATTAAATATGCAAATATAGAGCACAGTTGTATAAATGAAAACGTTCATACCAGGTATATCAATTCATTATTTAATACGACTGCTTACATTTCCATTGTCCAAATACTAAAAATACATTTGCCTGAGACTACTAGTAAGTTGAAATCCAATGTTCCTCGACATGCTTAACATGTATGATACATGACAGCTAAGTAGTCATCTGAGTAAGCTTTAAGAATACTTGTTTCAAACTCACAAAAGTGAAAGGTTTGAATAACATGATGAGTGCCATTCTGTATGTACGTGTGCATTCTAGTACAAATACCATAGTACGAGTATTGTCACGGTACATTTCGTAGGGTGTTTCAAGCCAGCACAACACATATCTGAGACAGTCATCTCAACAGCTGCTCAAACTGTAAAGTATTCTAATTCTTTAATGTGTTTTGCAACAATGCTCTCAACTGAGCATGTCTAGTCAGCATCATTATGATTTGTGCTGAAATCCTACGGTGACTAGGATTGTACATAACAACACTTTGCTTTTATCTTAAACGATTGAACTTTTCTTTGGAAATGTTGGTACCTTTCTGAACTCCAGGTTCTTGGGCTATGTTAATTGCGTCAGAATTATCGTAATAAATGTCCATAGTTCTTTCATTACTACAGACGACTCCAATCTCAGTAATGAATTTCCTGATCCAAACAACTTTCAATATAACGTTTGTTTTAACTGTCATCTGAAGACTCTCACTTAGATATTGTTTTTCAACTCACCTTGCACCCATGAAAAAGTTACAACTAGTCCCATGCACAATATAATGTACATAATGAATCCTTAGTAAAACTCAAGGTATCCATTCGTGTGTTAAATAATCACAAGTGAAATATATCCTTTGAGACTTGCTCAATGATATGTTACACTGTGTTAAACTTAATTACTGCACATGTTTATCATAATAAACATATATTACAAGGTTGTATATTTTCTAAATTCTCAAAGGAAGTTTCATTCCAAGCTAAGAGATTAACATCTAGCTTAGATGGAATAATGTTTTCAATATGTTATACAACATATGCGACTTAACAAAACAAACATATTACTCCCACTTGCTCTCAGGTGTACTCAGGAGTTATCTTATTTTAATCAAAATCAAAATATTGATTTTACAATTAAACTTAAGATTTTAGCTCCATGATCTAATCCACACTATTCTAGTATCTTGTGTACATTATAAAGATTATCTGGATTCATAACCCTTTTGATTACACACTGTCCTCGTGAAGGTAATCAATAAGAAAATAGTTTTAATATCTAATTGCCATATTTCATATATATGAAAACAAGTATGACAATTAATCATCTTTATATAATTAATGCGTGTAGAAAGGAAGATTTAATCACACTAAACTGATTGAGTATAATTAGATACTTCTATCTAAGGTGTGCTTTAATGTGTGTACAATTTTGTCCTTAGGAGTCTTATCTTCAAAAGAAACTCATTTTGAACGTCACAATTTAGCCGTTTGGTGAAAGATCAATCAAGTTCCAAAAGTGATTATTTTTCTTGGACCACATCTAATAATTCATAGTTTTTAGACATTCATCAGATTCAAGATCTGATAATGCATCTCTATAGTTAGCAGGTTCACATGATCCGCTAACTTATATTCCTGAGCATTGATATAAAAATATTATTCAGGTGCATGAGGTATCCCCACGGATCTATAAATGAGAGTTATATCATTCTTTGGTTCCACATTTACATTTTTAGCCTTAGTATGAGATTAACAAGTGAATTTAGAAGGTTGTGTATTTTGTTCTTGAATGTTTTTAAGATCTACAGATGCTCTCACTTGCTTTTGTAAGTAGAGACTATTATCTAAATACACAACATCTTGAGCAACCATAAATTATTTTCAATTGGGACATCCAAAATACATCAACAGTTCTCAACTCTAGTTTGTTAATAACACGCTCCAAGAGATATTAACAAGTTTAGAACTTCTAACCTTGATAGTTTTGGAGATTAAATCAGCTAAAGTCATCATTAATCAAACAGCCAATAGAGTTTGATTTCCATATGGAACATACCATATATATTATAGTATTCTACGAGGATTGATATTGTGAGAAAATCCCACAATACCTTATCTGAACTTATACTCTTTGGCTTATTAGATATTGTAAGTCGTTGATCAAGTCACTTACTTTATGTGTGTGTCCTTACATGAAGACATGAACAATAAATATCTTTACTATATGTTATAAGTCATTGATAACCTCAAGTACTTCATGTACATGTCTTATCAAGAAGACATAACAAGTTAACGTCTTACTTTACGTTGTTAGTCTTTCAATAATTAAAGGACTTTATGTACATGTCTTAACAAAAAGACATAAACATATTTAAATAAATTAATTATGAGTGCCGACTCTTGGCCTCAATAGTAATTTCAAGTTAATTTTGTACTTTATGTTTATGACTTTACAAGAAAACATAATCATGTTGGTCGAAGTAGCTTTTACAATATCTTGAAATTTGTTCTAAATAGGGCAACATACATTTTATGTGTAAAAGTCCTAGTAGAATATTGGTGTTCTTACCTTGCGGTCAAGAGAAACCATTAGTCACACTGTCTCGTGTTGACCTTACACACAATTAAGATTTCTCCCACTTGTGCAGGGTGCAACATTATGTAAGCATACAACTACAAACATACAACTACACGAAGATCGTTTGTTTGTATGGATAATATGATCGTGTCACAGATAGAATATGAATTAGCTCAAACTCAAATCATATATGCATGAAAATTCTATGTAGAACAAGTTCAATTAATAAGGAATCAACAAGTTATCATATAAAACGATATGCGGTGATTCTTACTAAATGGAAAAGTATCACACTTAGAAAGTAATTAATTAACTTAGTGCACCGCCAGAAATAATATGGCACACCTATAAGGTAGAAAAGCTCATAGATCCCATTGAAATAGACAACATTACAAGTATATTATCCTTATCTTGGATATCTACACAACATTGCTAATCTAAGTTGCATGGACTAGTAAGCAAATACTTAGATATCCAAGGAAGTGTGTCAAGTTCTATTACATAGACGATGGATTAGCCATTTGCTAACTCATTAACTTTAAAATTGGTATGCAATTTCTCCTTAATTTTTCCTACCTAGCCACAAGGGTGTAGTGCCTATATTGGATTAAAGCAAACAAATAGGTGAATCATGCTAGTTATGTTTTTACCATTTTGCAGTAATAATTCCATTTTCTAATTACAACTTATAAAAAGTCTTATTATATGTTTCAAAGAGTTCAAAACCGAATAGGGGTAGCGAAACCTATTTGAAAGAATAAGATTCACAACCATACTTAATTGTTTGACTTTTGCAAGAAAAAACAATTTCTTGAGTATGTTCACATATGAGTTTGAATAGAATTGGGGTAAATTCAATCGTTCATATTATTAACTTTCTCTATCAAGAAAGAATGATATAAAAAACAAACGTCTCTCTTTTTCTTACGTGGAAAGGAGAGTCAGTTGTCCTTTCCAAGAAAAGAGCAACTATCATTTATAATTTACGTTGTAATATACAGTTAACAGAATAAATAAAGTTCATATTTTAGTATTTTCGATAATTAATTATTTCAAAAAAATCAACTACCCATGTCTTAGAGAAAAACAATTAATTTATTAAAAGACTAAGATCCTATTTGAACTCCCACTCATCTCTCACTACTCTATTAAGTCTTGTGGGTGCAACAGGTAATCGACGGGCATTACGTTACTAGGGGAACAATTAGATTTATGAGACTCATGGCACTATAGAATAATCTAGTGTCATGTGGCATATTTTGTCTCATCTTCTCGGGCTTAAGGATGTCACCCGCTTAACTTGATTAAGTCGTCCTATTGGAGAACGTGTGAAGATCACTCTAGGTCTCACGTGTATAGGATAAAAACCTTGGGTTGCAGTTCACCTACGTCTCACGCAGAGTAACCTCACAATTGGAAGACATAGACTTAAACTAAAATTGGGTATCACATATTTTTTGATAAAACGTGTATCAAAAAGTGTACGAAGAAGCATACACACATCTTCATATCACAGGTTTGCAAACAACAGTTTTTCAAATTTCAGGCGCACTTTTATCACGGGAAAACATTAAAGAATCACCAAACCCTATATTGTACTCTTCAAGAATCATAAAGACTCAAGTTCTTTCAATAATTACCTCATATGTCAAAGCATGTAGTGGCATGGGAAAAGATTAAAGGTCACTTAAACCCTAGACCATTTGATTATAATCAATTCACTTTTGTGTTTGTCGCGGGAGAAAATTACGGTATGTAAGCCCAACCCAATGCATTATAAACACATAAGACATTTGTTTGATCAAATATTGGTCACTACTAAATCACGCAAAAACTTTTAGTCTCTTATAGTTAAAGTTTATTAGACCAATGTTCATGCAAGTTCGTCGCGAGTGCCGATTACGGTGTAAACCCAACCCTTTGTGACGCATAAACTTTGCAAGACACGAGTTTAATTAAATCAAATTCAATAGTTTAACATCCATTTAATTTCAAAAGCTTTTGTACAATTAAATCAAGTCACAAGGAACAAAATATATGTAAATAAAACAGACAGAAAGTGAAGATAGGGTGAAGACAGACTCTAATCATGCGGAAGTAAAGAAAACAAGAAACACAAAATCTTGTCGATAACAAGTTTTTGTTAAAGTTCCCACTTGCTATAACAAGTAGAACACATACATCGAATAGCTCGATTGCAAAAGCCATGTGCACAAGTACCAATGATACTCAACATGCTGATTGGAAACAATAGTGCACTTCATGGAACAGACTTAGAAGGAGTCTTCCCCAACCTTAGCAGTGAACTACAAAGTTGTAGCCTACTAAGTTATGGATCTACCATAAAAATCTCAAGTCCTAACTCCTTACGGAGCATTGAGAATTAATTTTTTTAGTGCAACTATGTCACAAAATAAGCAAACAAAAATAAATAACGCAAGTGTCAAGTATCAATTTTATTTAGTGTATTAGTGTGTCTAATCAATTAACTTATTAATATATGTTAAGAACAAGAGGTTTACATATTATAGTCCTGACAAGTATGAATGTAGTTGTCATGAAAAACAAATAACCAAGTAATTATGTCAAAATAACCATATAATTATGTCAAAATAAGTCAAAAAACGACGATTTAATGTAACCGTAACACCAAGTGAAGGCTCGTGATGCCACTATTAGAGTTATATAAACTAATACGGAGTAACACTTTTTAACATGAGTGAATGCAGTGTAGAACATCCTAAAAGGATCTCGTTTGATGTATACGAATCAACACAAATAAGCACATAATTACTAACCTTTATCACTCGAATTACTAAGACGATTGATCTTTTTGTTCTTGACTTTTTGGATCTTGATCTTCATGAAACCCTTATAGTGATTAAAATAAGTCACCTCTATGGAGTGCATATACTAGACGTTATAACGAGAACGCTAGGATGCTAGTGATGGAATCAAGAACCAAACACGAAGCATTGTTCCTTTTTTGTAAAACTTGGATCGAAACCCTAGAGCTAATAGGGCTGCCGATCAGTTATGTGGTTTAGGAAGGGATTCGGGTTTTGTGATAGGTTTAGGTTATCAAAGATTATTCAATAATGAACCTAAAGGGTTCCTTATATAGGCTAATCGTGACTTAACGTTCAAGTTAACCAATTACACCTTCCCTCATTCCATCTTTGGCCGACTTTCACCCCCTTTCAAGTTTTTAATCGTGTGGGGTGGTAACAAAATAACGAGTCTTATTATTCATTCTTTAGAAAACTATTAATTATTTACAACATCTAATGATATAAATAACGATCGTTAAATCATCTCGTGAATCATATTAATATAATTTATACATATACAATAAATATATTAATTACATTAATAAATGTTTTCTCGGTGTATACGTGTGTACCCCAATAGACTCACGTATTTCTGACCGTATAAACGGTATAATTATCAATTAGACCGGAGCATAACTAATAGTCGTGGGGAAAGGTCAACTCATAGTCCACCTTGGAGTCGAACAGGAAAGATTAATTAGGTGAAGTCAAAACAAATCTTATGCGATGCCTTCAATACAAATCAAATCAAATTATGTGTAAAAATTCATATAAGCCTTGAACTATTGGCTAATTTTTATTTTGGTCTAGTTTTCTTTTCTTTCTTTTCTTTTCTTCTTTTCTTACAGTAAGCAAATGAGAGATTTGTTGATAAACATAGATGAACAAAAAACATTACTATTGTCAAGTTTTTGTATTTTTTTGGGTAAAGGAGAGTAATCCTGCACCCTTGTAAATATATTAACCAAAGAAACGTTTAAGTACAATGTATATGAGTGAAATCCCATATATCAGCCCGTTACATAGGCATAAAGCTTACATAACAAGATACTTCCTATTTTCTAAACAAGAAAACATACCACTACTCAAATGATAACAAATGACATAACGAAATTAGATTACTTCCTAGGACCTTGAAACTTTGTGCCATACATGGCATTAAAGGCATCCAAATTCCGTGAAGATCACGAACTCGCTCGTGATAGTCATCAAGTCATAGTCATCATACTCATCTTCAAACTCTTGGCCACCACCAAATATATTAGCAGACTCATCAAATGGGTTAGCAACAACCTCATCTTCGTAATCGACACCTCAATCTCTCCCACTTTAGAAAAAGGGTTAGCTCTTAGTAGAAGAGGTAGACGGAATAGGTTGACCATCATCATCCACAAGAGTAGCTTTCCATCAATAATTAGTTTTCAAGCTTACCAATTTTCTCAACTATGGGAGTAGAACCAACATCTATTGTTCCCATTAAATCACTCACAAGCGGAACATGTGATGTAGAACCGCCTTAATCGACTCATCCTCATTAACCTCCATTGTACGACCGTATCCACATCTGCTTTCGTCCATATTAAGAGCATCATACCGATTAGACGAGTGATCCCGGTTCCACCTGTACTAGCCGCATTAGAAGCCATCGTCTTACCGACATTTACTTTCTTGGGTTCAGAGGAGGCTTTTGGGCGATATTCAAAATGCTTGCCACCATGATTTAGTAGAACCTCCTAGACCCGGATTCGCCCAACTTGCTTTCCTTCTTCTTATTGTTAACAATCAAAACCATCACTTACGTTCTTATGAGGTTGGCGATCGGAATCACAACCTTAGGACAATCCACCAAAGTATGTCCAAATACCCGACATTTCTCACATCTAGGCGGTTTCCATTCATATTCAACACGGATCTTCTCAATTGTCGAACCCGTACCATCAAGTAAAGGAATCTCGACGGTGAGGTTGTCCCAAGAACCTCATCCGACTTCACTTCAATCATACACCTAGCAAAACTACTTGCCCCAAGATTCTTTGCACATTTGACTAGTAAAAGCATCTAACCTTTTGGGCGTACCAATCAATGTAGCAAGAAGATCGAGCCCGTCATCGAAAACATAGCTAAAGGAACATCATGGAATTTAACCCACACCGGAATGTTAGTCAAATCCTCTTTAAGCAAGTTGGTGTTCAATGTCCATGGTTTAAGAATAATAGGAACATTACGAATCAACCAAGGACCATTATCAAGAACATCATCAAAGCCTTTTTCGAATTAAACTTGAAGAAGAAGAATCCCTTAGCGCTCATCATAACCTTTTGTAAACCATACTTAGCCCACGATACGAACATAATAGTCAACAACAGGAAAAGCAAGGCGTTGACCAAGGAAGTATCCGTAAAGAGTATTCTCAAACCTCATGTTCACCTCTTCCACCGTTTCATTGGGATTTGAAGGTCAACATCATCCTTCTTTTGATGCATTCTAACCTCCGAAAATTAGACACGTGTTTTTGGGATTCATTAGAAGCAACACCCGCGTAAGAAACCGACTTAACTCCATTACCACTAGTAGTAACAACCTTAGGTGCATTAGGATCAGAAGTAACACAATGATTAGTACCAAACATCTGGGATTGCATAGCCACATCAAAACTCGACGGAGGAGTATTTGCTGAATTCACATCAGAAGATGAAACCATCTTAGCAATATCACTATCAATTTTATTCATTGCTTCATCAAAGTTCTTATGCGCGTTAACAACCAATTGCTCCACAATAGGCTGTTTTGAAACATTAGAGGCCAAATCAGAAGCTGTATCATGGCTTTGCTCCAAATCATCCAAAACAACCTTATCCTTAACCTTATTCTCGTTATCAGCAACATTAACCACAGGCCGTGACGTTTCCAAATCATCCACTTCAGCAACATTAACCACAGGCCGTGACGTACCAAGAATCTCCTCTCCCAAAATCGACATCACAACAATCAGAAACCCTAAAACAAGAAGAAAAGAATGTATGGTCTTCAAACAAAACAATTAAAACCCTAGTTTAACAACTAGGGTTTATATGCATAAGCGCGCAATACTGATTACATGATATGGTGAAGGAATCAGGTCGGTATAATGATTTTGAATGACAATCAAACCGACTATAATCAAACCCTAATTAGCGATCTGTAGAAATCCCTAAAAACTAGCCAATCGATCAGGTATCTAAACAAAAACAGAAACAGAATAAAGATAGAGCATACACAAGGTATAATCCACGCTTAATTCAGCTTTGTATTAGAGAAGATAGAAGATCGATTGGTGGAATAGTTAGGGCTTCGTTGGTCTCCAAAGTCGCCAGGGGGGAGAGTTTTTTTTCCTAAGTTTTGTATTTTTATTTTATTTATTTATTTATTTATTTTGAATAATATGATGGGAACGAATAGAGATTGCAACACTAATGGCTAGAAAACACAATGCATTTGAGTTCCTCAAGATGTTCATCACTTCACTCCTTTGCCATGACAAAAAGATCGAATTAGTTCGTTTGAATATCAGGTGGCAAAATTAACAAGTTAGGTTAACTTAAATGAGTTTACCTTGAATAGTTATCTTAATGTATCTTGAAACGGAAATGTGAATAATATTCACATGACAAAGAATTTACAGTTGAGACTCATGAAACCAAGTAAGTCGGGTTAGGTCAATAAAAAATGTTCATGTTCTTTTTTACTTTGTTAATGATTAGTTAGTAATAATGATTAGTAGTCTATAGTTGTTAAAATTTCGATCTGGCTATTAAGATATTTCGATTTTACGATCTCGTTAAGTAAAACCGAGACGATCCTTCGTAAGATCTTAAAAGGCATAAGATCTCGATCTTACCATAGGATCGTAATATCTGGATCCGATTTGATCCTACATCCTTTAAATAACTAACTACTAAACTATAAGGAATGGATTTTGTTAAAGTAAACCAATAAATCAAACATGGATTATTATAAATGTTTTATAAGAGTAAAATATATAGGTTTTAGATTAGAAAATCCAGCGTGTTTAATCACCGATTAGATATTTTAGTATTTTAAAGTATTACGTGTTGCATTATTATAACTTTCAGAACTTTTCTTATTTCATAAATTTGTTATACAATCAACTTTCAATACGAATTACTTGACAAATAAGACTTTTGAACATTTAAGTAGGATCTTCTTATCTTGATTCGATCATACGATTTCAATATTGTAAAGTAAAAAACAATTCATAGTAGGATCTCGATTTTAACAGCCTTTATTAGAACGATTATGAAATGAATGTATCAAAATAGTTCATGTACCATATAATGTAACTTTGGACCTACAAACTCAAGGGACTAAAGCAATCAATACATAATAGTTGATGCACCATATAATGTACTAGTAACTTGTTTAATGAACACTTGATTAAAATAAGTAAACTTAAGATTCAAATAATAAACCACTTATAATAATAGCATCTCCCTAGCTATTTGAACAAGCAATCCCTCATCACTGTAGTGTAATCTCTTCTTCACTACAATATAATCTCCATTGCTGATGCTTCAATTCAGCTACCCAATTCTTGAGATCTTCAATAAGAAGTTACCTTCTTATTAGATCTCTCTTGCATTTTACATCATATCTCACCTAACCTACCTTATTACACTTCATTCACTCCACCTTTCACACTCAAAATGGCTGCTAGAGCTTCATTTTCGACCGATAAAAGGATGGTTAAAATCCCGTTGCCGAAATCTGTGTTGCTTAAAGATTATCTACTCGATGATCTTAGCTCGTGCTCTTCTAACGGCTTTAGATCATATCCTCGCAGACAATGTTGTACTAAAGTTCGTTACCTTATTGAAATTGATCTTAACAAGCACATTAAGCTTCATCCATCACAAAAGGTGAAGTTACTCAAAAATAGATCAAAAAGGAAGCATAAACCAAAACCAAAATCTTCGGTTTTGCACAAGGCTTCTAATGTTGTGGTTAATGTTATCAAGAGTTTCCAACTATCCAAGCGCGGCTTTTGGAAGAAAACAATTGATCAAAGTGACAAAGAGTTCAAAAGATTGGACACCTTCAAGGAGCCTGTCAAACAAAAGATTGACATTGTGTCTAATGGTAAAAGCAACAGCTCGTTGTCATCGGAGAGTTACTTTACTGCCACGTCAGATTCATCTGGCACGGGCGGTTATTTGGAGATCAATTTAGCTCAAACCGACAAGGTAACAACAACGACTACCGCCAACACTCCTAACGGTAAAAAGGCTAGCACAACAACGACGACAACAACAACAACCACCGGTGCTAACGAAAAAACAAAGGTGTGTTTCAATTCAATGCCTTGCACCCTATAGTACATAATAATGGTACACTTATTTGAGCAAATTGCATGTTTTTATTTACATCCCATAAATAGCATTGATAGAGATGTAGGTAAATTATGATCAATAATAACATAAAAGGAATGAAATTATTATTATGTTGTTTATTCATACCATCATAATGTTTTACATGTACTAGAAAAAATAACATTATGGTACTATCTAAAATATAACACTAGCCTATTTATTTGCATTGTTAGTGTACTACTGTAATTATTTATGAAATGTCAATTACTAAGATGATAATTTACCTGCAGTAACTATAGATAGTTTCTAACCTTAGGTTTGAAATTCAAACAATAGAAAATAAATGATATGAGTTTGAATTATTGTAATTTATTTGAGGCATTTAAGTTTTACAGCGTGGAAAGAGGAGAAGAAATAGCTGGGTAGGGGCCTGAGTAATATTTTTATTTTTTTATTATGAAATTCACGTTTTGGTATATCTCATGCACGTGATATTGTAACTATTTATATCTGTCATTTTAGACCGTAGATCCTGCCTACGTGTCATTCCTTAGCTTAATCTGTGCCGTTAAAAGCTGAAAGGGGTACTGTGATATCTACTTTTTATTGCACCTTAAATACTTAATCACTGAATTGTTCATATACTAGACATTGGATTATGACTTTAAATAACAACCTTGTACTTGTTTAGTCACCTTACTACTGATAGACTATAAATATGTTAATTGAACTATATCGAAGTTATATTAGAAAATTTTAAAACAGTGTATAGCATACTTGTCGGTTTATAGCAGGGTCGTAAATTTTTGAATGTCGTGTACGAAATTATATAATAAGACATTTCGTTAAATAATATTATATATAAAATGTCACCGTTTATAAGATATAATGCAATTAGTTATCTAAACGTTCTACCATATTACTCATTTAAGATATTTTCGCATATAAATACTTTTTTCTTCTTGAAAAAATACATTTACACATGCATATAATTATTAACGAGAAAAATTTTGGGGACTTAAAAATTATGAGACATTGAACGGTCGCTCACCCACAAAGGCGGCCCTGGTTTTTAGCCATGTTCTAAGTTATGTGTGCGTAACTAAACATAATTTAGTGGTTAAAATTGTGAGTTACTGCCTTTTTTTTTGTTAGTAAAGAGTTTTCATCCCGTAAATATATTACTTGAAAATATAATTAAATACATTGAATGTGAGTAAATCCCACATCTCAACCAGTTACATAAGTTGTAAAATGTACATAACAAGATACACTGCTCCTATCTATACTACTTATAATGGAGTGATGATTCTCTCTTCTATTTATAAGTTTAAGATTTCATAAATTAGAATTTAAGTAATTACTACTTATAAAACATAATGTACAACTATGTAAAACATACGGAGTAATTGATTTTAAACAAATACTATTTCTTACATACATACAATTAATACACATCATCATCAATATATACAACTAACTAAGCACAATGTACAAATATAAATAAAACTAAAAACACAGTATTCAACACATACAATTAATACACAATTTAATTCACACCTTCATCAAAATATACAATTCTTTAACCAGAATGTACAATCTAATTAAGCTTGCAAAACATAAATCTGAAATCCAGCAGCTCAAAACAAAATAACTTTGTTCTTAGGAAAATTTAGTCGCGATATCAAAGAATGCAGCGCGACGCGAGACTTTGTTAGTAAAGGAAAAAAAACCACTAGACACTAGCTTACAATTGACTCATAAAGACACCAACATAAGTTATCTTCTAATTCGATTACGAAGATTAATATTCATCGCATCAAAAAATGTCAATTGTTCTTTTGTTAAACCATCAAGATCATAAGTATCATAGATGTCATAATTTTCATTCTCATATAAACTAGCATCATTTGCACCTCCACTAACCATGAATTGAGCAGTCTCATCGAAAACCTCATCAACATAACTATCACTCTCTTCCATAGCCTTCTCCGCATCCTTGACTGTATTACCAACATAATTCGTATCTCATTATAAGAATGGTTTTTTGGGTTTCTATGACCAAAATGCACTATCTAACTATGTCGATTTGTTATTTGAACATGCAAGATTTAGCTCTTTCTGTATTATGCATTTGCATCTAATGGTTCATTCGGTTCTCTGAATTTGATACGCAATGTCGGGTTAATATAATGTTATACGAGTAACAATATGTTTTTTTATAAAATATGAGGGTTTGGGAAATGTATAATTACTTGGGAAATATGAATTATATATCGAGTTTCAATGTGTTTAAGCTAACAATTAAGATTTTGAGAGCTATGTGTAATTAGGAGGAGGCAGGTGTCATTTGTGTTGTGTTTTTGTGAGTTGACCTTGATATCTCAAAACTTACTTATAAAATCTTGGGATTTACTTATTACTTGGAATGACCATACTTTGTCTTTTCCTTAAGATTCAAACTTTCATTCCCTAACATGTTGACCTTCTTTGACGGTACTGCATGATAAACATGAGAATGTGGGTACTAAATAACCTCATTAAAAGCTTCAATTTTCACATTCATGTAGTAATGTTTAATGTCTAGTACTAAGACCACTGTAATAAGAGAGCACCACAAGTCCACAACCAATTTCACTACCGTCACTTTAACGGCACATTAAATTTCTCTTTACTTTTTTCTTCATTTTTACTTTTTTAAACATTAATATTATCATTTTATTAATAATTAAAAAAACATTACATTGATAATTCAAAAAATAAAAAATATAACAGTGCAATAAAAATTGTAAACATAAACTTATAGTCTAAGTTGTATTTCTTTTTTATTTATTGATTCATCTCCAACATCGTTTCTCGTTGTCATCCGGTCATTGTCATCAAGACTATAATAGAACATGATGTCTTTTTTACGTTGTTTTCTTGTTAAAAGTTGAACATTTGACATTGTAGCTTAATTTCTTCTTGCCTTTGTGCGCACTTTTTTATCTTCCATCTTCATCTGTCGCTGCTTCATCTTCAAAAACGAGTTCTACTCTTCCTTCATTTTGGAAAAAAGACCAGAGTAGACGTTTGTCCATTTATCGGCTAACAAATCAACAAAATTGAAAAAGAGACCCCAGTGGATGTTTTTTCATTTATCGACCCAAACGGAAATTGGAATTAGTTGTTTGAACGTTTTGATGGTGATGTGTTTTTGATGTTTTATTTTTTGGTAGTTTTATGAGACATTGTTTTTAGATGAGAAGATTAAAGTATATAAAGAAAGAATGTGTTTGAAAGTGAATAAAAAAAATTATTGAGGTATTATTGGGGGCAGGGGTGTAATCGAGTCGAGCTGAGCTCGAGCTTAACAGGGCTTGAGCTTGGCTTGAAATTTATAAGTTAAGTCTGAGATTGGCTTGATAGCTTGACGAGCTTTAATTATCTGAGGCTTGAGCTTGGCTTGAAATTTTTATTAAAGTTCGAGTTTGGCAGAAAACTTGAATGTATATAAAATATTGATCGAATAGCCAAACTCGTCAATAAATATATGTATAAAATGAAACAAACTTAAACTATATAAAAATATATGTATAAAAATATTGTATTTAGCTAAAACATAACTTTTTAACCATATAAAAATATATGAACCTGATGTGATTATTTGATAACATTCTCGTACCATTTTACATGTAAATACATTCTCGTACCATGTGATTATTCATGTGATTATTTGATTAGTTGATATCATCAAGTCCAACTCCAAACACTATCCCTGTAGTACATTTTGGTTTTGTAACCACTGTTATCTCATTTTATGTATTTCATAGTTTCATACGTTAAACACTTAATCTATTATCTCTTATAATTATTTACAAAGTAAGTCCTTATAATTATGTTAATAATCAAATTATACCTAGTTAGTTATATGAATTTATAATAGAAATATATTTATATTAAAGCTTGAAAAAGCTTGATAGGAGCTCGAGCCGAGCTATCAAAAGCTTGAGCTTGGCTTGTTATATGTTTCGAGCTAATTTTTGGGCTTGAGCTTGAGCTTGAGCTTGATAAAAGCTTGACTCGATCGAGTCAAGCCCGAGCTCGAGCTCGAGTTGCTTGATAAAAGCTTGACTTGATTACAGCCCTAGGTGGGGTAACAATGAGGGACGATCGAAGACGCTTATTACCACTGGCCTAAGATTACCTTAAACATACAAATGAACCGAAGTACTTAAGTACTTGACAAAAAAATAGTACCATATTTATGAGATCTATAAGTCCTAAAGTCCATAACCCTTAAGGCATACATATGATTGTAATTGTTAAATGTAATGTGTGATTGTGATGATTAACAGAAAGATAGTGAAAGTGAGAAGAAAGAGCAATTTAGTCCGGTTTCTGTTATGGATTTTCCATACGATAATGACAACGATGAGGAAGATGAGGTGACTTCACCTTTCCAACCTAGCCACCTTTATATTGAAGGTCAAGTTCTATGTCTCTTATTTCATCTTTGTTAATTGAAAAGTATATAAAGTGTATATCAACTCACACAAACTGCATATAACAGGATCCAAACAAAAACTGATGCCCAAAGTTCACAGAATAAAAAGTCTTGCTCGAATTAAGCCTGTACGTTTAGAAGATAGGATCACATTATCAGAGTCTAGAGCGCACGACCAACAAGAGTTCTCCTCAGAAGAGAATCATATTGAAAAGAAAGTAGCGGCATTGCTTCAACTATTGAAAGCAACAATGCCTTCTCATGATCTATTTGACTCCACAATGACAGAAAGCATCTTGTTAAGCTATTTTACAGAACAAGTTATTGATGGAAATGTCTCTAACTACGAAATATTGCAAGAAGCAAAAGATTGGCTCAACGGGCAGACAAAAGAGACTTTCGAGTCTGAAAATTATAAGCAAGCATATATAAAATATATGGAGAAAGGAGTAACTTGGACAAATTATAGCCACCAAGTAGGAAAAGAAGAGGTCGGTTTGGAAATAGGAAATGAAGTTCTTGCTTCTTTAGTTGAAGAGATGTTACTCGATTTTCTTTTATAGCTTTCAACACATGAGGATGAAAATATTCGATATTTTCATTCTCATATGGATAGTGATTTAGAAATAACTGAGGTTGTTTCTTTTTCTTTTCGACTAGTGTTGTTTTTTAGCAAGATAGTAGTTTTTTCTCTTCAGCTACTTTATTTATTTTTTTTTTTTTGCATAATTAGTAGTGGTAATTTTTATAGAATAAATATCCCTCGTCGTCAACTAGAATTAGGGATTACTTAGACAGGACTTTAAGGACGATCATAGGGATTTTTCAGGTTTATCAGACTATGTTACATTGTAAACGTTTCAATACTGGTTGTTGTGTTAAGTTTTAATTTGTTACTAGCGGTTCATATATCCATATATATGATTTGTGTGATATATATCTTCAGAATTTGACACCTTAATATAGTACGTAAGTTACAACACCATCACAGTCATCTATAAAGTTTGTTCTCGTGTATCTCTGGTAACTCTCAGATAATACTATTTTTCTCGACAGTAGTTGGGTTGCCTTTCCTAAATCCACCAATGGTTTTAACGGGAAAATATATTGTTCAAGGCATTGCATGTATGCTATGACTAATTGCTCTTTTCCGGGCTGCTACAACTGCTATATATGGGCACAAATATCGGTCAAGTATCTGTTCTATCACTAATTGCTTGCTCTTTTGGGTGCTGCTGCAACTGCTATGGATTATACTTATACAATCACACTTCACGGATATACCAGAAGATGATATGACCAATTAAGCAATTTTGATATGCATATAACAACTACAAGAAAGGCGGTACCTTTGTTGTTATCTTACATGATACTTACATAATCACTGACTGGACAAGGTCAAGGCTACTACTAATTAATAGCTATGGGTGTGATCTTGAAAATAGTGCCTGATCATAAGGTTCCTGGACATGTTCAACGGTCTCATACAAGTCTGAAAGAAGTGAAATTGCACTCCAAGGGGGAAGTAATATAGATCTTGATGAAAAGAAATTTCTGGTGTAATACAGTCAGCGTTGATTTGAAGTTCTATGCGGGATTTGAAATTTGATAACTTTTGTTTACCTAGCTACATGTGAAGAGAAAATTTTACTAGTTTTGATCGCGCGCCTAAATATTTGTAAAAGCTCATGCTGAATACATATATCTCCGACGACCCAAAAACACGAGAGTTGAAACCTTAGTAACAAGTGCTATTCATCGAATCCCCAACGAATACATTAGATCCCAAGATGAACAATATTTTCGACGAAGAGAAGAAAGATCAAGGACCACAAGTCCCAACCATTGACTTGAACAAAATTAACTCCGACGACCTAGAAACACGAGAAGTGTTGTAATGAGCTCATGAAAGCAACCGATGAGTGGGGTGTCATGCATCTCATGGTTAAACATCACACCCTTTCACTTAAGTCATATCTAATTAACACAATGAATAGACATACTGTTTAACAAACCAGCATGTCCCTTCCTTTCTTAATTTCCCTAACTCCCACCGTTTCATACTTGCTGGTTTGTTGGCCTACAGCCCAAACCAGGAAATCAATGGGTTTATTTCTAATACACTAATGCATACTTATGCATATATTTGGGTTTTGACATTAACTGTCCAGCACTTCCAGTTTTACCAAAATAAATGAAACAACAGAAATTACACCAGTAAAATGATTTTAAGTCAAAGCATTTTACTACCACAGAAGAGCAAGGTTGGATCAAGTAAGAGCAAGGTTGGATTAAGTGGTTAACACCCTTGCCTCTGGAGACAGAGGTCAAGGGTTCGATCCTCACCCTTGCAAGGTCGGAGGTCCTTTTCTACCTTAGGTAGAACCGGAAGCAGCCTCTCTACCTTAGGTAGAGGTATGGCTGTCTACGTCTTAACCTCCCCCATACACCGTGGAAGACGGTTGGGACCCATAACCCGTGAAAGACGGTATTGGGAGTTACTTTTTTTTTTTTTTTTAATTTTACTACCACAATAATTCAATTCAAAGCAGATAACATTAGTTGATCAAAGAAAATAGTATTTGAAGCATAAAAGCTTAAAAAGGGTTTGATGATCAGAACACTACTTAACATCATAATTCCCAAAAGAACCCTACAACAACTATTACTAGCGGTATATGAACGAAGTAATAACCTGGCTGCATAGCGGGAAAAAAAATAAGCACTTCCAAGAACTTTCTTGTGAGATAACCATTACTACATCATGAGATCCATGTTTTATTCTTCTCTTAAAGGCATGAGGTTTTCACCATAACTCCTAACTTGATTAAAGTGCAAGGTTTCAGAATGCAGGAATTGATAACCGAGAGTGAAATGTACTAAGTTGTAACTTCTAGTATTCATGTCAAATACAGATGCAGTGATCATATTCGTAGACAATAACCGACTCAAAGGTATGTTGAAATCGGTCGGATCCTTAGTACCAATGCGCCTGTCTAAGTCTAAGGGGTTGAAATGGAACAAACTCTGAGGAAGCACACTATAAGATAACTTTTCACTTCTCAAGTCAAAAGCAAAGCCTGTATCCCCCCAATATTTACTCACCAAATGTATGATACTATTATAACAAACACTATTTCTGTATAAAACAATAGCAGCATGTATACGCCAATCCACCCGTACATCAATTGTTTTCCATGAATAACTCGACAACGAGAATATCATCATTGGGTACTCGGTATGCAAACTCATACTCAAAATCTTGTATTCTTTTTTGGACTCATCAAACCCAAAGAAGTAAATGGAAGGCTTGAAATTATTAGGAGGAGCAGGGAGTTTGAAAACCTTACGAGTGACGGGGTTTATAACGAAAGCAAAATTGTGTTCGCAGTTAAAGTCTCTAGAAGAGAATAAAACTAACCCATTAGAATGTTCAGCTTCAGCGGGAGCACTCTGGCCAAAAGCATTGTCGAGCGTGATGAGATGAGTGACAATGTGAATGCAGAGAGAAAGTTAGAAAACACAATATTAACCAGTAACAACTCTTGAATCTGTTGTTCCCTATTCACTATCGTTTAAAAACAATTAAGTATTTAAAACAATTTAATAGTGAATAATGACTGAGATTAACTTAAGTAAAACACACTAAGTAATTTTCAACATCATATTCTTATTAGAAATAAATCAAAGAATACGCTACCCAAGTACTTATGAATAGTACTTGGGATTGAAATGACAAAGTTTGGGTGACTCTCTCTAAGCTCAAAGCTAAGTCCGAGTACAACTCTTAGAACCCACCGAGCTAGCTCAAGGATAAAGTTGTATTTGGAGGAGTGAAAAGTTGGCTTGTGTGTATGTGTGTTTTACAATTCACAAGCTTAAACTTTTCACTCATTCTCTTATGCTATTTATACAAGTATGATTTTAACTTTAACCTAGAAGACAATACATTGATCACAGAATCACGAATATATATATATTCGACATCGCTTACTTTGCTATTAGTAGTCGAGGTGAAGCTTCTTTCCTTAACAGAGAATCCTTTAGTATCGCCGCTACTATAAATGGGAAGATATGGCTTTAGTAGATAGGGACTTAGTTTTATCTCGAATAAAGCACTTGGGACTTAGTTTTATCTGTAAACTTTTCCCGCCTAGTCCCGCTCATTCTTCGCCTTCAAAGCCTTCGCCTCTTCCTTCGATTTGTCTTGATGCTACAGTTGGAGATGAGTCTTAGGGATTCGGTGAGTTATTGTCATCACCACCGAATCCACCATCTTCTTCTTGACTTAGTCTTCACCCATTAAGTTCCGCCTGCCGAAGTGGAGAGGCTTCTTCTTCGCCTGCATCGAGTAGCTCAAGATGGCTCATCGAGAGTCTCGTGCACTCGGTGACCGATAGTGTTTAATGATTGAACACTTAGGTTATTTTCTATTCAAATCCTAGATTAAGGGTTTGGGTATTTACCGAACCCAACAGCCTCCCCTATTTGGATATACAAATAGCCTAGTGTTTGATCTGTAAGTGAGCAAATGGCTTCTCCTTACATCGAATGTACTAATGAATACAATAAGGAACTTTGAGTAATTTAACAAAACATACATCTTTTATTGATCGATTACATAGCTCCTATCACTAGTACAAGAAAGATAATATGATGTCACCCGTATGGATACCCAAAGGCTTCGAGCTTCACTTTCTTGGTGATGAGTGTTTCCCGTCAGATGGTCTCTTATCTTTGCATCCGTGTCTTGATGTAACCCGATGTTTGCTTGGGATTGGATCCGAGAGGCCATCGAATATAGTCGATCATTGCGCCCACACCACCGATCAATATCACTCCATCTTTGAAATGCCGGGTTTCCATAGACATCAATGTGAAATAGCCTCTTTCGTGCTCTTCAATTACCAAACAGTTCACAAAATTTACACCTCGCAGCTCTCTGCATTCTAAGCCATGCACTTTGATCTCGTGTTGGAACTCAACTCTTTTCCTTTTGCCACCGATGCTTGTGGTTGAGATCCTTGTGGTGCGGTCAAGGCAGTGAATTCCCAATTGGTGCATCTCTCACCTTTCATATCTTTTGTCGAGCATCTTCATCGACTCCTTGATCACCTTATTTTGCTTCTTTCCAATGATCGGACCAAGTTCATCGAGTTCATGATCCCAAAGTCGGTGAATTTCGGGGATCATGAACCTCAAAGTGTCTTTTGTCATCCCTCTATAAACATTCATAGCCAATGGTTTGGTGTTGGGAATAATCTTGACATCCGTGATTTTTTCAGAGCCTTCGGTTGGTCATTGTCAGCTTGTATTCCTTAACTCGCTTTGCCCGAGAGCTTCAGCTTTCTCTCTTTTCTTCCAATCGCTTTCTCATTTCAAACCATCCGAGCCGCTCGAGCTTCCTTGAACTTTTGTCCTGCTCGACCTTTTGGAGCTTGCTTGCATCTAATCCCATGTTTTCTTCTTCTACGACAACCTTTGCCAATGCTTCTCTGCTCCTTTTCTTCCTCAACTAGTTTCATTCTTCTTCTTCTTTAGTAAGATGTTTACTCATTTGTTGTGGTGTGAGTAGTATTCAAAGGTCGCCGATTTTATAAGGAATCTCTCAGCTCGCAGCTTGTCATTTTGCCTTTGCCTTTGTCCCGGCCCGAGGAAGATGATGCAACTAAGGGTGGTGTTGTTGTTGTGACCATCGTGTTGTTGTTGTTGATGTTTGTGGTGGTAGTGAGGATATGGGTATTGCAGAGACCGGTGCGATGATGATGGGGCTACTGACATCGGAGGTGTTTGCTCCCCTCAAGGTGAAGAGGAGTCTCGCAGAAGATTCTCCCTCAATTGTTGCCGGAACTTCGCAGGGCAAGAGTTGGAGTTAGTGCCGAGGGGACTGAGTGCTTGACCTTGAAGGCCCTGATATATTTCGATGATCATAGCCTTAATCTCAAGTATCCGCTGAAGACTAGTGACCTTGTATCTAAGTTAGCCCGAGAAAGCTCCAAGCAATCATCCGGGACCAAGATTCCAGCCATGGAAGACGAGGCCGAGCCATAGCAACACTGGTGTTTAATGAGTCCACCGAGGTCTCAAGACACCGAACCGAATATTGGAGACCCCGAACATTGGCGATTGGAGCATTTCAATCGGTTTAGTGATTCGAGATGAGTTCTTCACATACACCTCGGTGGCTTCCAAGATTTTGGTATTTGTTGTCGGGTCTTTTAACAAAGATCCCCGATTTCATCAATTGTAACTCCACATGATCAAGATGCTTGAGAAACTTAACCGTGTTTTCATCCACCGATAAGGTGTTGGTACATGAGATCTATGTGCTCATGAACATTTTCATGAAGGTGAGCACATCGATCGAAGATCGCCGTAGAATGGCCGCCGCTTCGGTGTGTTGATCCCAAAATTGTTCAAGAACCCCAAAGGCAGGCCTCCTTGAGGCTTTAGTGATCCATCGAACCAAATTGCCTTTCGCCGATCGGAAGAATGTTGTCAAACGGTTAAATTCCCAGAGTGGATGATGAGGAGTCCGAGTCATTATCTTCGGATGAAATGGTGACTCAAGATGCTCCTTTGGATCAGCCGAGGCTCTTGTTCGATTGAACCTCGGCATCCATTTCTTCTCCAATGATAAAATTTCATCTTCGCCAACAAGTTCATCCTCCGAGAATAGAATACCAATGACATCAAGAATTGTGAGCAAGGGTTGGTGATGGGTTCCATATCGCGGTGGTATATATCCTCCGAGTCTTTGTCCCCGTTGACCCCTCGTGACATCGGTGGAGTTTCCTGCCTTCTCCGGAGTCGGATTGGTTTTGGGTTCCAGATCGGCGGGTTGTTTCTTTCCTCCGAGTCTTTGTCCCCCATGACCCCCGAGACACCGGTGGGTGTTTCAGTGCCTTTGGCGGAGTCAATGATTGTTGTATCCCTATATCGGTTGTTTGTTTCCCGAGTCTTTGGAATCGATCGGTGTGCCTCGCACAAAGACTTGGATTTGTTAATGTCATCATCAGCGTAGTGGAAGGCGCCCCTACCCGCGGGTTGTTTGTTTCCTCCGATCTTGGGAGTAGTAGGTGTGACCACGCGGCACCGACCGTGATGTATCGAGTGTCCTTCGTTGTCACGGGGTGGTTGTTGCCCGGTGGGTGGGTGTCTGCTTAGTCTCGGCTTTTTGTGCCTCTTAGGTCAGGTGCTCAAGCCTCGTGGCCCCGAGACTTTGGTTTTGTCTTAGTCCTAGTCCGAGACTTCCTCTTCTCTTTTAGAGCGTGGTTTGAGACATCGATCCACTTTGATTGTTTACAAAGAATCATGGGCCGTCAATTCAATGGGAGTGACAATGGATGGGTCCTTTTGAAAATTTGATGGGCTCAGATGCCTGTAAATTTCAAATTTTCATCCCGAGTATAATTTGAACCCAAGAACGATTGCAAAGCACAAGAGACAAATCTAGGATACGAAACATACTTCGCCCTAGTTTTGCTCAGAGCTTCGCTACGAGATCACCGTAAATGATCTCCCTATGTCGACAAAGTGACCCCATTCATCAAAAGATGCCATCATCAACCGAATAGAGCTAACTTGTTCGGTGGATGAGTGGTTCTCACGAGGACCCGAATCACAAAAGTGAAGAGGATCCTCCAAGCCACGGGAATGAGCTTTTAGTGATCGGGGTCTTGTCCAAAAAATTTGGATCTAAACGATTTGTTTTAACCCATCCTTCATCGTGGAGGGTTTATGATGGGCGACATAAGTACCTTTGTTATAATCTAACCTCGTTGAAGTGCAAAACGTTTTGTAATCCAGGTGTATTGTTGCCCCCATTAAGACCGAACTCGATGAGATACTCCCGAGTGGTCTAAGGTTATTCTCATCGAGAAGGTGTCGGGTCAAAGGTTTTAGTCAGAGCCCAAAACTCCCCGAGGTAGTTTGGCACAAGATCGAGGACATTTTACAAAGGCCGTTTTGAGTGGGCAGTTGAATAAAAATTTTATAATGTCTTTATAGGTTGGGACATTTTCGTGGTATTCAAAATTTCCTATGACATTATTTGTTTTAAATTCAACGTTAGTAAGATCCCCACCATCGAGAAGCAAACCGAGAGATTGTGTTCTAGCCATTTCTATTAAAGAAGATTTTAGGGTTAAAAAATGTTTTGACTAGAACAATCAAAGTATTTGGATCTCTCAAGTTTGTGATAAAAACTTTGTAAATGTTTACAAGGAGGGTTTTCCAAAAGAGGTTTTAAAGATTTTGAGAACACACAAATTTTTCCGGATTTGAGAAAGGATTTTGACGTAGTTTAGTTGCGTAAAATAATTTGTGTGTGTTTTGTGGTTTTGAAGAGGTATTTATAGAGTAGTGAGAGGGTGGTTTTGTATAAACGTGGATATGTAAAGACCATTTTGAAATCGCTTGATATTCCACATTTAATGCCACCCACCACTTCACGCAAAGAAAATCCGCCTTCAAGGAAAACATTGCAATGCACGGTAAAAGTGCACTTTAAAGAATAAAATATCCATAGGATATTTATATGAGAGAAGGCATTTAATGCCAAGTGGGTGAGGTAAATGATGATACTCCCGACAAGAAGACATGTATTCCTATATTAAATTGATGGGATTACCAACCTAGGACATTTAAGTAACTAATACTTGGAGCATTTAGTTACTCATTCAATGCTTTCATCAGTGGACTCGAGTGAGTCTTACTCATTCAAGTGAGAGGTTTGTTTTGATGTTCAGGAGAATGAACCATTTCAGAGAACTTATCGAGATTGGTTTTCGACACCGACTTTCAAAGTCAAGCATTCCCAACTCGCATTTCGCCTCTCAAGGTAGGTTCATCCAGGGTTTTGTGAAGATATCAACCATTGATATTCAAGAGGGATGAAATGAAGTTCAATGTCTCCCTTCATTATGTGATCCCCGATGAAGTGATATCCGATATCAATGTGTTTGGTTCTTTGGTGGAGGATGTGGTTGTTGGAGATTGCAATAGCATCGGTGTTATCACGTAAAATGGGCACCATTTTGTAATGGATGTCATAGTCACCGAGTTGACTTTTCATCCATAATACATTGGCACAACATCCCGCCATAACTACATATTCACCTTCAATGAGGACATAGCTACTCATTGCTACTTTTAGCACTCCAACAAACCGCTTTTCCTCCAAGAAATTGACAGACCCCGAGGTGCTTTTTCTGTTCATGTTGCAGCCAAGATAATCGTAATCGAGTAACCTCGAGATCAAACCCCGAGCATTTTGGATAATAGAGTCCAAGGTTTGGGGTTCCTTCGTGTACCGAGTATACTTTTGGTCGCAGTGAGATGGGATTCTTTAGATTGACCGATATCTTGCTATTAGATGACCGAGAATCGATGTCCGGTCTAGAAGCAATTAGATACATCAGTGAGCCTACAATCCCTCCGAATGAGTTTGATTGACCGATTTGCCGGTGAGATCAGTCCAAGGTTGTTGGGAGGGACCATTGAGTCTTCATCGAGGCACACGATATCTCATATTTCTTCAAGAGATTTCGGTGTATTTCTCGATCGATGGATATTCCTTTATCGCTTGTTCGATTTGTAGTCCAAGAAAGTATGTGAGTTCCCCATCATGCTCATTTCAAACTTCTTTGTCATCGCTTTTCAAACTGTTTGCAAAGTTTGTAGTTTGTTGAGCCAAAGATGGTGTCATCAACATACACTTGGACTAGAATCACATCCTGTTGAGTTCTATAGACAAACAGAGTGTTGTCTATCTTTCCTCCGACAAACTTGTTTTGTATCGAAGGCCGAGAGAGTTTCATACCATGCCCGGGAGCTTGTTTAAGTCCATAAAGGGCTTTGTCAAGCTTGCGCACATAGTCGTGGAATTCACTACTCTCAAAGCCCGGAGGTTGCCGAACATATACATCTTCCTTGAGATCACCATTTAAGAATGCACTTTTAACATCCATTTGGTAGACCCTCAAGTTCATGTATGTTGCATATGCAAGAAAGATCCCGATGGCTTCCATTCTTGCAACAGAGCAAATGTTTCATCATAGTCAATGCCTTTTTGTTGATCAGAACCTTTGGCTACAAGTCCGGCTTTGTTTTTAATGACAATCTTGCTTTTCATCGCTTTGTTCTCGAAAACCCACTTCATTCCTATGACTACTACATCCCGAGGACATTTGATCAAGGTCATGACCTTATTTTTATCAAACATTGCAGTTCTTCTTGCATAGCCCGAACCCACTTGGGTATTTTAGAGCCTCGGTGACACTTTTGGGTTCTATCTCCGATAGGTAATCAACATATAGACATTCATTGGTCAAGTCAAGAAGATTAAGTTAGCGACCATGCTTCTAGTGAGCATGCCCTCGCTGGGTTCACCAATGATGTTTACAAGCTCAATGTCCCGAGATCTTGTCCACTTACTTTGTGGTCCGGGATCCGAGCTTGAAGATGTCACCGGGAGTTCAGGTGTGAGTTCAGTGCAAGAGCCACGTGATCATTTAGATCATCCGTTGAGGTGATTTGTTCTAGTAGAGGTTCTTGAGTTATAGGATCCCCGATCATTTGGATCGATGTTACCTATCCCAAGAGGGACCGATCGATTATCAATGAATTCACCGATAGTTGGTTGCGACAGTTGTGAGGCAAGACATAATATGAGATGTCAACATCGCCTGGTATGAGGAATTGGTTTCAGTGTTGTATTCATCGAGGATATCTTGATGAGTTATCAATTCCTATTTCTTCCATCAAGTGTTGGTGAACTCGATGCTTTTATACTTTCATCAAAGGTGACATGATAGGTTTCCTCAACTTGTTGTCTCCTTGTGTTAAATACCTCAAGGCTTTGGAGATCGGTGAGTAACCTAGAAAGTATCCATCATCGCCTTTAGCATCGAACTTGCCTAGATGATCCTTGTGGTTATGAATAAACACAGACATCCAAACACATGGAAGTAGTCGATGTCGAAGTCTACCTTTGAATATCTCATATGGGGTTTTATTATGTCTTTTGACAATGATTGACTGTTTTGAGTGTAACAGTCGTTTTAACCGCTTCATCCATAAATGCTTTGAAAGAGTCGAGCCATTTAACATGGTTCTTGCAACCTCAATGAGAGTTCTGTTTTCCTTTCACCACCCCATTTTGTTCGGGGTATAAGGAGATGAGAAATTTTGGGAGATTCCTCTCATCACGTAAACTCTCAAGCTCAAGATTTCTAAATTCAAGACCATTGTCGGTTCGATTTGTTTCACCGTAATGTCATTTCGGTTTTCAATGTTCCCGATAAATGACATTATAGTATCACCACCGACTCTTTTGGAAAGAAAGTATACCCAAGTGTATCTTGAATACTCATCAACAATGACAAGTGTATACTTCATGTCGGATTGATCTAGGACCCGATCGTCCAAAGAGATCCATATGCATGAGGTGAAGGCAACTTTGATAGAAGTTTTGCTTGGTTTTGAAAGATGCTCTTTACGTTTGCCTTTTCACAGTCGAGCATGGTTTATCTTTTGCAAAACCGGTGATGGTAAGCCAAGGACCTTGTTTTGTTTTGCCAAGTTGTTGATGTTTTTGAAGTTTATGTGAGAGTCTCTTGTGCCACGCCCAATTGATAGTTTCGGTGGCTTTGGCAAAGAGACAGTTCCATCTTTAGAGAGAGTTGACATGTCTAAGACATAAACATCGCTCTCCTAGAGCAATCAACACAACTTCCTTGTTGGCATTGAAAATGGTACCTTGTTTGTCATTGAATTGTACAATGTACTTAGCATCACATAGTTGATCGACATCGATGAGATTGTATTTGAGACCATTGACATAAGCAATCCTAGAGAAAACTATTCCATTGCGCCATCGAACCATAACCTTCTGGGACATGATAAGTTATCACCAAATACTACCTTGGGCCCTGGTTCCTTTACATACTTGTGCAGATATTCCTTCACACCACCATGCTTCTTGAGCATCCATCGCCTAGATGCCGATAGGCTCTCGGCATGTCTCTCGCACAAGTAGTAAACCGAATTAGTTTCTCTTCGTGACCCACTTACTAGTGGTCTTGGGTCTCATGGTCTCTTTGAATTGAGCAATCGATTCATGGTCAATGGTGGAGTGCAATGAGCTACCACATGTTTTGCATTTAGAGACCGAGGATGACTCGTGGATTTTGGTAGTTTTGAACTTCTCCTTGCATGGATGACATTGTCATGTCGAGATGTCTTATGAGTTGTGGTTACCGCAAATATCACAACATATGTTCATAAGACAATCATCGTGGCAATGATCATTAAAGCCACAATGTGGGCAAGGAGAAAAAGGCTTTGCTCTCAATTTTGAGCTTTGGATGAAGAAGCATACCGATGACCAACTTTGTTGTAGTTTTCTTGACCGAGAGAGCTCACATATTGCAAGTGGTCGCATCTGTGATCATCCTTTTACTGATCATGCAAAGAGGATTCTATAACGGTTGTTAGTGATATGACGGTATAGTGGCACGATCACACGCTTGTTTTGGTGGTGGCTTTTGACTTTGAGGAACTAGAGGAAGCGACTTTATCTCCTTGATTGGTTTGTGGACCTTTCAATAGATTCCATTTTGTCGCTAGCTTCCTCACAAGTTCGATCGATCTGTCGAATCGATCGACTTCATGGGGGACCGAGGATGGAATTTTCAAATGGGGTGGATTCTTGTTGAGTTGGTTTTGATGGTCTTTTCAAAATGGTTCTACCAAGTCCGCACCTTTCTTTAGGGAGTGAGGATTGTAATGCAATGGAGTAAGCTCAAAGCTAGGATCAAGACTCAAGAGGTTCCAAAGGTGGAAGTGGTGCTTGAGATTCATCTTCGACTCGAGATGTGTTCATACACCGGGCATATCCGGGAGTCCAAGCATGCTCTTTAGAGCTTGACTTTCGTGCTCTAGAATTCTTCCGAGTCAAAGTTAGGAAGCTTACTATCGATTAAGTCTTTCAATCCAATCACCGGGCTTGGGAATGCACAACATGTTGGTAATCATGCCACCGACACAAATGGTTTAGGACTCGGTCTTTGTTGTGAGAGTCGAAAGATGATGTTCACCTATGACTCTCTTTTTGCTACGGGAGCACCCACAACATCAAAGACTCTTGGATTCTTGTTGGTCCAACTATCAATGATTTCTTTTTCTTTCTTAAGTTCGCCTTCAAGAGCCCTCGATTTCTTTTAACTAATTCGGTGTTTTGAATTTGTAAGGTGATAGCCTCAAGCTTGTTTTGTTTTAACACAAGTAACTCATCCCTACACTTATTCAATTTAAAACTTAGCTTGTTGTACTTAGAAAAAGATTTAGTCTTTGCTCCTCTACAAACTTAAGATCAACATTGATATAGTTCATATAGGATCGCCAATCGTAATCATCATCCATAGAAAGTAGAATATTTACCTTCTTCATTGTGATGTTGACCCATTCTCCATTTCCGGCATGATTCTTTCCAATGACTAGCTTGTCTTCCTCCGAGAGGCCATCGGTCTACCGACATGCACCATTTCATCATCTCGATGAGACGGCTCTTCATCGGTCGAAGGTTTCAAAGAACAAGACCTTTGTTTTTACCCCGCATGATTGAACACTTTTTGGTTCCGAGGGTGGCCTCAAGTAATGCAAGCTTAGCTTTGATCTTCCTATACTTAGCTTCAAAATCTATTGTTTTGTTCTGCCGATTTATTACGAAAGTTTTGATGAGACCGATAGATTTTAGGTTGAAATTTGCTAAAGCCTCGAGGTGATTTGACCTCGATGGTCTCAGAAGAGGTTCAAATTGTTTTTGAAAATGTCCTTTGCAAAATGGCCTCTTTTGTGACACTTAAAGCATTCAAGGTCCTCATTTGCTTTAGCGTTGAAAACCTTTGTTTTTTTAATAAACCTTCGAGAGTTTGCAAGGAGTGCCCTTCACGAAATTCAACGTTCGTGTCATTTAGGTACTCCTCACTTGATCTCTCATCGTGCTCATCATCTGAATTTTCTTGAAAATCTTGAACCACATTGTTAGAAAAGAAGGCGCTTGATATAGGTGAGGTGATGGTCGGGACTCTTGACTTCTCGAGACTTCTTTAAGTCGTGGTATCGTTTGTTGATGAGGTTTTCCTCATAGACAAATTTCCCATAAATTTCGTGAAGTTCAAGAGTTTGGATGTGATTTGCATTTCTAAGTCCTCAGAGAAGTTCAACCATTTCTCGTGGAAACAATTAACAAAACCAACATTTATCTCATGTTTGGATAACTTAACACCATCATTAGCCGCCTCATTTAAAAGAGTTTTGTAATGGTGTAAGTTTGAGAGAGTGTTTGTAATCCCAGCCACAAGGTATTATACTCAAGTTTCGTGTCCATTATCCTGCTTTTCCTTGGTATCGATGGACCTTCATGGCTATGGACCAGGTAATCCTGTGTTTGTTTAGCCGTGTTACGACTATAATCGACTCCATTATATCATCGAAGACATGATATGATGATACTTTTGAGTCTTTGGTCCCGTCGACCACTCTCCTTTCATCCCGAGTCCATCGAGCTTGTGTTTGGGCAAACCTTCAACAGCTTTGGGACAAATGGACCTCATTAATACACTTGATATAATAAGGTTCCATCCCAATCAAATAGCAAAGGATACGCTTTTCACTACTAGAAAACAGGCAACTATGACGGATTTATCGACGGAACAACCGTTGGAGATTCTCGACAATTACCAACGGATTATCGCGTAGATTGTTGCCAACGGATTACCAACCGATTTCTTACGGATTACCGACGCATGAAATTCGTTAGTAATTTGTTACCAACACCGACGGCCTCTCGGCGGACAAATGACGGATGGAGATACCGTCGGTATTCCGTCAAGAAAATCGATGGATTATCGACGGAAGAAGATCCGTTAGTAATCCGTCGTTAATTACCAACGGATTACCGGCTGATCATCGGCGCTGATGATCTCGTTGGTAATCCGCCAATTATCGATGGATTAGTGGCGTAAGGTTATTCATTTGTTATCTCCCATTATCACCGGAGGATTACCAACAAAATTTACGGTTCTATATATTTTAATATACTACACTTTTTCTTAAAATCCTATATATTTGTATCATCGTAAGTAATTGTAAGTTTGTATATATACCTACTTACCGATTGCAATTTTGTGTAACACTTAGGGGTTCACGCACCCCAACCCTGCTTATTCCATGTGATGTGGGAACTCGAGCGACCACATCGCTCGTAACTTTTTAGTATTCGCTGATGGCTTTCATTTTGAGTGTTAATACTTTAAGACGTGTAATAGGAATAATGACATCAATCGCTTGTTTCATCGAGCGACTTCCCTTTTAAACAAATGACTATTATGTTCTTGTCATATATAATAAGTCATGGCGCCTATAGCCAACATCAACCCACTGTACTTCTACACACCACTTCCATTCGAGATAATAATAAGAAAGTCGCATATAGGCATATAGCCAATCAACGCACTCTACTTTACACATCATTTCCATTCGAGAGACTAATTAAGAAAGTTGATCACATCCGTCTATAGACCCGTTATCGTTGAATGTCTTCCGACATGGTAAATTTCATTACATTAGTCGGTGTGGTTTCTCTTTGTATAAGTGTGTTTATAATTATGTTTTGCTTGTTTGTTCACTTTTGTTCGTTTGTTAACTTCGATTCGGTTATTGGTTTGGCATTTTGAACCAAAACCGAACCAAAACCGAATTCATATAAACATATATTTTTATATATTTATATATTTTATGTATATTTATATATAAATAAATACTATTAAAAGATTATCATAATACAATAAAACACTTTTATGCTTGAAATATATTTTTTGCTATATATTTATGTAATTATTAATTTTTTTAAATAGTGAAATTATGTTATTCGGTCAACCAAAGAACCGAAACAAAATTTGAATTTGGTTCGATTGGTTATCGGGTTGACCTAAAAAATCTTTAACCGAATTAATCAAACCGAACAAACCAAACAAACCAATAACCGAACCGATCAACACCCCTAATATTAACTAATTCTCATAAACAAAATTATATAAAAAATGTGAGGCTAAAAAATCACTAGATATTTTTTTTGCCCAAAAAATTTTGGCTCTTCCTTCTCCCTCTCATTATTCCCGCTATTAATTTCCCCAAAATTGAAATCCCAAGATTTCCCCACTTAGTTCTTTTTTCTTTGGCTAATAATAAGCCACTCATCTCTCTTTTACCCAATCACTTTTCTTTTTCCATTATCCATTCAACTCCCATATCTACTTCACACCATCTGGTCCTGCCCCTCCTCAGCTACTTCGCACCATCTGGTCCTTCCCCATCTCGGACGCACGCCGCCACATCTTATTGCCATCTCTCATCAGCCACTATTGTGGATCTAAGGTTTTGATTTTTCTTTTGAAATCGTATTGGCTTTTAGATCTAGTATTTCATCTTCAAAATTTTATTTAAGTATTAAATGTATATTGATTGTTGTTCTCGGATATATTTTAATTTTTAAACAACTCATAGCTCATAAATGACCCATTTCAATACCAAAGACTTGCTCTAAATTTAGTTAACGACTATGGATGGTTTTCTTTTATGTTTAGTAATTAGTTGGGGTTTGCTTAGTTAAAAGTTTGAAGTTAATTGTTTTATGAGTTTTGACATTTTTTTCTTATGTATGCATACTTGTGTTTATAAATGAAGTTAGTAGACTAACTATTATCATACCACCGTATTTGTGTTTTAGAGTGAAAAGATTAGTTGGCATTTGTTATGTGTAAGTAGTCTTTTGGTATCCAATGAGTGTAGTAACCCATGGATTCAAGTCGAGACCGTGTAAGCACGGCTCGGTCTTGTTTGTTTTGGTTCGCCATGTTCGACCACGACACCACGAGTATGATAGTTTGTCATTGGTATGTTTTTTGGTTCACAAACTCACCCATGAGTGTATTTATTTTGGTTATTTTTCGGTGTCAAACACAAACCCGCGAGGGTCGTTATTGAGTTTATTTAATTCGAGTCACGGTGTAAATATTGGTTTGATGTTGTGTTTTCTACTTGGTTCAAGCCCCACCCACTGTGGGTGTTTCTTTTTGTTGTTCGCTGCCCAACTTGGTCGCTTGAATTTGATTATTAATCGCTCCAAATAGTGTGTTTGTTTGTCATACGCAATTTCAACAGGGAGTTTGTTTCTACTTATTTTCAGCCCGCAAGAGTGCATCCGACCGCTCATTCTGACCCACTTAAGGGTATGTTTTGTTGCCAATTTTCTCGCACAAAGAGTGCGTCTCGACCTGCTCATTACATTTCTAAAGGGTATGTTTTGTTGCCAATTTTCTGCACAAAGAGTGCGTCTGGACTGCCATTACAAAATTTCAAAAGGGCGTTTCTACTGAATTTTCTGCGCATACAGGCACATTTGTCTTGATTTTTTGGCGTTTTATGTTTGTTCATGGCTAAAATAGTTCTCATTACATGTCGACTTTTTGGCATGTTTATATGTATGTGACTTGTTCAAGTTGGTAATTTATGTTTAGTGTGCATCCGCTGGATATGTAAAACAAATGACTAATATGACACAATTCTTGTGTTTTATAGATGATATTTTGATTGTTTAATTACTTTAGTTAGCTAACCAATTTAAGGTGATAAGTTTTTTAATTGTTTAACTAATATTGGTTTTGGTTGGGACGCAGATTATGTCGAATACAAGTCTAAGTCTGCACTAATGATCCGTATGTTCTAGCATCACAATCAATTCAAGTGTATTATGCATCATATCCTTCAATGACAAGGGATTTGAAAGATTGGTGGGCTGTCTATATGAAAGATGATCTATGTCTATATGATCATTCTTCGGATGATGATTATAGTATGCCTTTATAGTTTTTCACCTATTATATTAAAAATGATTGTTGTTATTAGACTGTTTTTCAAGAATACAAAATATTAATGTATGTCTTATGTTTTTATAAATTCTATTTTTTTCATTCTTTTTGTTATTCAGGTACTTGATTGTTGTCCAAACATGACTTGACATCGACTGAGACTTGGTCCATTCCTATATTAACACATCGGTATGTTTTCTTTTCAAAGTTTTATGGGTTAAAATTGCTTGTATAGGGCTGAAAGTGGGCGTGTTTGTTGTAACAACCTGTTTTAGTTCTATTGAATATAACTTGGTTTTAATGGGTATTAATGGGCCATAGTGGGTTAGTTTATGATGAAATGGGTCATTTAGAGCAAGTGCAGTATATAGACCATGGTCAATTCTATATCCTTTTGATCATTGATTTGTAATTATTTCTTTTGCAAATCATCTTTCATTCAGCTCAAGTTTGTATCGTTATACTCTAACTGAATTAAACTAATGGTGGCCTGGTCTTATGTATCAACTTTTAATTTTCAATGTGTGATCTTGTAACAATAAAGTATTTAGGCATGTAGCACTTTATATTATGTATGTTTTTATGTATCCATATTTTAGGTACTTGATTAGAAGAAAAGTTGGAGCAAGAACGGAAGATGGAGTTCATTGTGAAATCGCTCTAAGGAAGGAATTTGAGGACCAACGGAAGATGATCGTCGTGATCGCAAGCCAAGCTTAAGGAGTCCTAAGATATCGTGCTATGAAAATCACCACACCCCTCCCACCTAATTAATATATAGTTGACGGTAGTATCTTTTGGTATTTGTAGTCGGATATCGAATATTAACAACATTTTGTCTCGTTGATCTTGTAATTCTAAAGTAAGATCTCAGATGTTGATTTGCAAAATTTAAAGCATGACTTTAATGTATGTTCTCTTGGGAAATTATTTTGTTTATAGTTATGTTGATATGTTCGAAACGTTGGTAGACCGTGGGTAATATATGCTTAGGTAAAGCGTTAGTAAACTATCGGATTACTAATGATATCCGTCGGTAGATTTTGTTAGAAATCTGCTGGGAAACTTGTTAGTAATTTTGGTAAATTAATGACGGATTAGCGACGGAAAATTTGGCATTGTTTATGGTAGTTAATGACAGATTAGCAACGGAAAATTCCGTTAGTGATTTTGGGAATCCGTCGGTAAAAGCCGTTAGTAAAATTACCGACAGCGATATTACCGACGAAAAGTTTCAGTTGGTGATCCGT
Organism: Chrysanthemum lavandulifolium; assembly: GCA_022545495.1. NCBI lineage: Eukaryota > Viridiplantae > Streptophyta > Magnoliopsida > Asterales > Asteraceae > Chrysanthemum > Chrysanthemum lavandulifolium. The sequence continues at coordinate 8,695,905 of CM040246.1, read as the reverse complement.
CAGCAATATCCGTCACTGACGGATTACCGACGGATTTGACCGTCATTATTGCCCTGTTTTCTAGTAGTGTTTTCCATTTGTTGAATTTGCCAACTTCAAGTCTAGGGCAACAATTTGAATAAGCTCCACCCTTTATCGACTAGTTAGGTACATCAATTTCGACCATAGGAATCGATTTAAAAACATTTTAGAGCGCTTAAAAGGTTTTATAATCGACCTTGCTCGATACCACTTGTTGTTCCCTATTCACTATCGTTTAAAACAATTAAGTATTTAAAACAATTTAATAGTGAATAATGACCGAGATTAACTTAAGTAAAACACACTAAGTAATTTTCAACATCGTATTCTTATTAGAAATAAATCAAAGAATACGTTACCCAAGTACTGCAGAATAGTATTTGGGATTGAAATGACAAAGTTGGGTGACTCCTCCCTAAGCTCGAGCTAAGTCTCGAGCACAACTCTTAGAACCCACCGAGCTAGCTCAAGGATAAAGTTGTATTTGGAGGAGTGAAAAGTTGGCTTCATGTGTATGTGTGTTTTTACATTTCACAAGCTTAAACTTTTCACTCATTCTCTTATGCTATTTATACAAGTATGATTTTAACTTTAACCTAGAAGACAAATACATTGATCACAATAATCACGAATATAGATATATTCGATTACTATTTACTTTCTATTAGTAGTCGAGACAAGCTTCTTTCCTTAACATAGAATCCTTTAGTATCGCCGCTACTATAAATGGGAAGATATGGCTTTAGTAGATAGGGACTTAGTTTTATCTCGAATAAAGCACTTGGGGACTTAGTTTTATCGGGTAAACTTTTCCCGCCTAGTCCCGCTCATTCTTCGCCTTCAAAGCCTTCGCCTCTTCCTTTGTCTTGATCTTCGCTATTGGAGAGAGTCTTAGGGATTCATGAGTTATTGTCATCACCACCGAATCCACCATCTTCTTCTTGACTTAGTCTTCACCCATTAAGTTCCGCTAACTTGGTGGAGGCTTCTTCTTCGCCGCATCGAGTATCTCGAAGATGGCTCATCGAGAGTCTCAGGCACTCGGTGACTCGATAGTGTTTAACGGATTGAACACTTAGGTTATTTTCTATTCAAATCCTAGATTAAGGGGTTTGGGTATTTCGAACCCAATGTAATCTCAATTCAAGAATAACTTTATTAACAACCAAAACTTCCCGGATCAATCGTAAACCGATCTCAATCAAGACAACCACAAGAATCACAAAGCAGAATAACAACCCACAATCCTTCCCATCGCTACTCGGTGGAAGGCTATTGACTAATTATCAATAGTTCTTACAATATCAACTCCTCACAATCATTCTTAACCACCATGAATCAATAACAGAAATACAAGTTTTGGTTGAGAAGACCTGATGCTAGGGGTGTTCAAAAATCCAGAAACCGACGAACCGAGCGAACTGCTCAATCCGAAACCGAAAACCCAAACTGAAACCAAAAAATCGAAGTTTAAAACCCGCTTATCACGGTTCGGTTTCGGTTTTATTTTTGATATCCGCATGTTAAACGAACCGAATCGTACTTGATACATGGAGGCTTTTTAACTAAATATTTAAAAATCATACAAGTATTAATTATATTATTGCACTATTTTATTGTATAACATCCTTTTTGCTCATAATGTAAACATTTCTAAACATTTTATGTGAAAGTTGATAAATATGATCGTAATCTATAGACGCCGAATAACTATTATTTTGTTAAATGATTATGAATGGATATTTGAATGCAATTATTCTAACAGATAACTTTTGTGTGACTAATATCTATTAATGTCATTTAATATTAACAAATGACATTTTACATTCTAGAACATGTTATTGTTTATACGGTTAAACTCTGGATAAACGTTTAAAATGGTTAACCATGACCGAACCGCATGGTAATCGCTCATTTCGGTACCGCTTGTCCGTTACCGCTAGTAAAATTAATTACCCGACCCCGATGGATAGTTTAAATCTTCCAATTAACCGAACCGAACCGCCGCGAACACCCCTACCGGATGCGATTCTTATCTTTGAGAGAGAATGGTATGAGAGATAATCAAACCCTAAACAAAGTTATAATCCTTATATAGCCATTTGACAAACTTTGACCCACTTCTCCAATATAGCATAAACAACCCTTGATCTTTCACCAACTTGCTTCTATCCATCTTTTCTCATTTAGAACTATAACTAAGAATATAAAACATACAAAGTTAGTCCATGTGAATAAGAGTTTCATTTTGAGTTATATTTTAACATCCCCCCTTAACTCAAACCTGAAACACATCAAAAAGACCAAGTCTAGAAACCAGTTTCTCATGTTGCAGCTTATCCAGGCCTTTAGTAAAAATGTCAGTTGTTTCATTAACAGGCTGAATTTTTTCAGTTTTAATAACACCAGCCAAAATCTTTTCTCTAAAAAAATGTAGATCAATTTCCAAATGTTTAGTCCTTTCATGAAAGACAGGGTTTGCATCAATTTTAATTGCAGCCTGGCTATCACAAAACAATTTGACAGGCAAAAAATGTTCCCAGTTTAAGTCTTTTGAAATTTTCAAGACCCAAACAATTTCTGAAGTAGCAGAGGCCATTGCTCTATACTCAGCCTCTGCACTAGACTTAGGAAGGGTGTTTTGCTTTTTACTTTTCCATGAAACCAGTGAACTATTTAGAAAAATGCAAAATCTCGTAATGCACCAGTGCAATCTTAAGATGATACTTAAGTGGTTTATGCATGAACCGACTCAAACAATGTACAACATATGATATATCATGCCTAGCGTGTGTTAAGTATATCGGCTTTTCCAATCAATTTTGTTGGGATATGAAAGTGTCAAGAATGACAAAGTCTCGGAAAAGTCAGCATCGCTAAGTAAAAGTCAAAATCTTTGTCAAGTCAAAGTCTCGCAAAGCTAAAGAATTGCTATATTCGTTTATGGAAAGCTTTGTTATTCTAGAATATTCTTTGTTTAGATTACTTGTCATACAAGGATACAAATTGTAAACCGACTATGGTTATCCTTAAGCTTATAAAAGGATCCCTAGATTGGCATTAGTATGTAGAGTTTTATATGTTTTAGAATCCTAAAGTACGATTATTATTAGAGTTTTAGAGTTGTTTAAGAGTCGCATAACAAGCGATTTAGAGTTATTAATAAAATCGTTGAAAGTTAAAGTTATATTCTTCTTAGCTTTGTTAAGTAAATTCGCATAATTAATAGAGTTTGCTCGGTGTTTCATTGTTAATAACTTAGGATTTATCCGGTTATTAAACCTTAACAAGCTATTTAAGTTAGTTTGGTTAGAGTACATCGATCCAACAAGTGGTATCGAGCTTGTGTGAAAACTCGACTAAGAAGAAACCCTAAAACCTAGTTAACAACAAAACCTAAAGATGTCGATTGAGTCGTTCCACCACCATCAATCACCTCACCGAATACCAATCATTAAGAAGGAGAATACGACCTATGGAGCATGAAGATGAGGCGGTACATTGCAATTCTGGACCATGCACTATGGAATGTAATTGTCAATGGTAATGAAGTCGTTCGAAGAACCTATTGATGTTCTGGACAACCTAAAGCACCTAAAGCCCATTTTACCAAGAAGAACAATAAGGAATCAAGAGAAGGCTCTCAACATACTCTTGTATCGCTATACCGATGGTCACCTACTTAAGTTCCATGATGCTAAAGATGCAAAGCAACTCTGGGCTGCTCTCAAGACAAGGTTTGGAGGCAATGATGCTTCCAAGAAGATGCATGTAAATCACTGAAGCAACAATTTGAAACATTCTTTGTTGGAGAAAGAGAAGGCCTTGATGTCGCTATGATGATTCCAAAATCTTCTAAGCATCTGGAGCTATACAAAGCGAGAGGTTTCGATTGAAGATGCTAATCTAAAGTTCTTAAGGAGTTTGCCATCGACATGGCATGTGATTGCTACAATGATCGAGGACAACTGGTTTGGATGTTATGGACTTTGATGATCTTTACAATCATCCAAGGTGTATGAGCATGAGATGAATGGCCAAACTAGTTCAAAGTCTCACGGTATAGCCTTTTGTCATCGAAAGAGGCGATACTTCCACTAAAATCTTGCTTCTCCTACTCAAATCTTGTTGCTCAAGCATTGTTGCCTATCTCTACCCCACCTTTGCTCAACAAGCCACACCAACACCTACCATCCACTCGGATGAAGTCGTATGCTCTTTCTTTGCATATCAAGCTACTTTACCGTCACTTATGAAGAAGATCTCTCACAGATTGAAGAGGATGCTCTTGAAGAAATTGATATCGGTGGCAAGTTGCTATGATCACGCAAGGATCAAGAAGTTTATGAAGAAGACAGGAAGAGGCATTGACTTCAAGCCAAAACAGGAATCACTTTGATAAGTCCAAAATTGAATGCTTCAATTGTCAAAAGATCGGACATTTTGCAAAGGAATGCATGTTTGCTAAATATCAAACAACAGGATGACCGAGAAACCAAAGCTAGAGTTGAAAGAAATTCCTATTACGAAACAAAAGCTTTGGTTGCTCAAGAGAATCTATCGAGGTATTTGAGGCCGAGTTTGATGATGAACCAAGAACCTCATTGTATGGTAGCTGTGGAGGAATCAGTGGAAGAGTTTGACTGGAGCACAACGATTGATAAGGAACCTGGACATGTTGCTATGGAGTCTAAAGATGGTTATGGAAGATTTGACTGGAGCATGGAGAGTGAAGATGATCCTGTTCTACTTGCTTTGGTAGCCACTTCACCAAGCGCACCCCTATCTTTGAGGTATGTTCTAAGTGTCATGACTTTTATCAAAAAGTATTTACTAGTTATGTGACTGAAAGAGATAACTGTATAAGGGCTAGGTTTGAGGTAGCTGGTTATCAAATTACTTTAGAGTCTATGGAAGCCAAAATAATAACACATGAAAATAATGAAATGGCCTGGGCAGAAAAGTATGAACAACAGGATTATCAGTTAAAACTAAGTGAATGGAAGTTAAATTGTAAGATTTCTGAAATTGAGAAACTGACTAAGGAGAGAGATGAACTGTTAGCAAAGTTTGATGCCTGGAAAGAATCTGGTCTTTCTCAGGTTTGTTATGTTGAAAAACAGAGAAGAGCTTACATTAAAACTGGCCTAGGTTTTGGTATGGACTTTAATAGTATAGAAAACCCACCTAGTGATCAGGATGAATGTGATTTTGAGGATATAACCACTAGTGATGATGAGCTCATTAATTATGTAGACACATCTAGTAATGAGGACTCAATTAGTGAAACACCTCCTGAATATAAGAAAGACAAAGGTTATCATGTTGTCCCTCATCCCACTGGTAGTCATCAACCTCTTAGGCCCGATGTTTCTCGTTTTGGTGTAGACAGCTTAGAGTTTAGAAAGAAGCTTATTGGTCAATCTAGGTCTGAAACCCCAAAAGAAACAGTTGAGACACCTAAGGTAGATGATGCTAAAAGCAAGCAAGTACTTTCACCTCAAAGTATGCTACATCTCAAAATCATGCTACACCTTCAGCAGTACCTTTAAGAAAACCTTTTCACAATAATGCTAAACCTTTTAGGGATAATTTTGGTCAAAACAGTTTTAATCATTCACCTAGAAGACAGGATAGGTTTGGTCATACACATAGAAGAAGAAATTTTGGAATTACAGATCAAAAACTATGTTTTGTTTGTTTTAGTCCTGATCATTTGATTAAGGACTATGACTTACATTCAGAGTACCTAAGTAAGTTCCCCAAGAACATAATCACAACCAAAACCAAGGAGACTAGACTAGCTTGGAATCATTCACATAGGGTTAACCATAGAAACTTCTCACCGGACTATAGGTACCTCACCGAGAAGACCTTTTCAAAACCTCCAAGACCTTCAAACACTTTCCAAGGCATCATAAGCAAAATACAATACTTTCTCAAAGTCTTCGCCAAGATTCACCAAACACCTCTTGGAATAGGAGCCCTAGGAGATCTAATTACTATCAATCTAGAAGGCGTTATAACTCCAAGAAAGTAGTTAGATCAAGGGACTCTACACCGAAGTTAAAACTAAATGGGTTAAGAAGGAAAGTAGCGATGATGAACAAACAAGACTTTCAACAAGTACCGTGAAACATAGATTTTTGATAAAGATGATTTTGTGGAAAAGAAAAGAGATTTTGTTGAAAAGAAAGTTTTTCGAAAATCCACCACAAGTTTTAAAACAAAAGATAATGCTTGATTCTCGTTTACAAAATCGTGAAGATTACATACTCAAGGAATTTGAGTATGTTACTCATGCGGGAACACAAGTCGATAATGGCTTGGGTTCCTAAAAGACACTAACTCTTTTATCTTTGTGCAGGGCAACCCGAAGAGGAGCTTAAAGATCATCTAATTGTGGATAGTGGTTGCTCTGGAAGTATGACAGAGACAAGGAGATTACAGCCGATTTTAGATCTATTTGTGGAGGAAGAGTTGCATTTGGGAATGATCCTAATGGAGGAAGAATAACCGCAAAGGAACCATCAAAGAAGGGAGTATAGATTTTGAGAATGTTAGATATGTGAAGGAGCTCAAGTTCAACCTTTTGTCGATCTCTCAAATCTGTGATAAAAGCACCATGTGTTATTCAACGACACGAATGTCTCACCCTTTCCCCTGAATTCAAGCCTGTTGATGATAACTTGGTGGTCCTTAGAGTACCAAGAACTAATGATGTGTATAGTCTGGATATGAAGAGTCTTCACTCTTCAGGAAGAGCCACATGTTTAGTGGCAAAAGCAACATCTGAAGAAGCACATCAATGGCATAGAAGATTGGGCCATGTAAATTTCAAGAATATCAACAAACTGGTCAAAGGAAATTTAGTTAGAGGTTTACCTTCAAAGACTTACAAGAATGATCACTCATGTTTGGCGTGCAAGAAGGGTAAACAACACAAAGCTTCATGCAAGAAGCTTGAGGAAAGGACTATTAGAGAACCTTTGAGTCATTACACATGGATTTGTTTGGTTGTCATTACAAGTCTAAACAAGAAAAATCGCTTAGTTGTGATGATGATTGCAGACATTCAGTTGGGTATTTTTTGGGATTTAAAGATGATACTTTTGATGCTATTCATGATCTTATAATAGCACTTGAAAACCAAGCGAGACTCAAGGATAGTGATTATGCGGTGATAACTATGATGGAAGATCAACTACTGGAGGATGCCAATATCTTGGAAGAAGATTAGTCTCATGGTAATGCAAGAACAGACTATTGCAAACAACATCCTCATCAAGGTAATATGTGGTCTGCCGCAAGCTGTTGTGGACAAGTTTTGTGGATGCAGAATCAACTCTTGGACTATGGGTTCAATTTCAAGAATACTCCTATCAATATTGATAATGAGAGTACAATTTGCATTGTGAAGAATCCAGTTTATCACTCCAAGACCAAGCACATTCAGATTAGGCATCACTTCATCAGAGATTGTTATGAGCACAGGCTCATTAATGTTGTCAAGGTTCACACAGATGATAATGTAGCTGATTTACTCACCAAAGGCTTTGATGTTTCAAGATTCAATCACTTGGTGGTAAGCATTGGCATGATTAATTCTAAGCTACATTTGAGGGAGGACTATTTAGTGTAAGTATAGTCCTATGCATTGCTTGAGGGAGGAAATTCATGTTTATTTGATGTATTTGCTATTGTAAAGAGGAGAATGGGAAAAAATCGCTTTTGGTTTTATGAAAGTCTTGCTTTGAAAGTCTTGCTTTGGAAAGTACTACACACGTGGAAAGAACTTTTGTCTTATCAAAGTCTTGTTCCAACGGTAATATTGAGGGTAACTACTACTAACGGTAACTTTGTTATTAAGGGTTGTGATTTTTAAATCTCACCTATAAATAACTACTCTCCAATTTCCTCTCATATTGATACCTTATAATCTTTTCCATATTTCTCTCTTTCACCCATATTATTCATCATATCACTTCGTGTACACATATCATCAATGGCAAATCGAAATCGTTTCAAAACACAACATGGTGGCGAATTTAGAAAAGATGAAGCTAATGTCATCTTTCATGATATCATTGATTTTCTCACCGGGTCTCCGATTAGTTATGCGCTTTTAGTGGAACGAGATATAATTGAGCCATGGATTCAACAATTTTGGGCAACTGCTAGGGTTCATATGGAGAATGATGACTCATATATTCAAGCTAAAGTTTTGGGAGGACACAAGTGAAAGTTTTCAAGCCTCAATTCGTGAGGATTTATTGTTTGATGATGAAGAAGGGTTGTTCGTTTTGATAAGCAAGCGATTTGGGATACATTCGAGGGACATTGGATATGAAGGGTCCTTAATCGAACAAACATTCAAGAAACCCTTATTTTGTCCCCATTGGAAGTATTTAGTTCATGTCTTGCTTCATTGTATTAGTGCTAAAAGTACATCATGGGAGCAATTTGGGTCTAACATAGCATCTGCTATAGTAGGGTTGGCTACAAATCGAATTTTCAACTTTTCAAGGCTAATCCTAGATGGAATGCTCTCACACATCTCACATGGATCAAGATGGTTAATGTATCCGAGATTTATTCAAGTGTTCTTGAATAAACAACTTTCAGATGTACCAAAGCCGTCAAGTCTTTTACCTGTTGTGGTGCAACCAGCCAAGATTTTCACTTTCATGGCTAGGAAAAGTGATTTATTCACTGGAAGGGACACTCCATTGACTACTTCAACGATGGATATTGTTCAAGCTATTAGAGATGAGGCTCAAGCTAGTGATGAAAGAGAAGGTACTACTCAAGGTACTACTCTCAAGGTCAAGGTAGTCTTGCATCTCAAGAAACTTCATCTCAAGAAACCGCAACACAAGGTAACTGATGTTAATGAAGGTCTTGAAGTTTCTCCCACCTCATCCCACCATACTACTCCTACTATGGCATCACCGAACAAGATGTTCCTATTTTCTCATCATCTTCGAGGAAGATCCAGCTACTATACCCCCTGAAGGTTTGGTGTTGGATAATTATGTTCTGACAAGAGAGTTAGTCAGATTGAAGAAAACTACAGAAGCTCAGGCTGCACAGACAGCACAGTTGAAGCTTAAGTTAGAAGATTCAACAAGTCTGTTTGGCCCTTGGTTAAACATCACAGGTTATGGGTCAAAGCTAAAAAGAAGCAGCAACGGCAGTTTAAGAAGACCAAAAGCAAAACGGTTCACAAGCAATCTTCATTCCAATTGGGGAGGAAATTGGAAGATAAGAATTTGAATGAAGATGCTCCATCATATATCAAGAAGAAGTTGAACCTCAAAGTATCGATGTTCAACCTCAAGGTAGTCTTGAAGAACAAGTCAACATTGAAAGTCTTGAGGAAGAAAGCATTAAAGTTCAAAGCATCGATGATCAAAGTCACCGATCAAAATCTTCAATTTTCAAGAGTTAAAACCTTGTTAGACAAGAGGTTAATTACACCAAGGTTGTTAGATTTTGAAGAGAAGTCGGTCCTTCAACTTTCATACCGAAAAGGAAGTCGATACACCCAAACCTATACACACTGCAAGTGATGATGAAACCATTGCTGAAATCTTGCATGATTTATCAAAGCCAAGGGGTGTTAGCATTCCTGATGTTGCTGAAGAACAACAACAAGCTTCTCAACCTACTATAGATCCTAAGGATAAAGGAAAAGGTAAGTTGGTAGAAACAAAGAAGAAAAAGAAACCTACTTTAGCACAGATAAGGGCTGCTCAAGTTGCTATGAATGAGGAAGCAGCTAGAAATTTACAAGCTGAATTGAATGCTGAAGTTGCTAATGAAGAGGCTAAGAATGAAGAAGCAGCTAAGAAATTGCAAGAAGAATTGAATGTTGAAGCTGTTGTACCATTACAGTCACCTATTCCTATTTCTACTCTACCGAGAAGACCAAATCGTGCTAAGGAAAGAAATGCTATGATGGCGTATTTAAAAGGTCAAGGGTATATTGGATTGCAGAAGTTGAATTATGTTGAGATGAAAGGTTTGTATGAAGCTGTTAGAGAAGCTTATCAAAAACAAGTTGATAGTATTAAAGACTATAAAGATGATGATACTCAGAAAGAAGATGAAAGAAAAGAAAGCTTAAAAAGAAAAAGATCAACTAAACTTGAAGACACACAGCCATCAAAGAAGATTGAATTAAGATCTGATACTGATGATGAGCTAAGGAATTACTTAAGAGTAGTAGAATTTGAGTATTCTAAAGATGATGCTGAAATGAAGAAGAACAAATCTCCAATAACTACTTTTGAAGTTGTAGAATCAAAGGATGGAAGTTATCGATGTTTCATAGAGAAGATGAAAGCTTGTGGTGTTTAATATGCTATGGGATCTATTGCACATAATAGATAGAGTGGATTTATTTCATTTATATCATGTGGTGCGAGAATATTTTGAACACAATCCATCGAAGGAGTTGGTTTAGTCTTGCTTGGAGATCTCACAACTATTTGGGAAAGCGAAGAACAAAGCATCACGAGATTTGGAAAACCAAGAAGATTGGGAGATTATCGGTGGAGATTCTTTGAAGAATCTGGAGTACATGTTCTAGAGTTAGAAGATGGGACTATGATTCACATGCTAGCGGATAGAAGATATCCGCTACATCGATCTTATGAGGAGAATGCTAGAGCATGGAATGGAAGTTGAAGAAGATAATGAAACCGCTCTTATGGTCATCAAATTGTTTATCGGATGGACGACTATGGTCGATGATGATGCATGAATAAGCGGTATGAATCTTTATTGAATAAATTATTTTTGAAGTATCGGTACTTTATTCAAAGTATCGCGATCAAACAAGACTTTCATCAAAGTATCGCTTGCGACTTTAAACCAATTAATGATTTTGAAAAGAAAACTTTTGTTAAGTGACAAATATTTTGAAACAAAGGTTAAAAGAAATAAATGGTTTTGAGATGGTAACAACAATAGGTTATCAATCCACCATGGTTACAAAAGGATTGGCTAATCCATGAGCAAACGGCTCTGGTAAAGATATCTCAAATCCGTTTTATAGTTGACAACTTGCTAATAAGTTGTATGGTAATCAACTCACCATATCAGTAAATGTGAAGAGTTGGCTAGCCCACAAGAAAATGGCTTGTGGTAAAGGCTGTGGAAAACCATTATTTGGTAATTAGTTCACCATAGATGTAAGAACTAACTAGTCCAAAAGGGTACAACTTTTGGTAAAGACAAATCAAATCTGTTGATAGCTGATGATTTGCTAAAAATCATATGGTTATCAATGTACCATGGTCTTACACACCAAAACATTTGGCTACTCCAGAGTTAATGGCTTTGGTAAAGAGACATCAAATCCATTAAATTTTCAATGATTCACCTCTCACAGAGTTTACACACCGAAGTGATGAGAATAGATGAAACTTAAACCGAATTAATGTACAAAATGTCTTATGTTGTTGAAAAGATGGAGCTTCTTTGAATGTTCTTGAAAAAGATTCTTGATTAAGGATCTTTGTAAAGAATAATTTCTAAAGAATACTTTGATATAAGCAAGCACGAGAATACAGAGATACAATCCAAAGACAAAGACACAATCTTTCCTTGAAGATGGAGATGTTAAAGATAAGTTTACAAAGGAACTTGAAGTCAAGCAAGTAGAATTCAAGTTAGGGAGGATTGTTGGGATATGAAAGTCTTGAAGAATGACAAAGTCTTGAAGAAGTCTTGGAAAAGTCAAAGCATTGCTAAGTAAAAGTCAAAATCAAAGTCAAAGTACCGCAAAGCTAAAGAACTGCAATATTCGTTTATGGAAAGCTTTGTTATTCTAGAATATTCTTTGTTTAGATTACTTGTCGTACAAGGATACAAATTGTAAACCGACTAAGGTTATCCTTAAGCCTATAAAAGGACCCCTAGATTGGCATTAGAGATATATGTTTTAGAATCCTAAAGTACGATTATTATTAGAGTTTTAGAGTTGTTTAAGAGTCGCATAACAAGCGATTTAGAGTTATTAATAAAATCATTGAAAGTTAAAGTTATATTCTTCTTAGCTTTGTTAAGTAAATTCGCATACTTAATAGAGTTTGCTCGGTGTTTCATTGTTAATAACTTAGGATTTATCAAGTTATTAAACTCTTAACAAGCTATTTAAGTTAGTTATTAAATCCCAATTTTTAACAAGCTATGATAAGCTCATTTAGTTTGGTTAGAGTACATCGATCCAACAGCATTTAATATGGAATTTAAACTTAAGAAACACTTTAAAACTTTCAATCTCAGCTAAGTTATTACCAGTGACAATTATATCATCAACATACACAAGCAAAGCAACAATATTACCTGAATCATTCTTGATAAACGAGGAATAATCACTTTTACTTTGTATGAATCCATTCTCAAGCAATGCACTAGTTAACTTAGCATTCCACTGTCTAGGTGCTTGTTTTAAACCATATAAAGACTTTTTCAGTATACAAACTCTCTTATCATTAGCATTAAAGAAACCATCGAGGCAAAGACATATAGACAGTCTCATGTAAACCACCATATAGAAAGGCATTATTGATATCAAAAGTGAAATATAGGCGGTTTTGTTGAACAACTAGATTAATAAGACACCTAAGCGTAACAATTTTCTAGCAGTGAAAAGGTTTCATCAAAATCAACCCCTTCTTTTTGGTTAAAGCCCTTAGCTACAAGTCTAGCTTTATATCTATCTACCTCACCATTAGATTTGTATTTTATTTTAAACACCCATTTACAACCTATAGCCTTTCTGCCTTCAGGTAAAACAACAAGCTCAAAAGTATCATTTATGTACAAAGCTTCCATCTCATTATTCATTGCATCAACCCATTGCTGATACATGCAAGCCTCCCAATAATTTTTAGGCTCAAAACTTTTATTCAGTTCAATAACAAAGCATAGAGTATCATTTTTGAGTTTTGCATAAGTCACAAACTTTTCAAGACCAAATTTTACTTTAGAATCAACAATGTAATCATTATATTCATTAGGAAAGTTTGATGTTCTATCAGTTCTTCTTAAAGAAGGTTGACCATTATTATGCAAACCAACTTCTGCTGCTTGTTCAGGATAGGGACTAAAATCACCCTCAGAAGCACTCACACCACTTGGTGTTGCAACCTTCTCACCAGCATTGGTAGCCTCATTGGAACCAGGAGAATGCCCCAATTCATCCTCTAATTGGTCAATAGTTGGGCCATCCAAATGCTGGGAGTTGCTGCCATCACCCAAATGATGATCATTTTGATTAATATTACCCAAATGGGCACCTTTTAGCTTATTGTCATCATTGGGTGTGTCAAAGTCTTCACCAGCAACTTCATCAAAGAAATTAACATGGTTTAGACTCTGACTGTGAGGGTCAGGAGCAGCAGAAGAATTTTTAATCTTGAAAGGAAAAACTTTTTCAAAAAATCTTACATCTCTAGAAAAGATAAACTGTTTCCTTTCAAGACTATAAATTTTATCCCTTTTGAAAATTAGAATACCCAACCAAAACATATTTCTCTGCTCTACTACTAAACTTATCATGACTGGTAAGAATAGTAGCAAAACATAAACAACCAAACATTCTTAAGTGACTTAGGTCAGGTTTTCTTTTAAAAACACGATTAAAGGGAGACTCTCCATTCAGCACTGAGGAAGGCAATCTGTTAATCAAATAGGTGGCAGTTAGAACACATTCAGACCACAAAAATAGAGGTAATCCCTCTGAAATATAAGGGATCTAGCCACATTTAAAAGATGCCTATGTTTCCTCTCTACAACCCCATTCTGTTGAGGAGTATAAGCCAAGATGTTTGATGCACAATGCCTTTATCTTCACAGAATTTATTAAACTGATTATTAACAAACTCAGTTCCATTATCACTTCTAAAAATCTTAACACATTTCTCAAACTGTGTTTTAATCAGAATATAAAAAAAAATTGAATATAATCAAACACCTCATGCTTATTTTTAAGCAAATAAACCCAAACAGCCCTGGTGAAATCATCCACAACAGTTAGAAAAAATCTGTGACCTTCTTTACTTTTAATTATATAAGGACCCCAAATATCAAGATGAACAATATCACCTAGATCTTTGGTTTACTTAAAGGAAAAGATTCTCTGGTTGTTTAGCTTTTTGACAAACTTCCCAAGGTTCAATGTCATTTTTATTTTCATAAAAGATTTCACATTTTAAAACTGACAAGACTTGATCAGAGGGATGACCAAGCCTGCAATGCCATAAGTCTTTGGTCAAATTACAGGTAGGACTAGAATTCTCAAATCCTAGTCAGTACCTTGATTTCCATCAAAGTAATATAATCCATCCTTTTGTTTACCAATCCCTAGCACATTCACTCCCCTCAAATCCTGGGGTAAAACATAACACTGCGACTTATCAAATGCAATAACATACTTGCTGTCTCTAGCCACTTTATGAATAGAAATTAGACTAACACAATATTCTGGTACAACTAACACATCATATAATGTTCAATGTTTAGTTAGAACCATATTCCCAACCTTGGTGATTAAAGCTTCAGTCCCATTGGGATGTGAAACTTTAATTCCAAGTTTGGAAATATCAATCACATTAACTAAATATTTATCAGTATATGTAAGATGTTGGTTAGCACCAGAATCAACAATAAGTCCAGCTGCAATAAGTGCAGATCTAAACTTACTATTATTACAGAAAAACCTTTTAAAATTTTGATTAAAGAACTTGCCATTGTTTAAAACAATACCTGCCATATTGGCATGTACTCCTTTCCCATTTCCATCAACATTATTAGAGTTTTCTTTAATCAAAGAAATCAGTTTAGAAATCTTGTCATCTGAAAAAGTAGAAGTGGAACTAGAGCCAACAGAGTTGTTATTATTTATTACCTTTTGTTCAAATTTTGAGCACCCTGATTATTACTGCTGTTATTATTCCTCTTATTTTTTTTCCAAAATCAGCAGGATACCCAATGAGTTTAAAACATCTATCAGCAGTATGTCCATTAAAGCCACAGTGTTCACAAACAAAGACAGGACCACCACTAGTGGTATTATTTGGCCTTGAGTAATTGCCAGAGGATTGGGGCCTCTGACAATTACCTCTATTGGGCACACTGGAGTTGAACACAGTTGACTGAGACCTGTTAGAAGTCCCACCAACTGAACCAGTAACCACAGGTCTGTGGGATTCCTCACTAGAATGGATCTCTAGATAACACATTACTCCTTATTTGCATATAAGAATCATCCAAACCCATTAAAAATTGCATTAGTTTCATTAACTGGTTTTGCTTTTTAAAATCATCAGCAGCATGACAAGTGCACCTAGGCAACTGTATTAAAGCATCAAATTATTTCCACAAAGTGCTCAGTTTATTAAAGTATTCAGCAATAGAACAACCATTTTGAGACAGAGAATTGATTTTATGATGCAGATTAAAAGTAACTGAACCATCAACTCTATCAAAACTTTCCTATAACTCAGTCCACACATCAGAAGCCTTTTTAGAAAATTTTTGACCCAAGAACAATTCGTCTGATATGGAGTTTAAAATCCATCCCAACACAACAGCATTAACCCTGTCCCATTGTCTTCCTAAAACTTCATCAACATGTGATCTTATGCAAGTACCATCTATAAACCCGCTTTATTTACGCCTCGAGAGCCAATAACATAGCACAAGACCACACATTATAATTTTCAGTCCTTTTTAGTTTAATTGACACAACAATCAAGGTAGCAGAATCATTAGGATGCAAATGAAGAGGGTGACTAAGATCAAGTTTACTAATAAGAGTAACAGGAACATCATGCTCATCATCATCAGAATTATGAACAAAATTATGGACAAAATTATCAGAATTATGCACAGACATAATAAAGAAACCAAGAATCACACAAACACTAAAAAAAAGGTCAAGAAAGTAGTTCCCATGCTTTCCTTGCCACTCAAGGTAGTAGGTCAAGGGCAGACACAAGCACACAAATAAGAAATAAAAAACAACAAAAGCCCTAACACTACAATCAACCAATCTCAACTTCCAAAATCCCAAATCCTATCCTCCAGCAATCTAATGCAAGAAAATAAAAAACAGAATTTAAAAGAGAGCGTGAGACGTGTTACAGAGCACGGAAAGATCCAATAAGCAGCGGAAACAAGAACCCAGGTTATGATCTTGATTCACTTAGTCAAGAATCACAACCCACACGATCTCAATAACCCAGAATCAATGAATCTCTAAACCCTAATTTTCAAGAATTAGGAAAACCATCAAGATTTACTAGAATCACCAGCAAATCAACCAAGAACACTCAACCGACCACCAATCGAAGTCAGAGATCAAAATCCCCAAAAATACCCAAACCCTAATTTTTCAAAAAATTAGGCGTTTTGTAAATCGTTTAAAGAAAATAGCCAATTAGAATCAAAAGAACCCAATTAACCATGGTTAATTGAGTTGAATCAAGTTAATTTTAAAAAACCCCCAAATTTTTAGAAACCCTAATTTTTTCGAAAACAAGATTATAGCAAGATTCAACGACCTTGCTCTGATACCATGTAGGAAAACACAATATTAACCTGTAACAACTCTTGAATCTTAATTCAAAAATAACTTCTATTAACAACCAAAACTTCCCAGATCAATCAGAAACTGATCTCAATCAGTACAACCACAAGAATCACAAAACTGTAACAACAACCCACAATCCTTCCCATTGCTACTCAGGTGGAAGGATATTGACTAATTATCAATAGTTCTTACAATATCAACTCCTCACAATCACTCTTAAGCAATTACTGAATCAATAACAGGAAATACAAGTTTTGGTTGAGAGAAGACTGAATGCGGTCTTATCTTTGAGAGAAAATGGTATAAGAGATAATCAAACCCTAAACGGGTTATAATCCTTATATAGCCCTTTGACAAACTTTGACTCCACTTCTCCAATATAGCAGAAACACCCCTTGATCTTTCACCAACTTGCTTCTATACATCTTTTCTCATTTAGAACTATAACTGAGAATATAAAACATAAAAAGTTAGTCCCTGTGAATAAGTGTTTCATTTTGAGTTATATTTTAACATCCCCCCTTAACTCAAACCTGAAACACATCAAAAAGACCAAGTCTAGAAACCAATTTCTCATGTTGCAGTTTATCCAGGCCTTTAGTAAAAATGTCAGTTGTTTGATTAACATATTCTATGATGTGTTTCAGGTTTGAGTTAAGGGGGGATGTTTTAATTTGTTATCTGTATCAATTATCTGTCAGGCAAACATATTCTATGATTCCATGACTTATGCTCGAGTACCATTATGTTTCTTGACATTATTCCTAAGTTCTTGTCCAGGATCATATTCTATGATTCCATCGGATGTTTCCATATAAGCAAATTGTGATCCATCAATAACGAACCATTAGTCTTTGTATTGCTTAATTTCATGAAATTTAAGCACACTTCACGGGGTGAAACACTAGCTTAATTTTCTTCATACCGTACCAATATGACATACCCTTGATGATCCATATTGGTCCGAAGGTATATAAGGGTTGAGCCGCGCGTTAGGCTTCATTTGGATTAGAGTAAATTGCAAAAATCGTCCCTAAAGTTTGGCCAAATTGCACGTTTCGTCCCTAACGTTTGGAAAGTGCAAGGATGGTCCCTGTGGGAAACTTTTGGGGCAAAAATCGTCCCTGGCCTACATTAAATGACTAAAATACCCTTTTCTCTATATTACTTTTCAACTTCTTGCACCAATGGTCCCTGTGCTTCGCCAGATTTTGCAAATTTAGTCCCTTTTTTTTTTTTGAAATTTAACTTTCAGTATTATTTTTTTATACGTTTTCGTCCGTTTTTTTTTGTTCCTTTTTTCTTACGTTTTGGTCCGTTTTTCTCACGTTTTTTCCGTTTTCATACGTTTTTCCCGTTTTTCTTACGTTTTGGTCCGTTTTTCTCACGTTTTTTCCGTTTTCATACGTTTTTTTTTCTTCTGTTTTTCTTACGTTTTAGTCCGTTTTGTCCATTTTTTTACGTTTTTATGCATTTTCTAACGTTTTTGTCTGCTTTAAATGCGTTTTGTCCGTTTTCTCACGTTCTTCCATTTCATATATTTCGTTCGTTCTTTTCCGTTTTTGTATGTTTTCTCACATTTTGTCCGGGTTTTTAACGTTTTTATCGCTTTTCTCACGTTTTTGTCTATTTTCTCACGTTTTTCCGTTTCGTACGTTTTGTCCGTTTTCTTACGTTTTATCCATTTTCATACGTTTTGTCCCTTTTCTTACATTTTTCTGTTTTCACGTTTTGTCTTTTTTATCTGATTTCGTTCGTTTTTATCGTTTCCGCCGTTTCTTACGTTTTTACTCGTTTCGTCCGTCTTTCTTCACGTTTTTATTTTCATACGTTTTTATCGTTTCGCTGTTTTCATCGTTGTTACACGTTTTCATACGTTTTTTTTTTATTTTCATACGTTTTTTTTTACGTTTTTTACATACGTTTTTTTTTACGTTTTTTTTTCATACTTTTTTCTTACATTTTTTCATACGTTTTATTTACGTTTTTTTCATATTTTTTTTTTCGTCCGTCTTTCTTACGTTTTTTATTTTATTTTCACGCGTTTTATACGGATGAAAACGTATAAAACGGACAAAAAGCGTGTAAGCGAAAAATGTAAGAAAACGATGAAAACGGAAAAACATAAGAAAACGGACAAAAGCGTTTAAACGGAAAAAGTGAGAAAAGCAGACAAAAGCGTGAGAAACCGAGAAAAGCGTAAAAATATGACAAAACGGACAAAGCGTAAAAACGGACAAAAAGTATGAAAGCGGACAAAATGTGAAAACGGACAAAAGCGTAAGAAAAACGTAAAAAATCGGACGAAACTTATGAAAACGGAAGAACGTGAAAAGCGGACAAAACGCATTTAAAACAAAAGCGCGAAAAGACAAAACGTAAAAAAAGGGACAAAGCGAACAAAAGCGTAAGAAAACGGAAAAAGCGTGAAAACGGAAAAAGCGAGAAAATCGGACCAAAACGTAAGAAAAAGGAACAATAAAAAGCGGGATTAAAAAACGTATAAAAAATAATACTAAAAGTTAAATTTAAAAAAAAAAAAAAATGACTAAATTTGCAAAATCTGGCGAAGCACGGGGACCATTAGTGCAAAAGTGAAAATTAATATAGAAGGGTATTTTAGTCATTTAATGTAGGCGGGGACGATTTTGCCCAAAAGTTTCCCAGGGACCATCCTTGCACTTTCCAAACGTTTGGGACGAAACGTGTAATTTGGCCAAACTTTAGGGACGATTTTTGCAATTTACTCTTTGGATTACCTAAAAGCATTTGTTCTTCATTTAATGGGCTGGGCTTGCCATTACAAACCAGTTTGACCTAAATACTGCAAGTAGCCAAGTACTCCTTTAATTGCTTTTCTCTTTAAGAAAACTGCAAAAAACTAAAACCGGTTTAAAAAGCCAGCCCGGCCGGGGTCAGTATCAATTAAACAGGACAAGGCCCCCGGCCCCTATGTAGCTTTTCGCGAAACTGCGAGACAAAGGTGTATAATGTTTTTCCGTCCTCAAAATGAGAGAATATGTTACTCGTAATACATTATACATACCAAAATAGTAAAACATATGATTTACGATTATCTACAAGAATCGACATAGACAACTTTTACTGAACATATGGTATCGAGTTGATCGAATACTGCAATATATGAGAATCTTGAGCAATTGTTGTCACAAAGGTACTTTCCCCTCATGGAAAAATGAAAAGTACTCCTTTCACATTCGCAAAGGTTAACAAGTTGACAAAATAATACTACTATTGAAGATTCACCTTTTTTAGTGTTATTTTCGGGAATAACCTGCTGATATGAAAATGCACAGGCAGTAGCAGTATATATCTCTTTTTTGTGGCATATTAGTCCATTATAAGTTCATCATGTTTTATTCAATTAAGATAAGTATAGAGGTTGAGTTTTACCGAGTGATTAGCTTGCCATTTTTAGTATTATCTCTCCAAGATAGTTAATTTTTAGTCGCTGCTAACCAAATGACTAATGACAAGATAGTTCGATGAAAAATGTCTTAAATGTGTAATATGTTAGAACGTTTATATAACTAATTGCATTATTTCTTATAAACGGTTACACTTTATATATAACATTCCTTCTCGAAAGGCCTCATTATGTGATTTCGTTCAGAGTCCTAAAAAATTTCATAAATTCATGGGACGGCCCTGCGTGACACTATATTAGTTAATTTCGTCATACATTACGAGTCCGCCTCACTATTTTTCGTGTGTTCGATCAATTCTTGAGATTGCCTATACTACTCTACAACGGAATTGTAAACTTTCACATCACTCTCTTGTCGTCGTCGAACCACAAGGCCCGCTTTTGCAGCTAGCTTCTGCGGATTACTTGGCTAGAAGCCATAAGTTCTGGTACCATCCAATTTATTTAATCTAATGAAACAAAGAGACCTGCCAAACATTAACCTAAGCCTAAGCCATCGTTATGTTCACACGAGGTCAGTAGGTCACTATCCAAAACCTTCAACTCGCGAGCATCATGTGGCTTAGCTTAAGAAACCAAACATCACACAACGCAACTAACTTATTGCCTTTCTTGCAGCTGTTATATGCATGTGGATATTTCATGATTATCATTGTTTTGCTATGACACAACAACAACATACTCAATCCTGCCAAGCCAGGGTATATGGGGAGGTAGATTGTAGACATCTACCCCAAAATAAACCAGAAAGTAAGGAGTATATATTACAAGTTGCAACATTTGTTTTTGGACAGAATATCCGGGTGCACAAAGTTGGAAGCAAAAATGGTTTTTACCAAAAAAGGTAACGAATAGAATGACTAAATGATTTGCACAACGCCTAAATAAGGTATGTAATCATGCAATCGTTGTTACCCTAGATATAAACAAAGTACATATAACTAATTATAATAAGGTGGCCAAAGTTTGTGTAGCACCCAAAATGGAATAGCTCTCTGGCATTGCTTTTTGTGGAAGTTAAATATACATAAAAATGAATCTTTGATCATAGAGGGCACTATCTCTAAATTTTAAATTGTTGACCTATCATTCCATTCAATTGATATAATTCTCTATAGATTATGCTTCATACTTTTACTTGAATTTTGATTATGCTTCATTGTTACAACCGTGATTGATGATTTTAATTTATATTCTGTATTAGGTTACATTGTATTTGTTAACGAGTTGCATAATATAACTCACGTGTACTCAATTACATTTACACTAATAAACGACACACGTTCGAACCTCGTAGCTACCGTCAACAACCACCATTGCCGATCGCTTACCCCCGGTGTTACAGTATGGCTACTAACTATCCTTGCTTTTTATCCATTTAATATCACAACATTACACGAGGGACCATTGCTAGGTTTTTGGGTAAAAGGTTACCCCTATAATTTATATTAAAATCATAAAATTAAATATAATAAAATGTGGCTGAAGTACCATATTAACCTCAAGCTAAATGCTTGATGAACAAACCAAACAAAATACACCTTTGACATGCCTAAGACATAATTCCACTAGTTATACATTACAAATAGGAAGCATGCATGACAAAAGGACACCTACACATTACGTGTTGCTCCCATAGGGTTATCCACTGACGTAGAAGCAAGAAATGTAGACGTTTCATCATAAACATTCTCCGCTTCAGCGTCGTCATCGCCTCCCCGTAGATTAAGCATAATACTTGTTAAAATTTGGGGTAATAATCATGGCAAACATGTCACTCTATCGATTCTAATGGCTTTCAAGCTATATGTCCTTTGAGGCATATTACGGGGTTTAACATGGATAAAGCATAAGTGGTTTATAGTTCCAAGATTATCATTTCTCTGAAGCCTCTCTTGTTCTCGCTGGAGTTCATTTTATTGTTTATCTTTGAAGTTCATTATTATAGCCGTTAGAGGGTCTTAGTGTAACTTAATCCCTATTTAATTAGTCCTTTATTCTAGGGTTAGAAACACTTGAGTGTGCGATCTTTTGTATCACTCTCTCTCTTCTCTTAGATCATTTCACCGATCTTGTATTGTCTTTACATTCATATGATTATTGTCTCATTGACATTAATCTAATCTTGTAACATTTGGATACTATTAATCTAAGCTAACTATTGCGACTTAGATCCGAATAAAGGTTCATTGTTTATCTCATTGTTGCCTATACTTTCGTACATGGTATCGAGCTTGAGCTCATTGATTCTCTTTAGCAACAAAGGTGTGGTTTGGGGTTCTTCTGTTGGCGTAATCACTTGGTTATCTTCTGTTTATATTTGCCCTAGACTAAGTAAATCTAGGGTGAGTGTGATTTGTTCTTCCATTGCATATTTCTCTCGTAAGTCTAAGTCTTACCTCCTCTTTAAACATACTGACTTAAGTCTTGTGGGTGCAAACGGGTAGACTAACATCTTGATCGCCACCTTTGAGTGGTGCGAATACTGCTCGGTTTATCCTAATCCATGTGCTTAGTGCTTGTTGTTTCTTATTATAAAGTCTTATCTTCTTGACTATTTATTCTTATTATCTACATCTGTTGTTGTCGATTATTCTTTGTCTATCTTCCTATATCATCTATCTTATTGTTTGTATTATGGTCATTGGTGATGATAATATTGGTCGCTCTTCCACCGAGAAAAGTCTTGTCTTTGGTGATGCTTTGTATTTGCATCCTAACAATACAAATGGCAATCCCATTATTACTATTAAACTCACTGAACCGAAAATTACAAAATATGGAATATGGCCATGACTTTTGCTTTAAGGAACCATAATAAGTTAGGGTTTATTGATGGTACTTGCATAAGAGATGATTCAACCCTAGTCTTGCTAATCAATGGGATACCAGTAACTCTGTTGTGGTTACTTGGATTCTTAATTCTCTTAGTCCGAACATTTCTTTGGTGCTATATATGCTAAAGCCGCTTATGAAATGTGGAATGATCTTAAAGATACCTATGACAAAGTTGATGGTTCAATTATTTTTAATCTGCATAAGAATATAAACTCTCTTAGTCAAAGTGGGTCCTCTCAGGCGATTACTATAACAATCTTAATTCTTTATGGAAACAATTTGATTGTATGATTAGCTTGCCTCCCCGCACTCGTGAGGTCTGCAAAACATTTTGAAAACACAATCAACTAATCAAGTTAATGCAATTTCTTATGGGTCTTGATGACTCCTATGTTCCCATCGAAGCAATATTTTAACCAGAGATCCTTTGCCTAATGTCAAACTGCTTTCTCTGTTGTCTCGGAGAAGAATCTCACAGAATGTTTCATCGGGAATAGCTCGCTAAACCCAATGCTACGACTTTTAATGCAAAAACCTCGATGGAGGAAAATTTTTGATAACAAAAGAGGTTTTAACAACAAAGTTTCTAGTTTTAACAATGGTAATAGCTCTAATAGCAGAGGACCAAATATGAACCTCAAATGTACTAATTACAAAAAGCCCGGTCATCTTGTTGATAGGTGTTATGAGATTGTTGGATATCCTGCTTTGGATATGTTAAGAGAAATTTTAATGGTAAACCTTTTAGCGGTAAAATGTTTCACTGAAACTAATCATGCCACCGATAATAGTGCTAGCAATTCTCCTGTCTCTTTATCTAATGAGCGACTCTCAAGACTTATGAGTCTTCTCAATGACAACAATGTGTCATCCGCTAATGCCAACTTAGCGGGTAAAATTTTTCAGAACCTTCTTTAATGGCGGTGTCAAGTTTAATGTGAACTTCAAAAGTTTTTAACAACAACACTAAAACCTTAACCGGAAACATCGGTTTGGTTGGATTGTTGATTCTGTGCAAATCAAAGACATGACCGTGTTCGAAATTTTTAATCAATGTTGTTAACATTTCAAATCTTGGCCTAACATTGGACATCCCAATGGTACTGTGCCCTAATTACTAAAATTGGTGATTTAAAGGTCAATAATGACCTAACTCTTTTGATGTTCTTGTTGTTCCCGAATACAATGTCGGTTTATTATCTGTTCATAAGATTGCTAGAGACAACAAGATGTTTGTTGGATTTAATGAATCTAATTGCTATATACAGATTTACATCAAAAAGGATTGTGGGATTGGTAAACAATACAATGGGTTATATATTTTGATATAGACTCTACATGTAAGATTACCTCTAATAATTGCATATCTGTTTGTCATGTCTCTAGAAATCTCGGCATCAAAGACTTGGTCATCCTCCGACCAAGTCCTACACATACTTAGACCCACTCTTAAATTTGATAGTTCATCTGAAACTGATCATCTCTGTGATACTTGTAATAAAGCCAAACAAACCAGAGAACCATTTCCTCTAAGTGAACATAAATCCACTAAAATTGGTCAACTTGTTCACCTTGATGTTTGGGGACCATATAAAATTACTAGCAGAGATGGTTATAAATATTTTTTAACTATAGTTGATGACTATTCTATGGGAGTGTGGGTTTATATGCTTAAGGGGAAGGATGATGTTTATGTTTCCATTGTTAACTTCACTCATATGCTATCAAATCAATTTGAACACAATGTCAAAGTTTTTAGAAGTGATAATGGGACATAATTTGTCAATAATAAACTTCAACAATTCTGTCATGAAAAAGGAATTCTACATCAAACTTCTTGTGTTTATACACCTCAACAAAATGGCATTGCAGAAAGGAAACATAGGCATCTCCTTAATGTTGCTAGATCCCTTATGTTTGTGGGGAATTACCTCTATATCTTTGGCCCGAATGTGTTCTAGCTGCGCATATGTCATAAACAGTTGCCCTCTTCGATTCTGTCTGCAAGTCCCCCCTTCTTCTGTGTATGGGCATGACCCTTCACTCTCTCTCCTTAGAGTCTTTGGTCGCTTATGCTATGCTACCATTCTCAACGTTTCGACAAATTTGGTAGTAGATCCGAAAAAAGTGTTCTTATTGGTTACTCAAATGATAAAAAGGCTATAAACTCTTGAGCCTAGAAACAAAAAATATTTTTATTCCGTAGATGTCAAATTTTATGAAGCTGTGTTCCCATTCAAAATGAAAAATTTTGTGTCAAAACCTTTTGTTGAAACTTATGTGCCTAAAGATTTAAACTACAAAATTTCTTTGACTCACAAACAAGTCCCAATGATGAAGGAGAGTGACATCCTATGATGATAGCACAATGGTAAGTCATCCCACGAGATTGATGAACCGGTTGCAACATCTATAGATGATAATACACACCCCGAGGGCAACATATCACATGAATCACATCCTGCCGATGCATCTTCCGATTCTCGATACAACTTGGATTCTGGCGAACAAGAAAGAGGCTTGCCACCACTATCGCTAGGAGGTCAACTAGAGTTTCTAAGTTGCCCAAGAATCTAAATGACTTTATTGTTGAAGGAAAAGTCAAATATGGTGTTGAAAAGTTGTTAATTACTCAAATCTTAACAAAGACAATTATCGCTTTGCTTCTAGTCTTAATAAAAGTATTGAACCTACTTGTTATGAAGAAGCTATCCTTGATAGTAATTGGGTAGATGCTATGAATTCGAAATTGAAGCCTTAAATGAAAACCATGCTTGGGATATAACCGATCTACCTCCTAATAGAACTCCTATTGGCTACAAATGGATTTTTAAAATCAAATATAAAGCTAATGGTGAAGTTGATAGATACAAGGCTAGATTAGTTGTTAAAGGTTACAACCAAAGGGAAGGAATAGACTATGATGAAACTTTTTCCCTGTTGTAAAAATGTCTCCGTTAGATGTCTTGTTGCCTTTGTAAAAACAAATGGCCTCTTTTTAACTTGATGTTAACAATGCTTTCTTATATGGAGACCTTGATGAGGATATCTATATGACCATTCCCAAAGGGTTCGTAATGAGAACAATAAAATAAAGTTTGTAAACTTGTTAAGTCTCAATATGGTCTAAAACAAGCTCCCGTAAAATGGAATGAAAAACTTTTCGGTGTTTTAAAGGAAAACAACTTTGTCCAACTGTTAATGATCATTCTTTGTTCACCAAAACAGAGAATGAAAAGTTCATTGCTCTTCTTGTTTATGTGGATGATATTGTTCTTCTTTGAAACTGTGTTGATGAGATAAACCTATTCAAAGAGTTTCTAAAATCAAAATTCCATATCAAAGACTTGGGAAATCTAAAATATTTTCTTGGCATTGAGGTTTTAAAAACTGGAATGACATGTCTCTCCCAAAGAAAATCTTGCCTTGAACTCCTCAAAGAATTTGGTCTTCTTGGGTGCAAACCTGTCCACCCCTATGGAACCCAACTCGTGCTTCCATACATTCCCACCGATGATGACCCTTGTTGTCAACATCATCGGTTATCGAAGCTTCTTGGGAAACTTATCTACCTCACCCATACAAGACCGACATTTCATACTCGGTTCATTGTCCGGCACAATATATGCATTCTCCTTGAAATCTCATCCGAATGTGCCTCAATGTTCGAGGTATCTAAAAGGAGCTCCGGAAAAGGTCTAAGGTACAATTTCAAAGAACTCGAAAATCATCTTGAAGGATATAGTGATCTCGATTGGGCTAAATGTAAGAAACCGGAAATCATTACAGTGTTATTGTGTTTTCTTTAATGATTGTTTAATCTCATGGAAAAGTAAAAACAAAACACTCTTTCAAAATCTTCCACGAATCGTAGTATAGATCTATGTCTCGCCGCTTGTGAAATCATTTGGATTCGAGAAAATCCTAAAAGATCTAAAAGTTGATATCAACCTTCTGTTAGTCTTTTTGTGATAACAAATCGCTTTACAACTTGTCATCAATCCTGTTTTCCATGAAAGATCAAAACATTTTGAAGTTGATGTTCACTTCATCGGGAAAAAATTGCTAGAGGTGTTATAAATGCTAAAAGATTGGATCCTCAAATCAAAGCACGACATTCTTACAAAGAACCTCCTGTCTATCAAGATAAATTTTGTGTGAAAAATTGATATTGTTTGATATGTTTGCCCATCGATTAAGGGGAATGTTAAAATTTGGGGTAATAATCTGTGGCAAACATGTCACTCTATCAATTGCTAATGGCTTTCAAGCTATGTCTTTGCGAGGCATATTACAGGGGTTTAACATGGACAAAGCATAAGTGGTTTATAGTTCCAAGATTATCATTTCTCTGAAGCCTCTCTTGTTCTCTTTGGAGTTCATTTTATTGTTTATCTTTGAAGTTCATTATTATAGCCGTTAGAGGGTCTTAGTGTAACTTAATCCCTATTTAATTAGTCCTTTATTCTAGGGTTAGAAACACTTGAGTGTGTAGTCTTTTGTATCACTCTCTTCTCTTCTCTTAGATCATTTCACCGATCTTGTATTGTCTTTACATTCATATGATTATTGTCTCATTGACATTAATCTAATCTTGTAACATTTGGATACTATTAATCTAAGCTAACTATTGCGACTTAGATCCGAATAAAGGTTCATTGTTTATCTAGTGTTGCCTATACTTTCGTACATGGTATCGAGCTTGAGCTCATTGATTCTCTTTAGCAACAAAGGTGTGGTTTGGGGTTCTTCTTTGTTGGCGTAATCCTTGGTTATCTTCTGTTTCATATTTGCCCTAGACTAAGTAAATCTAGGGTGAGTGTGATTTGTTCTTCCACGCATATTTCTCTGTAAGTCTAAGTCTTACCTCCTCTTTAAACATACAAGACTTAAGTCTTGTGGGTGCAAACGGGTAGACTAACATCTTGATCTCGCCACCTTTGAGTGGTACGAATACCTGCTCTGGTTTATCTTAATCCATGTGCTTAGTGCTTGTTGTTTCTTATTATAAAGTCTTATCTTCTTGACTATTTATTCTTATTATCTCTATCATTGTTGTCGATTATTCTTTGTCTATCTTCCTATATCATCTATCTTATTGTTTGTATTATGGTATTGGTGATGATAATATTGGTCGCTCTTCCAACGAGAAAAGTCTTGTCTTTGGTGATGCTTTGTATTTGCATCCTAACAATACAAATGGCAATCCCATTATTACTATTAAACTCACTGAACCGAAAATTACAAAATATGGAATATGGCCATGACTTTTGCTTTAAGGAACCATAATAAGTTAGGGTTTATTGATGGTACTTGCATAAGAGATTATTCGAACCCTAGTCTTGCTAATCAATGGGATACTTGTAACTCTGTTGTGGTTACTTGGATTCTTAATTCTCTTAGTCTGAACTATTTCTTTGGTGCTATATATGCTAAAAGCGCTTATGAAATGTGGAATGATCTTAAAGATACCTATGACAAAGTTGATGGTTCACTATTTTAATCTGCATAAGAATATAAACTCTCTTAGTCAAAGTGGGTCCTCTCAGTCGATTACTATAACAATCTTAATTCTTTATGGAAACAATTTGATTGTATGATTAGCTTGCCTCCGCACTTGTGAGGGTGCAAAACATTTTGAAAACACAATCAACTAATCAAGTTAATGCAATTTCTTATGGGTCTTGATGACTACTATGTTCCCATCGAAGCAATATTTTAACCAGAGATCCTTTGCCTAATGTCAAAGCGCTTTCTCTGTTGTGTGCGAGAAGAATCTCACAGAATGTTTCATCCGGGAATAGCTCGCTAAACCCAATGCTACGACTTTTAATGCAAAAACCTCGATGGAGGAAAATTTTTGATAACAAAAGAGGTTTTAACAACAAAGTTTCTAGTTTTAACAATGGTAATAGCTCTAATAGCGAGAGGACCAAATATGAACCTCAAATGTACTAATTGCAAAAGCCCGGTCATCTTGTTGATAGGTGTTATGAGATTGTTGGATATCCTGCTGGATATATTAAGAGAAATTTTAATGGTAAACCTTTTAGCAAGAATAATGTTTCTTTGAAACTAATCATGCCACCGATAATAGTGCTAGCAATTCTCCTGTCTCTTTATCTAATGAGCGACTCTCAAGACTTATGAGTCTTCTCAATGACAACAATGTGTCATCTCCTAATGCCAACTTAGCGGGTAAAATTTTTCAGAACCTTCTTTAATGGCGTGTCAAGTTTAATGTGAACTTCAACAAGTTTTTAACAACAACACTAAAACCTTAACTGAAACATCGGTCTTGGTTGGATTGTTGATTCGGTGCAAATCAAACACATGACGTGTTCGAAAATTTTTAATCAATGTTGTTAACATTTCAAATCTTGGCCTAACTGTTGGACATCCCAATGGTACTCGGGCCCTAATTACTAAAATTGGTGATTTAAAGGTCAATAATGACCTAACTCTTTTGATGTTCTTGTTGTTCCCGAATACAATGTCGGTTTATTATCTGTTCATAAGATTGCTAGAGACAACAAGATGTTTGTTGGATTTAATGAATCTAATTGCTATATCTGATTTACATCAAAAAGGATTGTGGGGATTGGTAAACAATACAATGGGTTATATATTTTGATATAGACTCTACATGTAAGATTACCTCTAATAATTGCATATCTGTTTGTCATGTCTCTAGAAATCTCGGCATCAAAGACTTGGTCATCCCTCGACCAAGTCCTACACATACTTAGACCCACTCTTAAATTTGATAGTTCATCCGAGGCGATCATCTCGTGATACTTGTAATAAAGCCAAACAAACCAGAGAACCATTTCCTCTAAGTGAACATAAATCCACTAAAATTGGTCAACTTGTTCACCTTGATGTTTGGGGACCATATAAAATTACTAGCAGAGATGGTTATAAATATTTTTAACTATAGTTGATGACTATTCTATAGGAGTGTGGGTTTATATGCTTAAGGGAAGGATGATGTTTATGTTTCCATTGTTAACTTCACTCATATGCTATCAAATCAATTTGAACACAATGTCAAAGTTTTAGAAGTGATAATGGGACGAAATTTGTCAATAATAAACTTCAACAATTCTGTCATGAAAAGGAATTCTACATCAAACTTCTTGTGTTTATACACCTCAACAAAATGGCATTGCGAGAAGGAAACATAGGCATCTCCTTAATGTTGCTAGATCCCTTATATTTCTGGGAATTACCTTTATATCTTTGGCCCGAATGTGTTCTAATCACTGCATATGTCATAAACAGTTGCCTCTTGCCTGTCTGCAAGTCCCCTTCTTCTTTGTGTATGGGCATGACCCTTCACTCTCTCCTTAGAGTCTTTGGTCGCTTATGCTATGCTACCATTCTCAACGTTTCGACAAATTTGGTAGTAGATCCGAAAAAGTGTTCTTATTGGTTACTCAAATGAGAAAAAGGCTATAAACTCTTGAGCCTAGAAACAAAAATATTTTTATTCGGAGATGTCAAATTTTATGAAACTGTGTTCCCATTCAAAATGAAAAATTCGTGTCAAAACCTTTTGTTGAAACTTATGTGCCTAAAGATTTAAACCACAAAAATTTCTTTGACTCACAAACAAGTCCCAATGATGAAGGAGAGTGACATCCTATGATGATAGCACAATGGTAAGTCATCCCACGGGATTGATGAACCGGTTGCAACATCTATAGATGATAATACACACCCCGAGGGCAACATATCACATGAATCACATCCTGCCGATGCATCTTCCGATTCTCACGATACATCTTCGGATTCTGTTGAACAAGAAAGAGGCTTGCCACCACTATCGCTAGGAGGTCAACTAGAGTTTCTAAGTTGCCCAAGAATCTAAATGACTTTATTGTTGAAGGAAAAGTCAAATATGGTGTTGAAAAGTTGTTAATTACTCAAATCTTAACAAAGACAATTATTGCTTTGCTTCTAGTCTTAATAAAAGTATTGAACCTACTTGTTATGAAGAAGCTATCCTTGATAGTAATTGGGTAGATGCTATGAATTCAAATTGAAGCCTTAAATGAAAACCATGCTTGGGATATAACCGATCTACCTCCTAATAGAACTCCTATTGGCTACAAATGGATTTTTAAAATCAAATATAAAGCTAATGGTGAAGTTGATAGATACAAGGCTAGATTAGTTGTTAAAGGTTACAACCAAAGGGAAGGAATAGACTATGATGAAACTTTTTCCTGTTGTAAAAATGTTCACCGTTAGATGTCTTATTGCCTTAGGTGTAAAAAACAAATGGCCTCTTTTTCAACTTGATGTTAACAATGCTTTCTTATATGGAGACCTTGATGAGGATATCTATATGACCATTCCCAAAGGGTTACGTAATGAGAACAATAAAATAAAGTTTGTAAACTTGTTAAGTCTCTATATGGTCTAAAACAAGCTCCCAGAAAATGGAATGAAAAACTTTTCAGTGTTTTAAAGGAAAACAACTTTGTCCAATCTGTTAATGATCGTTCTTTGTTCACCAAAATAGAGAATGACAAGTTCATTGCTCTTCTTGTTTATGTGGATGATATTGTTCTTACTGGAAACTGTGTTGATGAGATAAACCTATTCAAAGAGTTTCTAAAATCAAAATTCCATATCAAAGACTTGGGAAATCTAAAATATTTTCTTGGCATTGAGGTTTTAAAAACTGGAATGACATCTGTCTCTCCCAAAGAAAATATTGTCTTGAACTCCTCAAAGAATTTGGTCTTCTTGGGTGCAAACCGTGTCCACCCCTATGGAACCCAACTCGTGCTTCCATACATTCCCACCGATGATGACCCTTTACTTGTCAACATCATTGGTTATCGAAGCTTCTTGGGAAACTTATCTACCTCACCCATACAAGACCGACATTTCATACTCGGTTCATTATCCGCACAATATATGCATTCTCCTTGAAATCTCATCGGAATGTGCCTCAATGTTCGAGGTATCTAAAAGGAGCTCCGGAAAAGGTCTAAGGTACAATTTCAAAGAACTCGAAAATCATCTTGAAGGATATAGTGATCTTGATTGGGCTAAATGTAAGAAACCAGAAATCACATACGAGTTATTGTGTTTTCTTTAATGATTGTTTAATCTCATGGAAAAGTAAAAACAAAACACTCTTTCAAAATCTTCCACGAGAATCGGAGTATAGATCTATGTCTCTCGCTGCTTGTGAAATCATTTGGATTCGTAAAATCCTAAAAGATCTAAAAGTTGATATCAACCTTCCGTTAGTCTTTTTGTGATAACAAATCGCTTTACAACTTGTCATCAATCCTGCTTTTCCATGAAAGATCAAAACATTTTGAAGTTGATGTTCACTTCATCGGGGAAAAAATTGCTAGAGGTGTTATAAATGCTAAAAGATTGGATCTTCAAATCAAAATCTTGACATTCTTACAAAGAACCTCCTGTCTATCAAGATAAATTTTGTGTGAAAAATTGATATTGTTTGATATGTTTGCCCATCGATTAAGGGGAATGTTAAAATTTGGGGTAATAATGTGGCAAACATGTCACTCTATCAATTGCTAATGGCTTTCAAGCTATGTCCTTTGCGGGCATATTACGGGGTTTAACATGGACAAAGCATAAGTGGTTTATAGTTCCAAGATTATCATTTCTCGAAGCCTCTCTTGTTCTCTTTGGAGTTCATTTTATTGTTTTCTTTGAAGTTCATTATTATAGCCGTTAGAGGGTCTTAGTGTAACTTAATCCCTATTTAATTAGTCCTTTATTCTAGGGTTAGAAACACTTGAGTGTGCGTCTTTTGTATCACTCTCTTCTCTTTCTTAGATCATTTCACTGATCTTGTATTGTCTTTACATTCATATGATTATTGTCTCATTGACATTAATCTAATCTTGTAACATTTGGATACTATTAATCTAAGCTGACTATTGCAGCTTAGATCTGAATAAAGGTTCTGTTGTTTATCTACTGTTGCCTATACTTTCGTACAATACTTTTCCCATCACTCTTTCAAGCCTCATTACTATCATCAAACTTCGAGAGGAGATCAAAAGGGTTAGGAGAGTTGAAACTAGATTTCGAGGATGATGCATTATTTTCCTTTTAAGTTCTCATTCGAATACAACAAAGCACCCTCCATGCTACCACCAGTAGGCGTATTACTAGTTTTATTACCACCATTCGACTTACTAGAGTTTTTACTACAATTTTTACTGGTATTAGTAGGCGTATTACTAGTTTTATTACCACCATTGGACTTACTAGAGTTTTTACTAGAAAGAGGAATTAGTAGGTGCTTTAGGACGAAAATGAAATTTAGAACCATTCTTAACAGCGCATTAAAACTAGTATTATGATTAATCTTCTTCCCATTATGTTGTTTTTTAATCACAACGTGGAAACCGTCATTTAAATTTTGGGCAGCTTGGTCCAAAACCACATTATTCACTGGACAATCATCGACTTGTTGAAAAGGGCACGTATCACTTGAGTATCCAAAAACCTTACACGAATGGCACCTAGGCGGCCTCCACTTATATTCCACCACGATAACTTCCATTGTGTACTCTACCCTATTAAGCATAGGAACAACAACAACTAAACTCTCCTTTAGAACCTCTTCTAAACTAATTTCAATCAACGCACGAGCAAAGTTAGAACGACCCCACGAGCCAACACACATTACATTGGTAAACAAGTCTAACATTAATTGAGTACCTATCTTAGTTGCAACAAAACTTAAGCCATCCGACGTAAATGTTGCAATCGGAACATCATGTAGTTTTACCCACACCGGAACCTTGGTAAGATCCTCCTTTAAGAGACTAGTATTCACAGACCATTATTTCAATATTATAGGAATATTACGAATCATCAAAGGTACATTTTCTAATACATCTTCCATTCCTTTTCTAGTGGTAAACTTGAAAAAGAAAAACACTTTAGCATTCATCTTAACCTTCGTTATTCCATATTTCGCCCACATATTCCGAGTACAGTATTCAACCACAAAGAGCGTGAATCGTTTTCCAATAAGTAACCGTATAAAATATTGTTAAAATGTTCATTAACCTTTTCCACCACCACAATTGGTATAGTTACATCAGCACCATCACAAACTGTCAAATCATTTAACTTTTTGAAGTTTACCTTGCTGACGGATGCTTGCTCCTTAGTGACAATAGCACACTCATCCATTTGTCATTTCATCATGAGGAAAGCTCCTAGTGCTAACTCATCCACCAAAGGACCACCCAAGAAACTTGCTCGAATTGTTCACGAAATCACTTCAACCGAATCATCACCCGTCAAAACCACTAATGTTAGGATTCCCTCTCAACCAACTCAACCAGTCAAACCAATCCCCAAAAGGATTGTTCCCACAAAACTACCCTTGCCAAACACTACTATACCTCATAAACCAAACACCCCTATTTCCACTAAACCATCACCCTTAGTGCCTAGAGCCATATCATTCACTACTCCACTTTCATCTCCACACCTCTACAATTTAGAGGACTTGCCTTCTAGGCCATCTCATCCTTCATCATTGCCAACATTCTCCTCAAATGAGAGAATAGCTCAACAACAAAACCAAGGTGTTGAAACAACACTAGCACCAGTATCTTTCTCTCCATCACCCTCAAATAGTCCCTTTTGGATTATGAGGAATCATCAAAGTCAACCACTTGATCACATGGAAGTAGACACCTCTCTACCCCCACAAGCATCCTTGGTTGAACCACCTCCAAACGTGCCTCCACAAATCCCTTCTTCTTTTGTGGAACCTCCATCCACCTTCCATATCAAACCACTCCATTTCTACCACCACCATTCTCTAGCCATGACAAAGATTTTTATCATTGTCAACATGTTGAAGGTTTAGTACATGAAGTACGTGACTAACTATGTTTCATGTTTTATCACCTCCTTGAATGTTTCGATGAGGTCAACAAACCTAAACATCCTTAAGCTTAGGAATTCAAGTGGTGCTATAGTTTTAAGCTTAACGTAGATTAGTTAGGAATCATATTACATGTTGTTATCATTCTCTTAGTTTTAAGAGATGTGCGTATTATCTCTCTTGTTTTTATTGAATGAAATTACATGTTATTTTCCATATGATATTGAGAATATGTTTGGTGCCTTGATTCATAACTCGTTTTAATGTTGACATCACATTTTACATTTACATTGCTGTCATAGATGGATCCCTCACTTTGGTGTAGACGGATCCCTCCCTGGGAGGAACCGTGGGATCCTTACAACAGAAAGCTTTTTATTACTAATTTGAGTCTCATTTGCAGGAAATTATGCATCATATACTTGTTTTCTAACCTTTGTTTTGTAGATTTTTAATATTCACTTGAAGACTTTAACACCCTCAACAAGGGGGAGCTTCTTGTCAAAGCAAAACATTTCAAAAACGCTTGCAATACTTTCACATAGGATTACATTACTACTTGACGTTCTCCTTTCAAAGGAGCACTCATCAAGGGGGAGCCTGTTCGTCAAAAAGACGAAACCATTTGCAAACAAAATTGCGAAACACTCGCTTAGTCTTCCTAATTACTTGACGCCCTCACAAAGGGAAGCACCGGTCAAGGGGGAGCTAAGACGAGAATTCTTCTCTTCTCTTACTCTCTTTTTTACATATTATTTCTTTTTACACGTTTTTCTCTAAACACAATGTGTTAGTTTCTTTTTGAAGCTCTTTTTGTTTCGACCAAAAAGGGGAGAAGATTTTACGAATTTTTGTTTTTCCTTAAAATAATCTTATGTTTTGTCATCAACAAAAAAAGGGAGATTGTTAATACAAATAAGCTGTAAAAAACGTTTATTTATATTTTACGATCTTCTAATGTTTTGTCGATAACAAACGTAAAATCATTTTAACGAAACAAATAAAATACGTAAATGGTTTGAGCCAAAAGTTTACTAACACACTTACATTTCCATATAAAATACTAAACAATTAATATCGCTTACATGTTATAGAAATGCATATGTATAACAACTAGTGTTTACATAATATGGAAATGTACATATATATATATATATATATATATACACTTAGTATATATATTGTAATGGGTAACGTAATTGGTAAAAATCTAAGTCCTCAACCCGTTGACTAGTTACATTGATTATAGTTGGGTAAAACCCAAAGTCCATGGCCCATACCTATGAAGCTTGATCCATAACCCATGACCCATTGCATGACATCATGCATGAAGTCATGTTGGGTATTATTCATGACCCATGGACCTAAAACATGACCCATGATCAAATGTCTAGATATATTGTATCTTAGTGGATACCCAAGGCTCATATCCATGACCCATAACCCAAATAGGAGGAGCGTCTGGCGGATCCCCCAGTTTACACTGGACGGATCCCTCATGTAAGGGATCCGTGGGATCCGGGGAATAGTAGAGTATTTTGCCTATAAATAGTGAGTCATTTCTTCATTGTAACTCACCCCTTTACACATACTCTCTCTTAGTATTGTAAACTCTCTCACCTCAGATCAAAAGGATCTTTCTATGTAGTTTTGTGTTTGTGTGATTCTCTAGGTTCCTCTTAAAGGCGAGATCACCATCTCTTGAAGTCGAGCAAGCTCAAGTCCATGGGTTGCTAAGCTTCGTTATCATCAAGACTACTGAAGTTATCTTGTTGATGCTTCTTTCCTCCGTCCTTAGAAGGTTTGTGTCGAAGGCATTAGTGGAAGGTGTCGAAGGTCCGTGTCAAAGGAATTAGTGAAGGGTGCCGAAGGTCCATGTCGAAGGCATTAGTGAAGGGTGCCGAAGGATCGTGTCAAAGGCATTAGTGAAAGGCGCCAAAGGTCCGTGTCGAAGGCATTAGTGAAAGGTGCCAAAGAATCGTGTCAAAGGCATTAGTGAAAGGTGCTAAGGGTGTACATTCGATATGGTGCATCGATGTACAAGATAGATAGTTTGGGTTAAAGGATTTTGATATCCTTGATGATGTTGTAATAAGGAGTGTGTCTCCTTTGGGGTAGTTGTGTAGTGTTGGGTAGTAGTTCCTCATTTGTAATGGAACTCGGTATCTAGCCTTGTACCGGATAAAGTATAGGCGACGTTGTGATAGGTTTGGTTCTACCTCGTGGAAGAACCCTTTGTCTAGCCTTGTACCGGATAAAGAGTAGGCGATGTTGTGAAGGCTTCTCCGCCACATTAAAGGGCTTGTGTTGTATAGTGCTTACGACTTCTCGAGTAGGTGACTCGGGGAGTGGAGTAGGGCAAGGAAGGTGTACTTGTAGCCAAAGCACTATAAATACTCGTGTTGTGTTTCTGTGTTTCTTACTCTTTATCTTTGCACTACTTATTTATATGCTTATCTATCAACACCCAACACACACATTAAATAAATTGACATAAGTCGATCGAAATTGTTTAAAAATGAAGTTTTAATCGGTAAAACTATTCAATCCCCCCCCCCCTTCTAGTTTTCTACAATTGGTACCAGAGCTTCGTTACCAAGTTTCTTAGAGTATATTGTACTTTAAAAACTTGATACGATCCGTGTATGTTTGAAAACTACAAAGAAGGAAATTTCTTAAAACAAAAAGTCATGTTTTTCAAAAATCATTATATTTTAAATGTTGGATAGTGATAGATCATTCTAACATTTTCTTTTGAGAAATTTTCATGCTAGGATTCTTCCAATGACTTCATTCTATCCAGTGAAAAATAAAGTCTACATCCTAAGAAGAATCCAAAGTTACGTCAACTTGCTTTTCCAAAAATACGATTAAGATTTTAAAAGTTCATTAGGTATTTCGCGTCTATGGTTTCTAAAACCATAAAAAGGGAATATAGCAAATGTATGTTCTCTTAGTTAAAATTAGTTGGTCAAAGACGTGCTAATTGCTTGTGGATAAAATGGTGATATATGCTTCTATCTTAAAATAAGCATAATATGAAAAGTGTTTTAGTGATTTCTTTTTCTTTGAAGTTTTGTTGTTAGATATCTTGTTACTCAAGCTTGAACAATAATTAAAATGGGTAATATAACTTCACTAGAAAGTATACAAAGGTTAAACCTTTTCGTCGGGTCAAAATATGTATTTTTGTGAATACGTGTCAGATACGCGGATCCCTTTGTTATTAAAAGGCGAATCCCTTTTGGAAGGGATCCGGCGGATCCGTCTGTGCAGAGGATAGATTTGGTTAAATTTCAAAAATTCACAACTAATTAACCGTAAGTCCGTAGAAGTTGTGTCACCTATCGTTTGAAATTTATTTGAGTCTACTTTCATATAAAAATGATCTCATAAACTGATTCAAAACAAAAATTTACAGAATCATTGATTTATAATAGAAAGTCATTTTTCGGTTATAACTTTTGCACAAACTTTTGGTCTAATTAGAGACGGATGTTTTCATCTTTAATAATAGTGTGTCTTCTTTTGAAACTAAGGTTTTGGTCACAAATATAAAGGAAACTAATCAAGCTTGGTATACATGTTTATATTTAATACAAAACGATGAAAAGAACTTTCGTATGCTATGCTAAATGATTAATTGTTTTACCTTGTATTATTTGATTATGTGCTTATCTCAAATAGTTCGTATGCTTGTTTGTTTGAATAACATGTGTGTTTTTCTCACCTTGCTATGCATTCTCTTATTTGTTGATTTAGTAATATTTTACTAATTAATGTGCTATTTGAAGGAGTGTTTGGGATAATATCTAGTTGTGTCAAAAATGTTATTTTAAATGCTTAGATAAGTCATATAAGTTGAATAATGTTTAAAACATGTAATATACTAAAAGACCTCTTGTTGAGTTTGTCATGTGTGCAACATAAGTGTATTATGTGCTTATATGATTTCTTGATTTCATCTTTCTTGTGTCATTTTCTGAAATGTATATCGGATCATAACCAACACTTGTGTTGATGATGTGCTTTCCAGTTTTCTTTTCTATGATCACTTTCCAAGCTTCATAGTAGGATTGACAACTTGATTATTTCATCCGAGATACTCATGTAAATTATTTTGCAACGTAAATATAATTGTTCATATCCAAAAATCCGAACTCGAGCTTTCAAACAACATATGTTGAACTCGCTCATCCATACTTGTTCTCCATATTTGTTCTCCAGACTTGTTCTCCATACTTGTTCTCCATATTTGTTCTCCAGATTTGTTCTCCAGACTTGTTCTCCATACTTGGTCTCCATATTTGTTCTCAATACTTGTTCTCCATACTTGTTCTCCATTTTTGTTCTTCATATTGTGCTCCAGACTTGTTCTCCACATTTGTTCTCCATTTTTGTTCTCCAAATTATTCTCCATATGGACATCTTTAAACTTCTGTGGTTAACATAAAATCTTCGTCACCTTAGGGTTACTAATCAAACAAGTTATAAAATTAATTTTTCTTTTGTTAGTCAATCACAACCACTTGCCTCATCAAGCGATTATCTTGCTTTGATCGAGAAGAGCTACATGACTTCAAGGATGAAGTTCATTATATGCTAATCACCATTCCGTAATGACTATACTTAGTTCATTATCTTCACTAAACCAAAGCAACCTTCTAAACAATTCACTTTCTTAAGGACGCATATACATGTGTTTTTTACTCTTCAAATACCAACACATAGGTAAACATCTCTTAGCTAAAACCATCTCATAAAACCGTACTTGCTCCAAGACCTTCTATATTAACACTTACTTTTACACTAGAACAAAAAGTGGATTTGGCCACACGAATATGTGTGACGATATACATATAGTCACACATGTTTTTCGACCGTGTGTGACTAAAGGTCGCATGCGACCATAGGTACCCTATGGTCGCGTGTTTGACTTTTTAGTCTCTATTGCAAAAGAGTAACCAAAACCGTAACATGTGTGACTAATTAGGTACAAATTTTGTTGGATTAATCCGTATTAGTGACCATAAACACTGTATAGTCACACAAAGCATGTTTGTTTTGGGTATTTAGTCACATACAATTAAGCATAAAGTGGCAAAAGTGTTAATAAGTGTGACCATATGTTGTTTAAGGTGAAGAAATATGTCTTTTGTGTGACTATTGATCATCTAATGGCCACTTGAATTTTATGTTTGTGTGGCCTTTTCTAACATTTAGTCACACAAAGCATGTTTGTTTTGGGTATTTAGTCACATACAATTAATCATAAAGTGGCTAAAAGTGTTAATAAGTGTGACCATATGGTGTTTCAAGTGAAGAAAGGTGTCTTTTGTGTGACTATTGATCATCCAATGGCCACATGAATTTTATGTTTGTGTGGCCTTTTCTAACATTTAGTCACACAAATCATGTTTGTTTTGGGTATTTAGTCACATACAATTAACCATAAAGTGGCTAAAAGTGTTAATAAGTGTGACCATATGGTGTTTTAAGTGAAGAAATGTGTGTTTTGTGTGACTATTGATCATCCAATGGCCACTTGAATTTTATGTTTGTGTGGCCTTTTCTAACATTTAGTCACACAAAGCACGTTTCTTTTGGGTATTTAGTCACATCAATTAATCATAAAGTGGCCAAAAGTGTTAATAAGTGTGACCATATGGTGTTTTAAGTGAAGAAATGTGTGTTTTGTGTGACTATTGCTCATCCAATGGCCACATGAATTTTATGTTTGTGTGGCCTTTTCTAACATTTAGTCACACAAAGCATGTTTCTTTTGGGTATTTAGTCACATGCAATTAACCATAAAGTGGCTAAAAGTGTTAATAAGTGTGACCATATGGTGTTTTAAGTGAAGAAATGTGTGTTTTGTGTGACTATTGATCATCCAATGGCCACTTGAATTTTATGTTTGTGTGGCCTTTTCTAACATTTAGTCACACAAAGCATGTTTCTTTTGGGTATTTAGTCACATTCAATTAATCATAAAGTGGCCAAAAGTGTTAATAAGTGTGACCATATGGTGTTTCAAGTGAAGAAATGTGTGTTTTGTGTGACTATTGATCATCCAATGGCCACATGAATTTTATGTTTGTGTGGCCTTTTCTAACATTTAGTCACACAAAGCACGTTTCTTTGGGTATTTAGTCACATCCAATTAATCATAAAGTGGCCAAAAGTGTTAATAAGTGTGACCATATGGTGTTTTAAGTGAAGAAATGTGTGTTTTGTGTGACTATTGCTCATCCAATGGCCACATGAATTTTATGTTTGTGTGGCCTTTTCTAACATTTAGTCACGCAAAGCATGTTTCTTTTGGGTATTTAGTCACATGCAATTAACCATAAAGTGGCTAAAAGTGTTAATAAGTGTGACCATATGGTGTTTTAAGTGAAGAAATGTGTGTTTTGTGTGACTATTGATCATCCAATGGCCACATGAATTTTATGTTTGTGTGGCCTTTTCTAACATTTAGTCACACAAAGCATGTTTCTTTGGGTATTTAGTCACATACAAATTAAGCATAAAGTGGCCAAAAGTGTTAATAAGTGTGACCATATGGTGTTTTAAGTGAAGAAATGTGTGTTTTGTGTGACTATTGCTCATCCAATGGCCACATTAATTTTATGTTTGTGTGGCGCTTTCTAACATTTAGTCACGCATCGAATTAAGCAAGCTGTGACCAAAAGTGTTAATAATTGTGACTATATGAATCTTTTAGTCACATATAAGAAATCAATATATATCAAAACAAATTCTAATATATAAAAATATATTCAAAATATATTCAAATACAATAAAATTGGAATGTATATAAAATTGTAATGTCGTACATAATAAAATTCTCAATAATTTAACGACTTGACTCTTGATCTTCTTAGCTTCCTTTTGCATGGTATGACTAGAGGCGTGGCGCTTAGTATGTAATTTAGGTGCGATTCTGTTCTCACCAATCGGTTTATGGTACTTGGTGGTGTTACATAGGAAACAAAAGCCGGGTATCAAACACTGAATTAAATATGAAGAATGATATATGTAGGTTTATAAAACACATGCATCTATGTACCTTTTCATCGAAAACCACTTGATCCTTTGGCCATGCATAAAACCACCCTCGCATCCTTAAGCTGTTTTGAGACCGTTACTTCCTACATCCGGTATGCGTTGCATCCACTAAAGATTTTCAATAGATACTCTGTAGCAATCCTTTGGGAGTGGTTTGTTATGAAGCATTTGTTTTCCATCGGTTTTGTACACGGTACCCTCCGCAATAATAGTTGATTTCTTTAAGTGCCACGATGCACTTAATTACCTAAAAAGATAATTTGTTGCATGTATATATGTATCGATAATTAATTAAACTAAAGAACATATGAAAATGTTTAAATACATACTTGTGGTAGTCTTGTTAATGGAGACTCTGTTCTTGTGATCCGAGAAAGTTGGCGTGAAGAATCCTTTCGTTTTGATCTAGTCGATTTCTTAGATCGACAGATTTATGATTTCCTATATGTATAATACGGTAAATAAATAATGTATGTAGAATTCAAAAATCCCGGGGGTGATTTATTACTTACACTTATTTGAATTTCCTTTTCAAAGTTGCAAGTCCATTAGACTTCTCAATGCTCATAACTTTCTCACGTCCGACAACACGTGTTCCGGCATCCTCATCGACCTTTGCTATTTAAAGATTAATGTTCACGGAGACACACGAAATATAAATTGTTTAAGAAAGCTGAAGCAGTATTTAAAAGGGTAAAAAAGATGGAATGTTACTTTCTTATGTCTTACTTCCGTTTACATCAATGGAGTTGAAGTTGGATTGCAAGCGCCCCTTTGTGCGACCAATTGTTTCATCAAATCTGTATTACGCCTCTTTTTCTTGGCGTTGGCGCCTCTCATCATCAAGTTCACTTTGAAGTAACACCACTCTTTCATCGGATGCTTGTCGATTCGAGCGAGATCAAAATACCTCTTGTAGGTTACTCCACCTCCCACTCTCTCGCATATCCTCCCTTTTCCTTACCTAATACAAGCTGTCATGGCATCGGTGCCATGATCAAGCTTCAAGATTCCTTGTTTGATCTTGTCGTCCGTTTCTTCTGCACACACAATATGGGAAATAGGTTATTTAATTCTACGGTATTAACTTGTAACTAAAAGTATTAACTAAAACACTACATGTATTAACTTATAAATAACGGTTTTAAATGTCTGATGCGATATTAACTAAAAGTATTAACTAAAACACTACATGTATTAACTTATAACTAACGGTTTTAAATGTCTGATGTGATAATAACTTATAACTAAACAAACATAATAATAAAATTTGCGGTCAAACTTACAAATTTTTCTCCCCGATCGATATCATCATCGTGATATTCTCCGTCTTTTTCACCCTTCCTTTCAACCACACGTACCACGCGGTGGTTCTTCATCTGGTTCAATTTCTTTACTCTCGATCTTATAAACATCAAATACATACAAATGTAAGATAAGCGAATATAAGCGAAACTATGATGCTATTAAATGCAAATGTGCAAATGTTTCTTTGTTACCATTTTTTCTATCACACAGGCGTATCCACCTCGTCCCATTGTATGATCATAAGCAGAGACTTGGCAGCGACACTTTAGCTTTTCTTGATCTCACCTTGCAACACAAAATCATCGGCGTTTAGATGTAGTAATCTTGATAGTATACAACTAATACATATGGAAACATATGAAAAGGTGAAAGATATTTGAACTTGAATAAAATGAATAATTAACACCTTGTATTCCTCATTGGTGTGTAGTTTACAAAATTAACCCAATCTTGGCTTTTATAATTGCACTATACTTTGCGGGACTTCATTTAGTTTTGAAAGGGTATTTTGGTTGGGCAATATGTAGTTTTGTATCAATTTCATTCGAAATTCCTTAGAAGTTGACCAAGGCGATTCATTATCGACTTTCGACCGTCAAGTCAACATCAAAATATCATTGCAAAGATTAACAAATTGTTGTTAATTAGTTGCACATCTTGTAAATCTGAGAGATAAACTTATTAACACCTTGTATCTCTGACGACCAAGCCACTACTAGTTAAAAAAGTATATGTGTACCGTGATTTCGTCCACATTTTATCTCTTGCTTACGAATCAACCTTCCTCCGGGTTAGAATCCGACACCTATATGCTCACGAACCAAATCACCCAAAAACTTGAAAACAATGCTCTGTTTTTCACGATAACCTATCCGATTGCATCGAAGGTTACTGCGACCTTTATTCCGTCTGTTTTCCATATTCCTGCGAAACTTAGCTAACCTAGTTATGCCCTCTTAACAACATTCGCATTTGAATGGTTGTTTCCGACATCCTCACCCTCATCGAATCGTCTCGATTCATATTCTAAAGTGTTTTCAATTTCACGATCGAATAAACCAAATCATCCGGATAATTGATTTGCGTTGACATGATTCGTCGAAGTAATGTGTTAAAGAAAATTAGTAAACTTAATTGGTAAATAATGGTGTAAAATTGAAGTTCGGTTGTTTTGCTTGAAGCTTTGATTTATTGGAGTAAAAATAGGGCTAATGATGGGCGAT
Organism: Chrysanthemum lavandulifolium; assembly: GCA_022545495.1. Lineage (NCBI taxonomy): Eukaryota > Viridiplantae > Streptophyta > Magnoliopsida > Asterales > Asteraceae > Chrysanthemum > Chrysanthemum lavandulifolium. The sequence goes on along the minus strand of CM040246.1, from coordinate 8,651,479 downwards.
TTTTCAATTAAGGAAACCATAATTTCCAAAGTAATTTTAAAATTTTGGCTAAAATTTGGCTCCAAATTTGATAATTTTAAAATGTGGCTCCAAATCAAACAATTTTGAAACCAAAACACCCACAGCGAAATGGTGCTTACCAGGTCCCAAACACTCATATTACTTCAAACCGGTGTGTCAAAAACACATATAGCTGCGAGATACACTAAAATCACCACATGGCGCATACAAATGAACAATCAAAAGCTAAAATGGACTTAAAGCAACTAATTAAGCAACTATAACTAATAAGCGGTTCGGATAAACAATTAAGCACAAAAATAGGCAAATCAAACCAAGAGCTGGCGATACATCAAAGCGACCCTAAGACCTTACTTTAAGGCTATAAATAAGCTATTTATAAGCAATTAGATAAGCTCTAACATCCTCAAGTAGTCAAAAAAATCAAGAAAACATGTAAATGCAATTAACTTAAAGCGAAACAACAACAAAAACACCCTAAATATAGTGGTTCAATCAAAAATAATTGTCATGAACAAACGCCTCGAGTTCTAAACTTCATAATCGGTCATAAAAAATTGACAACAATCTAAAATTGAACATCCTAATCCTACAATAATACATTATACTAGTGCGAATATGAACTTTAACACCACAACCAATTCCTAAATTCAAAACAACATGAAAAAAAGATGAAACAAACTAGCGAACACATTACTTATATTAACAAACATAATTAGCATTCGTATGGATAAACCATCAAAAGATCCATACATATTCCATTGTTAATATATCTACATACCATCCCATTAAACCAAGACATTAGACATTAGACATTAGACATAAGCAGATGACACTAGAGCAAAGAAAACATCCCATTCCATAGCGAGAAACCCTTCAACCATTCATCGCTTTGAATTTGTTCTTCCTTGGTATCGATTTCCTCCTAAGATTGAGTAATGAGATCATTCAACCCTATGACTTAGACCTCATGACCTCCTGTCATCCCTAAGATCCACCAATCTCTAAGGACCTAATGTTTAAAAGCGGCAAACTAAGTCCTCCTTCTTTTAAACTATGACTATAAATTAGGGGTGTTGATCCGTTCGGTTATCGGGTTTTGTTTCGTTAAATCGGTTATATTTTTATTTTTGTCAACACGAAACCGAAAGCGAACCGAACTATAATTAAACCAAAGCGAACCGAAAACCGATTATGAATTAAGTTCGCTTCTTGGGTTGACCGAAATTAAGCTTGATTATTGGGTTGACACATATGGTTTTAAACGAAAATGGATAATTAAGTTCGCTTCTTGAGTTGACACAAAATTATTTAGATTTTAAGCCATGGCTTCCATAATTAGCAACCTACAAACATAATGTTTGAGTAAATGGGACAACGTGCAAAGCAATTTGAAGCGGCCGAATGTGTGTAAAAGTTATACAAGCGGACTAAAAGATGAAAAAACCGGCTAAAGCGTGCAAACACGGACGAAAACACGTAAACAAAAGCGGGGCGTATAAAACCGATTAAAAGGGACAAAGGCGTAAAAAGCGGACCAAAGCGTATTAAAAGAAGAAAGCGTGTATAAGCGTGCGAATCGTGTAAAAGTGTAAGAAAACCTTTGAAAGCGGTTGAAAAATTCTTAAAACATACGAAAATGGGTAAAAGCGAATGAAAGCGGGGTAAATGGGATGACGTGCAAAAGCAATTGCAATCGGCCGAATGTGTGTAAAAGTTATACAAGCGGACTAAAAGATGAAAAAACCGGTAAAGCGTGCAAACACGGACGAAAACCGTAAACAAAAGCGGGGCGTATAAAAGCGATTAAAAGGGACAAAGGCGTGAAAAGCGGACCAAAGCGTATTAAAGCAGACGAAAACTTGTATAAGCGTGCGAATCGTGTAAAAGTGTAAGAAAACCTTTGAAAGCGGTTGAAAAATTCTTAAAACATACGAAAATGGGTAAAAGCGGATGAGAGCGGGGTAAATCGGACGAAGGACGAAAACATATGTAAAACATATGAAAATGTATAAACGTTTGAAAATGTCGTTAGTATGTAAAGCAGACTAAAACTTATTCAAGCGGACGGAAACATGAAAAAACTAGCGGCGTGTAAACACGGACGAAAAGCGTAAACAAAACCGGAAGCGTATAAAAGCAGTTAAAGGGACAAAGGCGTGCAGCGTATTAAAGCAGACAAAAGCGTGTATAAGCGTATGAATGTGTGTATAAGCGTGTATATACAGGCGAAAAAGTTTTCAAAAAGTAAACAACCCCTAACTCATATAGTATGGCTAAACATATGTGTGAGCATCCTATTGTGTCGACAATTTACGTAATATTGTATGCAAGTAGTTACATGTAAGGTATTGCAATTGATGTTATCATGTCGACATCCTATTGTGTCGACAATTCTTGTTGCGTAATGTTGTTGTAACCTTGTCGGGTAATGTTTACATGGGTTTTGTTATGCAAATTTGCATGGTTCGCAAATTAATAACCACCGAATTCATTGTTTGCCAAAGTTGTAGTGTCTATAAAGCAAGATTAGTCTTCTTCAGTTCTATTGTAGATATGACTACATAGTAATGATGACTAACTTTGATTTTTGTCAATGTGCTACATTGTAAAGATGACTAACTTTGATTTTGGTCGATGTATTGCAGTTGACATAAATTTTAAGAATTTGAGCAAATCCGATAACCGCTAAAACCGATAAGCAAGAAGAAAGCGAAATCGAGAAAACCGAAACCGAAAAACCCGCTTATCACGGTTCATAATGCATTTTACTTATCTAATTTGATCATTTACTAACGTCCATGGATTACATATCATTAATGTGATCGTAATCTATAAACGTCAAATAATTAGTATTACTTATTTTGTTAGATATGGTAATTTGAATGTTGCTATTGCGACACAACAACATTACTATTATTCTAATATCTTTAGTGTTATTTAATTTTACTAAAATGACATATTACGTTATAATTTATGTTATTGTTAGCCCGATTCGATTCGATTAATTTTTTGAATGGTTAACCGTGACCCGAACCGCGGGTAACCGCTCATTCGGATACCGCATGTCCGGTTACCCGCCTAATGCGGTTCGGTTTTGGATAGTAGAATGAACTACCCGCCCGTGATGGATAGTTAAAATCTCTAAGCGAATCGAGCGAACCGCCCGTGAACACCCCTAGTATATAGGGGTGGTTTAGATCAATGAAAAATGAAGGGTTTAAATTGCAATATTAGATATCTTCCTAAATACTCCTCCTGCATATCACTTTTTCTTTTCTTTTTCTTGAACTATTGCATATCACATTTATGCATGGAAGAATATGAAGGGCTCTGATAACACCCAAAATAAATTTTCCGATGCCTCTTAAGTGTTTTTGTGATTATTTGTGCAAATTGTGAGGTACATTGTAATTATGTATACTTACCTAACCATAAAATCAACACACAAGTATCAATCATTTTAACTCTAAACACACAACTATCAATAATTTTACCCTAAACACACAAAATGTCTTCCACACCTAATATCGATGAAATGAAAGCGCCTTGAATCCGCAAGCTCGTGATGCTTCGAGTTGTTGATATTGCAAGACATAGCGAGAGGAGAAAAAGTTGATCGGCGGATGGGAGAAGAAGCGACGATACGAGGAAGCTGTTGCCAAAAAACGAGACAATCGATGATTTGGTAGATTGTTTACTCGTTTCAATCTTTGTTGCGACAGCGGTGAGTATGCCCGCCGTGAGATACAGTTGAAGGATCGAAGGAAGATTGATTTCTTGGCTCGACTTTTGGTGCTATGTCGTCGAGAGTCTGTCGGAGAAGGAGGAGTTCTTGGAAGATTTGGATGAAGTTGATGAGTGCGAAGATGGAGCATAGGAAGCTTTGGAAGTTTTTGTGTTTTGATGATGTATAGTTGATGGTTGTATGGATGCTTGCTATTAAGCGCTACTTTGTTTATATAAGTAATTATATGTAAATGATCAATGATCAATGATCGATTACAATGGTTAATTTTAGGTTTTAATGCTTTATTAACTTGAAGAAATAAGTTAGTTTTATTTATTTATTTACTTTTATTAGAAAATGGTCAAGTAGTGTGTGTTTGACTTTCGATTATTTCACACATTTATCTCTCTTACACTCGGTCAAAACACACAGTTAGATTCTAATTAATAGCGATTTAGGGTTTTCAATCAAGCGCAAAATCAATGAAAATAAATGTTAGTCAATGAAATACTCTTGAGGGCTATTATAAAGGGCTTGATTCTCTTCCTATTGAGCCTAATATCTCGGTATAAATGTTATAATTTAATGCTAGTTTGTTAGTTTAGGATGTTTATTGATTTATAGATGATATTGTGTTATGTTAGTTTAGGATGTTAGTCGGGTATTAGTCATTTGCATAGGAAAAGTAGTTGTTTGATGATTTATGGATCATTAGTTGAGGTAATAACGATTACGTGTTATACATGCGGTATGGATGCGTGAAGAATGAGACACGAAGAATGAGATTAGTAGACGCGAAGAATGAGATTTGCGGGTAGTGGTGCTAGGTTGGCTTTTAGGTGTCCCTTTTGCCTCCTTGCGTGTTTTGTTTTGCCGTAGTCTTAGGCCCGTGCGTGGTTTGCGTTGCTCTGTTGTTGCTCCCTTAGGTTGGCTTTGCTTTTGGTGTGCTGGGCTTTTGGTTTTATATGCATTGCGCTTTGCTATTGGCGTATTCTGACTGCTTGTGCGTGTTTCTTTTTCTGTATGCCTGTTTGCTTGTTTGCTTGCTTTCTTTTTACTACGCTATTGCCTTTTGGTTTTGTCGTATGCTTTCTCTATCCTTTCGCACTACGCTATTGCCTTTTGTTTGTTGTTGTTGTTGTTGTTGTGATCGCATAATAGTCAATAAGGTATGCGGTTTAGTAAATATAAAAGCATAGTTAAATGTTAATGTATGGGGACTCGGAAGGGTTAACTATGCTTCTTTTTAGGAAAACACTTTTTATGATCTTAAATACACAATCAAACCCTTTACGAGTTCCCATCTTGTTCCTTTTGTTTTTCAACAATCTAGCAATTTGCACAGTGCGAGCAATTGCACAAAGGAGTTGAAGCGACAAAAGGACGATGGGGATCTCGAAAAGGTTTGATTGTGTTCTTTATGAGGTGTGTTGATTGCGATAATGATATAGTGTGTATTGTTCATGGCGGGCCACACTCCTTCATTATCCCATTCAACACATACACTTTCGTAGAATCGATAATTATTTACACTTGGTACTTTGAGCTTCCCTCGAAAACCCATTCCTATGTCTTTGTCATAGCAAGCGGGTTTGGTGCAAATCTTTGCGACCATTTCGTGAACATGGCAATGGGATTTCAGTGGACGTTCAAAGTACTAAAACTATCTCACTTGCTTGCTTATAACATATTGACATTTAACTTTTTGACCATTTCCTTTGCATGTATAAACTCTATTTTGTTCATAAGTGTCTTACTTTGATAGAGGTTGTGATGATATATCTTAATAAATCAATCGGATGATGTGATAGAGGTATGTTCAACTTCCTTTTGAATCGCAACTATATCATATTGTTCCTTAACTTTTTTAACAATCTAGCAAAACTATAATTATGATTTCAAAAACATAATTAACCCTTCTCGATTTCCATACAGTTCCTTTTGTTTTTCAACAATCTAGCAAATCGCTGGTGCGAGCCTTTGCTCAAAGGAGTTGGTTTATTTTGGGCCACATGTGTTTATTTGTGATATGCAAGAGGTGTGATGGCGATTATCTTATTTGATATGCAAATGATGTGATTTACCGTATGTTGGCATGGCAATTTTATTACATTATTTTGCGACCATGGCGGTTATATCACGATGTTCGGTGTTTATCCAACCTTTTACGGATCGAGCCTTGCTAATGCATATCTGCTGCACACTCGGTTTGGAAGTTTATATGAGTCGATATACTTGTTATAGACTTTTGCTAGATTGTTAAAAAGTTAAGGATCAATATGATATAGTTGCGATTCAAAGGGAAGTTGAGCGTACCAAGGTGGCACGTTACTTTGTAGATGAGTAGGGAATTTCGGCATAGTTACCCATTCTAAATTCCCAAAAGAGTGCCTTTTGTTTTTCAACAATCTAGCAAATCGCTTGTGCGGGCCTTTGCTCAAAGGGAGTTGAAGCGACAAAAGGTCTTGTAGGGGATTCGAAGGGTTCACTAAGTTGAAATTCCATACACATCTACAAAGTAACGCGCCACATTGGTATGTTCAACTTCCGTTTGAATCATAACTATATCATATTGTTCCTTAACTTTTTAACAATCTAGCAAAACTATAATTATGAGGTGTCGGTGTGTATGAAATTTGTGATGACAAGTATCTTATTAAATCATGCAAATGATGTGATCGATGTTTTGAAACTATTGATTTATCTGATCTGAGCCTCACTATTATGTGCAAAAATGAGTCAATTTTTTTTGTTGTATGGTAGATGGGTTGCTGTATACAAGATCTTATTCCTAGTTTCAACATTAAAATTTTAACCATTGCACTTAAAAGTCTTTTCATGTTGGATAGGCTTTTGTCTTTTCATCTCTGTAAAATTAACTTTTGTAGAATCGATAATTATTTATTCGGCACACCTTTGGTACTTTGAGCTTCCTCGAAAACCCATTCCTATGTCCTTTGTCATAGCAATAGGTTTGGTGCAAATCTTTGACCATTTCATAGACATGGCAATGGGATTTCAGTGGACGCTCAAAGTACTAAACTATCTCCACTTGCTTGCTTATAACATAGGTGTCTTACTTTGATAGAGGTTGTGTTAAACTTACCATGACCATCAACGCTTTGATCAATTATGACGGGTAGTTTTAAACTTGAGATTGCCCATATCTTGACACGGTTTATAGCAATGTATAGGCGATTATGTCGCATGTTTGTGACCGTTTTATTTTATATGCATAATATTATCACAACCTTGTACTTTAATGAAGTTGGTAAATTTCTTGGTCAATCATGTTTCATTGTGGTGGCGTCCGTTGGCGTCACGTGTATATATAGTTTCATTAGAAGCTATATATAATCATTGGTCCTATCATACACCCGTCCCAATGAATCATGATTGGCTCGAAGATGTTAAGCATCTGTGTATATAGTCGTAGTAGAATGGGGTGGAATTTGACATCGAATAAGAATGGGGTGGAAGAAGTTAATCTTGGCGGTGCTAAGTTAATCTTGTCGATGCTAAGTTAATCTTGGTAGTGCTAAGTTATTGAATAGTATGTTTCTTATTTAAAAGTACCTACAATTATATACTTTATTACAACGTATAACTTTTTTGTTACTTGGATTCCACGGGTTTTTATCATCACGATGAGCGTGACATTCAAGGACGGAAACATCGTACAAAAACATTGCAAGCGTTGATGCCTTGGCGATGATTCAATAGCTACATTGTATATTCGATTAACCAATATTGTATTCGACATATGTATTTATTTGCGAGAATTACGATATCGTGTATGTTAATGTAATATTATTTATTTGTATGTTAAGGTACTTAATTTTTAAGGTGATTCTACCAAATATTTTGTATGTATTTAATCAAGGGTTTAGGTCATAAAATAGTTGCGTACTTTTTCAAATGTACCGTTTTAGTGCGTAATTGTTGTGTAAAATTTACATATTTGCATATATACCCAAAACATGCTTAAGTTGCATTGTACATCATGCATTAAAAAATTGTATTATGGAGAAATATGAAACTTTTGAGTTTTAGTGGGTATATATGCAATGCTCCCATAATACAAGCTAAAAAATAAAACAAAAATCCTCCCTTAATTAATAGTAATCATTGCGGTTTGAGAACCGTGACATATTACGGCTACACTTAATCACATAGTCAAAGCAAAATATTCAAGTCTATCTTCTTCAACACAACAACCGCATCATCGGTAATGTTACACATTATTTTTTTTTTTTTCTTTTGTTTTTAACCATGAGCGCAAATGTAAAGTGATTGATATGCATGCATGTTTACGATATGTTGATGGATACAAATGCATGTTTGGTAATTTTTCAACAATGTTTAACATATCCTAAAGAATATAGTATCCTTTGATCATAATGTAATGTAGTTTTATTAGAACTATATGCGATTTGATTCTTTAGAATATTGTGTGACATGTAAATATAGGATGATTTGAATAAAAAAATCATGGATATATGTGGATTGTGGAAAAACTTAGCACTATTTGTTAAATAGCTAATTAGACAACTTGTAAACATATGTTTAATCTAGGTTAGTATAGCTTTTATATGATTTGGTAAAGCACTACACCTTATGTAATTAATTATCGAGCTTAGGTTTAAACATTGGATGAAGCAATGGCGTATGGTATGTTGGGTATATTATGGATTTCTTACTAGATTTTAACAAGCGTATGGGGTAAGATGAATAAGCGTAAAAAATCTGATTTTTACTCTAAAAGGACTATATGATTATTGGTTTTGAAACATAGTTAAATATGTAGTAGTACATCTTCAATCATATTTTGTTTGACACCTTAATGATAAAGATGTATTGATCATCTAAGACTTGTATTAGTTGAATGTTATGCATATGAGATAACCTTATTGACCATTAAGGCGATTGTGGTTTTAAAATAGAATGAGCATCCAATTGTTGGTGGAGGCAAACCGCACAAACATTAGGACATTGCGGGTAAGTTGTACTTAAAATGCTTACTTAAGGTTATAAATTTATCGATGTAACCATCAAATTGATATCGTGCTTACTTTTTAAATTTAAGATGCTTCTGCTTTGTTTCTTGAAACACTTGTACCCCAACAAGCTGGATATACCTAATCCACAATAGGGAACCAAACATAAGGTTTCTTGGAAATTGGTTCGTGGTCGCATTACTTTGCAAGGGTCCAGTGGCAAGCTTTTATTGATCAAAGCCAATACATCAATGTGGCCACATTCCATTTCATTCGTCGGGAAGAAGGCGGTTATTATGTAACAGGTACAACGATGCGAGCCACGAATGCCACGGATACGATCGGCTCTTCTAGGTTCTGAGACAACGTGGGTGCACAGTTACGTTGGATGAATATCTGCACAACCTCGGTAAGAAAAAATGTTAATCAATACATTGTATAAGTTTGTTGAAAATGGGGATTATTTTAATTGTTTGACCCGCTAATGTTTTCTTTAAACTAAAGCATTACGTGGGTCATTCCTTGCAATTTCGGGACAATCTTGACAATAACCAATTTGGCGTTCTTGTTCTTTGGCGTGCCGTGGCGACTATCACTCACCGTCAAATTGAAATCTTGGAGGAAAAGCAGACACGTGCATGAGTTTGGTGGGCACGGATGGAATGTATTGGTTCACGATGAAAACACATTTCTTTGGCACAAGAGTTGTTTTCACAAATCTCTAAACAATACTCTTTCCACGATGCCATTTCTTTGAAAATGGGTGATGATGCGTTACGAACTTGTACAGCGTATGGGTGAATCGTACAAGACCGTTCATGAGAAACCCGTAGATGAAGGTATGTTAATCAAAGTGTAGACATAATCTATGACTTTATTTTAAAATAAACCTTTCCATATAATAGCTTTTAAATTATTAATTACCATTTTATTAAATTCCAATTGCGGATGAGCGTATGAAACACATATGTGCATGGAGCGAATGTCGAGCATGAAAGTGAAAGGGATTGTTTTCGCGCCCATCCTTGCATATGTCACGGACGAGTCGTTTGGTAAGTAATGATACAAATCGGACCATTTCGGTCATTATATGCTTCATAAAAACTAATATATGCTTCAACACATGGACATACTTTTGATTAGCATACTACATTGTTCTTTTAATGCGAGAACATACCACATAAGTTCTGAGCGAAATCACATGTGGAAGTACCATAACGCATTCTTGAGATCACAGGAAGACATGGGTTTTATGTGAGCGTGAATCGCAACACCACGTGATAGGCCTAGAAGCAAGAACCACGTTACCATAAGCGCCATATGGAGAGATTGTTGAGGGTGTCGGTGGGAGCGAAACAAAATGGTCGATTCAATCTTGTTGACTTTGTCATCGGCGACCAAGCGGTGTCTTCCGTAATCCGATTATAATTCGATTTAGCATGTGCTAAAGCGTAATTCGAGCGTTATCGGTTGTTATTGATAGACACGTTTATAAGCAGTTTTAGGATTGTGTAGGATTTGGTTGGCTTCATTTAGGGTGTGTGTTCCCAGTAGTTGAAGCCATTCATGAGATGGAATGTAAACTACTTGGTATAGCCCCTATCTGAAGTGTATGGTTCATCTTGGTGCATTAAAGGTGTTCTTTGTGATGGTTTTGTCTTGGTTGTCATCATCCATGGTTGTATGATATGGGCGGTTTGTTTTGTTATCGGACTTATAAGAACAGTTATATCGGATATTGAATAGAGTTGCCTAGTATGCAACTTGATATGGGACTTGTCCATATCGATGTGTGTTGATTTTTCATTTTACAAAGTTTCCTTGATTAATACAAGTTCATCTTTGCACCAAAAAAAATATATATATTTTGTGTTGTGGTCTACTTATAAGCAGAAAACTTTAGTGGTTAAAAGCGCGATTACAAAGTTAAGTCGGTAGGTTAGTTTTAGTGGTTAAATTTGCCGATTACAAGGTTAAGTCTGGCGGACATAAGATAAGTCATTTAGTATTAGTAGTTAGTTACATTTATGAAAAACATAATAGTTTTTGTGTGACTATTGATAATCCAATGGCGCATCAAATTTCTTTTTGTGTGGCCATTTCTAACATTTAGTCACACAAAGCATGTTTCTTTGGTTATTTAGTCACATACAATTAAGCATAAAGTGGCCAAAAGTGTTAATAAGTGTGACCATATGGTGTTTAAGGTGAAGAAATATGTCTTTTGTGTGACTATTGATCATCCAATGGCCACTTGGATTTTATGTTTGTGTGGCCTTTTGTAACATTTAGTCACACAAAGCATGTTTGTTTTGGGTATTTAGTCACATACAATTAATCATAAAGTGGCTAAAAGTGTTAATAAGTGTGACCATATGGTGTTTCAAGTGAAGAAAGGTGTCTTTTGTGTGACTATTGATCATCCAATGGCCACATGAATTTTATGTTTGTGTGGCCTTTTCTAACATTTAGTCACACAAAGCATGTTTGTTTTTGGTATTTAGTCACATACAATTAACCATAAAGTGGCTAAAAGTGTTAATAAGTGTGACCATATGGTGTTTAAAGTGACGGAAGCGTGTATTTTGGTGACTATTCATCATCCAATGGCCACATATTAAGTTACGTGACCATATGTCTTTGGATTTTGGCTACACTTAAATAATATGTGTGACAAAGCGTTTAGCGTGACCATATATGGCATTTGGTCACGGTGTTAGTAACAAATGTGACTTTATAGATTAGCTTTCGACAAGCTAACACAAACTAAACTTTAAACACACATATTAACTTACGTGAACATATGTCTTTGGATTTTGGCTACACTTAGCGAATGTGTGACAAAACATTTAGTGTGACCATATATGGCTTTTGGTCACGATTTTCAAGTGTGTGACATATATTTGTCCTTTGTTTATATGTATATCGTGACTAATGCTTCAACCTTACTTTTCATTTGTCACTTGTTCCAATTTCGGATGTGGCTAAAGAGTTGGCAAACCATATCGGTCACCCTTAAATAATGTGTGACAAAACTTGACTCTATGATTTAGACACACAAAAATTACTTCATGTGACTAACGCATCAAGGTTACTTGTATTTGTCACGCGTTCCAAATTCATATGTGGCTAAATGATCGAAACAAAATCACGGATACCTTTAGCCACACAACGTTCAATTGTGTGGCGATCTGGTTCTAATGGTCACACAATCAAAATTTTCATGTGTGACTAATTAGTACATGTTGTCAATTTTCGTACCTTGACCACACAAATATGCGAATGTGTGGTGTTCCATTCGACCATGCGTGACCAAATCCGTTTTGTACTAGTGTTCACTTGATCATTCAAGTCTCATATCATTTAAGACACTTGAGAAGACTGAAAACACTCAAGATGTGTAGGTACTATACCTTACAAGACATCATCTTCTTTTTCCTTAACTACTGATAGCCGGATCCCTAGGTTTAGCCTAGACGGATCCCTCACTTGAGGGAACCGTGGGAACCGGCTACACAGACTAAGATAATCCTAGCTAAAACAATCATTTCAAGCTTTTATTGCTAACTTGAACACTCCATCTTGTCTCAATTGACTTCCTTGATCAGTGCAACTCTGAAGTTGAATCTTGTGCATGCAAATCATTGCATTTTTAAGGATCTTAGTGGCTTAATCTTTAAATTCACTTACCAATTCCTTCCCTTTATAAACCTCTTTGTTAGTACTTCTAAGTCACCATTTATACCCTCATTCTCAGCAACTAAAAACCTTTATCTCACTATCCATTTGTCATTTCATCATGAGAAAAGCTCCTAGTGCTAACTCATCCACCAAAGGACCACCCAAGAAACTTGCTCGGAATGTTCACGAAATCTCTTCAACCGAATCATCACCCGTCAAAACCACTAATGCTAGGATTCCCTCTCAACCAACTCAACCAATCAAACCAATCCCCAAACGGATTGTTCCCACAAAACTACCCTTGCCAAACACTACTATACCTCCTAAACCAAACAACCCTATTTCCACTAAACCATCACCCTTAGTGCCTAGAGCCATATCATTCACTACTCCACTTTCATCTCCACACCTCTACAATTTAGAGGACTTGCCTTTTATGCCATCTCATCCTTCATCATTTCCAACATTCTCCTCAATTGAGAGAATAGCGCAACAACAAAACCAAGGTGTTGAAACAACACTAGCACCGGTATCCTTCTCTCCATCACCCTCAAATAGTCCCTTTTGGATTATGAGAAATCATCAAAGTCAACCACTCGATCACATAGAAGTAGATACCTCTCTACCACCACAAGCATCCTTGGTTGAACCACCTCCAAACGTGCCTCCTTAAATCCCTTCTTCTTTTGTGGAACCTCCATCCAACCTTCCATTTCTACCACCACCATTCTCTAGCCATGACAAAGATTGTTATCATTGTCAACATGTTGAAGGTTTAGTACATGAAGTACGTGACGAACTACATTTCATGTTTTATCACCTCCTTGAACGTTTCGATGAGGTCAACAAACCTAAACATCCTTGAGCTTAGGAATTCAAGTGGTGCTCTAGTCTTAAGCTTAACGTAGATTAGTTAGGAATCATATTACATGTTGTTATAATTCTCTTAGTTTGAAGAGATGTGTGTATCATCTCTCTTGTTTTTATTGAATGAAATTACATGTTATTTGCCATATGATATTGAGAATATGTTTGGTGCCTTGATTCATAACTCATTTTAGAGTTGACATCACATTTTACATCTACATTGTTGTCATAAGTATGCAGGCAGACGGATCCCTCACTTTGGTCTAGACGGATCCCTCCCAAAGAGGAACCTTGGGGTTCGTGCAACAGAAAGCTTTTTATTACTAATTTGAGTCTCATTTGTAGGAAATTATGCATCATATACTTGTTTTCTAACCTTTGTTTTGTAGATTTTCAATATACACTTGAAGACTTTGACACCCTCAACAAGGGGGAGCTTCTTGTCAAAGCAAAACATTGCAAAAACGCTTGCAATACTTTCACATAGGATTACATTTCTTCTTGACGTTCTCCTTTCAAAGGAGCACTCATCAAGGGGGAGCATGTTCGTCAAAAAGACGAAACCATTTGCAAACAAAATTGCAAAACACTCGCTTAGTCTTCCTAATTACTTGACGCCCTCACAAAGGGAAGCACCTGTCAAGGGGGAGCTAAGACGAGAATTCTTCTCTTCTCTTACTCTCTTTTTTACATATTATTGCTTTTTACACATTTTTCTTTAAACACAATGTGTTAGTTTCTTTTTGACGCTCTTTTTGTTTCAAAAAAAAGAGGGAGAAGAGAATAAAAACTCCAATTCAAACTTTTACGAATTTTAGTTTTTCCTTAAAATAATCTTATGTTTTGTCATCAACAAAAAGGGGGAGATTGTTAATACAAATAATCCGTAAAAAACATTTATTTATATTTTACGATCTTCTAATGTTTTGTCGATAACAAACGTAAAATCATTTTGAAACAAATAAAATACGTAAATAGTTTGAGCAAATAGTTTACTAACACACTTACATTTTCATATAAAACACTAAACAAGTAATATCGATTACATGTTATAGAAATGCATATGTATAACAACTAATGTTTGCATAATATGGAAATGTACATATATATATATATATATATATATATATATATATATATATACACAATTGGTATATATATTGTAATGGGTAATGTAATGGGTAAAAATCTAAGTCCTCAACCCATTGACTAGTTACATTGATGGGTAAAACCCAAAGTCCATGACCAATACCCATGGAGCTTGATCCATAACCCATGACCCATTGCATGACATCATGCATGAAGTCATATTCGGTATTATTCATGACTCATGGACCTAAAACATGACCCATGATCAAATGTCTAGATACATTGTATCTTAGTGGATACCCAAAGCTCATATCCATGACCCATGACCCATAACCTAAATAGGAGGAGCATCTGGCGGATCCCCTAGTTTACACTGGACGGATCCCTCATGTAAAGGATCCGTGGGATTCGGGGAATAGTAGAGTATTTTGCCTATAAATAGTGAGCCATTTCTTCATTGTAACTCACCCCTTTTACACATACTCTCTTTTAGTATTGTAAACTCTCTAACCTCAGATCCAAAGGATCTTTCTATGTAGTTTTATGTTTGTGTGATTCTCTAGGTTCCTCTTAAAGGTGAGATCACCACCTCTTGAAGTCGAGCAAGCTCAACTCCATGGGTTGCCAAGCTTCGTCAGCATCAAGACTACTGAAGTTATCTTGTTGATAGTTCTTTCCTCCCTCCTTAGAAGATTTGTGTCGAAGGCATTAGTGAAAGGTGTCGAAGGTCCGTGTTAAGGGCATTAGTGAAGGGTGCCGAAAGATCGTGTCAAAGGCATTAGTGAATGTTAGGTCACTATGTTTATAACACAAGCATCAAATAGAAGAAATAGAAAGAAGAGATCGGATGAACAATCACAAACACACACGTATAGAGTATATGAAATGTTATGCGTAGAGAATGAGAGTGAATTGAACAACCAACCCTCAAGTGAGGGTATTACAAAGGTATTTATAGGAGGGAACTAGGGCAACACTCCAAGTTCCCATCCTTTTACTTATTGGGCTTGGCCTAGGCTTATGGGCTTTCTACATAAGCCTAGCCTTGATACTAACATAAAAGTCATATTAAGCTAACTATTACATATGAATCACTAACACTTGAAATATAGTTTAGGAGTGATTCCGGCAATCTCCCTAAGTGTTATTAATGAATGATAGAGTGATAAGCGATGTAGGTCTTGATGTAATAGTAGCTTTGGCGTCTTGACATTCTTCTTTCTTGTGAGAAGAAGTGCCTTGATTTGAAAAATCTCCCGGTGTAGGGATCTTGTAACTTTTGAAGTGTTACGCTTTGGCGTCTTTTGATTTCTTTGTTCTTTAGTTCTTTGTTCTTTGTGATGATAGTGATAGTATGTTGTTGTTATGCGCATCAGTGCGCCGTTGCTCTAGTGTCTCCGTCTTTCTTGACATGCTCACGCTCATTTAACGTTGGATATCGATCTTGATGTAGTCCTCTTAGTCTTTAAACTTTGTAGATTCTTTGACTTGACGAATAATCATTCGACTTTTGTGTTGCCTTTTGAGAGAACTTGCATTAGTGATGATGTTGGTATGAGCATGTGAAGACTCTGCACGATCATCCGCTCGAGCTTCCATAAGAAGAAAAACATACACGGTTAGTAATAAGCGGATTAAGCACTTACAAGTTTGAATTTGAGTGTGTTATGACATAGTGTGAAAACGTCTCTAATTCTCACAAAGCCGTTCTGAGCTGGAGTCCCACAAGTGAGATAACACGATGTGCAGTACACCTCTGATTCGAGATGAGTTGTTGAGGTACACGAAGCATCACCTCGCGATTGTGAGACCGTTTGAGACACATTAAGCGTAATCCACGGGAGTTACCAAAGTGACTGCTTTGTCGAGTGTTTGATGTTGACCACGGCAAGAGTTTCCATTCAATCGCGAGGATCACAATAGTGAACCTCTCATAAATGTTCTCGACAGTTGCTAGGATGCGTGTAGGACTCGATAACGTACCACTATTGTTCTTATTCTTGTACAACACGTGATGAAATGTCAAGTGTACCTATGAGATCTTTTGATGAGTCTCGTGGCTCTAGACTCAATAGTGCACTTTGGATTTCTGGCGGAGACTAGGGAGAGTCTCCTTCTTCACTACTGACAATCTCTAAGAAAGCCGATAGTTTACGTGGGGTTCCACTGTGAGAATGAAACAAGCTTACATTGGGAGAAACTTGAGTGGCTAAGAAGGTTTAGTGCATGCGTCCTTTGGGTCCATGGCGACTTTTAATCTTCAATACCGGTGTCACTAAGTGACAACCGGTGTATATGAATTGAACCCGGTGTGCGCCTAAGTTGAATAATACGGAGGGCTATTTCTTTTCACCCTTTTCTTTGCTTTTCTTTTAATTCTTCAACTCCTTCTTTCTCCGATTCTCATATTCTCCTTTTTATAATCATACCTAAGGGCTTCTAAGTACTAACTATTTGTGATGTCCTTGGGTAGATCCCTCCGACTCTGGCGGATCATAGACAGTTATTCCTAACCTTAATCACCTTATAACTCCATGACTAACCTATGTTGCCATAAAACCATTTTCTTGAAAAT
>CM040246.1:8346889-8634419 GCA_022545495.1 Chrysanthemum lavandulifolium | reverse complement strand
GAGACAAGCCATTAGTGTCACATACACCGGGCTGTGTCACTCATGTGTAGAGCTTGCATTTGTGCCATCAACATCACTCTTCGCATTAGCATGCAAGTCCTCCATATCATCATCGAATCAGCATACGCCATAAAGCTCTGTTCCTTGTTGGTAAGAGTTCCACCGACTTCATCCTTAAGAGCCAAGAGCAACGCCTCTTTATGATAAGCACGCCTCTTGTCCTCGGCTTAGGACATGCATTAGCCAGTGACCCTTCTCATTGCGGTTATAACAACGAAGACCATTAACCCCATTCTCGAGCATTCCCTGTTCAACCACTTGACCCCTTTGTTGTTGCGGAGCACCCATGTTATTCCTTCCAATAGCATTAAACCCTTGACCACCTCCCGTCGGCGACCATAACCACGGTTACGAACTTCAACGCGTCCATTGTTCACAACGACTTGATTCCTTGTTGGATGAGGAGCGAATGCGATTGTTGGATTTGTTTGTATACCGACCGAAGGCTTTAGCAATCATAACAAATCCTTGTTGCAATTCATCAAAAGCGGCGAGTCCTCATCGACTTCCGTAAAGTGCTTGAGCATTGTTGTTGTTGTATGGAACCAATTGAGGTTGTTGAGGTTGTTGTGACTGATCATATGGTGTGATGGTTGCAGTTGGTTGAAGAGCGGGTTGAGGAGCTGTTTGAGGAGGAAGACTAGTTTGAGCCCACAAAGCAAGTTGTTGATTATCCGGAATTGACTGTGATGCCGGGAGTCCACGGATAGTCCTTTCTTTGTCAACTTCTTTTTGGTGAGGCTTCAAATAGTCGTACAATAATCCGTATGTAGCATGATGAAGATTCTTAGCTTGGTGGAGAAAAATGACATACTTCTCCCATTCCGGACCAAGACTACTTAGGAACTTAGTGTTGACGACAATTAGGTGGCATGATGATGTTGTGTTTGTCCAATCATTAATGATATCGAAAAATGATGATGATATGACTCTAATGTCTCTCTGGTTCAATCATGAAGTGTTCGTAAGCCAAGTAGATTTTGGATTCCATGTCTTCCGATTGAGTGTTGTGCCTTCCATAAGAAGATGAATATGTTCCCACATTGCTTTGCGATCTTTTGAGCATCAATACTTGAAGGACTGGATTGGGTAATCCTAAAGGATGTATTGCATTGTTAGTTCATCGGCTTCAAAGTGTAAAAGTTCATCGGTGAGTGCGAGATAGTTGCAATGTTGGTGACAGCATCTCTTGGTGGATTGGCATCCGGATCTGCGGTGTGACAAATGTAGGCATTTGAAATGGACCTTCCATAATGACCTTCTTTAAGAACTTTCCATGTGGCTTCTTTAGATCACAAAACCTAAAGAACCTTATCACTCATTGATCATAATTACGGGAGTGAGCATTGGAGGTCTATCAGTGAGCCACTTCATGAATTGATTGTTGGCTACTTAATGCTTCACATCTTGCCAAACCATGTCGGTTCCTTCATAGTACTCCGTGATGGATGTTGATTGTAGAAGTTTGTGTAAGGTTGTACTTGAAGACTTGGTGGTGGTGAACCATTTGTGGTGGTGGAATTGCTCCAAGTTGTGGAGTATGTTGTTGATTAAATTGTTGTTGATAAATTTGTTGTTGATGATTAAATTGTTGATGTTGTGGACTTAGTTGTTGTTGTTGTTGATGATGATAAGTGTAAGGAAAATAGCTAGAGTATGGTGGTTGTGACATGTTGAAAACTTGTGTTGTTAAATGGAACTTTGTAGTCGAATGAACCGTTGTTGATGAAGTATCCTTAGGCGTAGAAATCACAGAAAAACAAAGTACCACTTATGCGTAAAACACCAAAGATACGGCGTATGACAATAGTTACGCGTGGGATTAACTTACGCGTAAGAAATGAGAAAACACTAAAGTTATGTGTAAAGAAAGTTAGCGTAGAAAACTTAGGCGTGGGATTACCTTATCGTAAGGCGAGCTTAGGCGTGAAGAATCTTATGCGTAATGAGTTCTACGTAGCTTAAGCTTATCGTAAATTTAGGGTTTACACTATCACGATTGCAAAAGATATCCAAAGTCGAAGTGTTTTCGAGGCTTATCAAGCAAGAAAAACCGGGTAATCCACTGGCTGAAGATCAAACCAAGGAAAAGTTACGGCGTAAGATTAGGGTTTTACTTACAGCGTGAAATTAACCAAAAGTGATTTACGCTTGGCGATGTTTCCAAACCGATTTTTGTGATGAAATAGCTTCAATATCACCAAAATAACACAAAAGTGTGAAACTTGATGATCAAAGCTTTAAAACACGTTGTCGTGAACTACTACCACGTCAAAACCAAGTGTAAAAACAATGATCCACACGTAAAGTTTGAAACTTTTGCCAAAATCGATATTTTAACACCTAAAAGCGTTGAAAGGACAAGAATCTTGGATTAAAAAGTGTAAAAATCGGTTTTAAAGCGTGACCAAGTTTGAAGCTCGTTTACGAGTAAGACCAAAACTTCAAAACAAAATATGTTCACCCAACTATCGGCCGAATGATACCATCATTAGGTCACTATGTTTATAACACAAGCATCAAATAGAAGAAATAGAAAGAAGAGATCGGATGAACAATCACAAACACACACGTATAGGTATATGAAATGTTATGCGTAGAGAATGAGAGTGAATTGAACAACCAACCTCAGTGAGGGTATTACAAAGGTATTTATGGGAGGAACTAGGGCAACACTCCAAGTTCCCATCCTTTTACTTATTGGGCTTGGCCTAGGCATGGGCTTCACATAAGCTGGCCTGATTACTAACATAAAAGCCATATTAAGCTAACTATACATATGAATCACTAACACTTGAAATATAGTTTAGGAGTGATTCCAACAGTGAAAGGTACCAAAGGTCCGTGTCGAAGACATTAGTGAAAGGTGCCGAAGAGTCGTGTCAAAGGCATTAGTGAAAGGTGCCAAGGGTGTACATTCGATATGGTGCATCGATGTACAAGATAAATAATTTGGGTTAAAGGATTTTGATATCCTTGATGATGTTGTAATAAGGAGTGTGTCTCTTTTGGGGTAGTTGTGTAGTGTTGGGTATTAGTTCCTCCTTTGTAATGGAACTCGGTATCTAGCCTTATACCGGATAATGTGTAGGCGACATTGTGATAGGTTTGGTTCTACCTCGGGGAAGAACTCGGTATCTAGCCTTGTATCGGATAAAGTGTAGGCGACGTTGTGATAGGTTTGGTTCTACCTCGTGGAAGAACCCGGTGTCTAGCCTTGTACCGGATAAAGAGTATGCGACGTTGTGAAGGTTTCTCCGCCACATTAAGGAGCTTGTGTTGTATAGTGCTTACGAACTCTCGAGTAAGTGACTCGAGGAGTGGAGAAGGGCAAGGAAGGTGTCCTTGTAGCCGAACCAATATAAATATTCGCGTTGTGGTTCTGTGTTTCTTACTCTTTATCTTTGCATTACTTATTTATATGCTTATCTATCAACATCCAACACACACATTAAATAGATTGACATAAGTCGATCGAAATAGTTTAAAAATGAAGTTTTAATCAGTAAAACTATTCAACCCCCCCTTCTAGTTTTCCACAATCACTAACCACCTGCTCTACAAATTTAACCAATCTAGTAGACCTTAGAGGTTGCCTATTCGAACGAAGAAAATTGCCATCAATTCTTGATCATTTTTGCCAAGGAACTCAGCAAAACGGTTATCTCATATCCAACACAAAACTACCAGCAAACCAAGCAAAAACAAAGCACGAAGTACCCTATTTCAAATGGCAGAACCCTAGTACTAGTGCTTAGAAATGAACAACACCAATCAATACACAACAAATGATAACGATGGAACCCTAGAACAAAAACGTATGTAACCCTGAACGAAATTTTTTGGTTTTATATATGGGGTAATTTCATATCTCCCTTTATTTTAGCTGAAAATTTCATGTATACCCAAACATGCGTTGAAAACATACATTATGCATTTAATACTTGCACTTTGAATATATATAAAATTAATTATGAAAGTAAGGTGATATATGAAATTAATCTTTTATATAATAAAAGTTACCGGCTAGAACTCATAACCATGAACCTACAATCAAAAATAGGGTCGATTGCAAGAACAAAGCATAAAACACCAGCGATTCTAGGGCTTGTAACGAAAACAACAATAAGATAAAACCCTAAAAAACGAAAATAATCAATAAGACCTTGCCAAATAAATCCTAACTGATAGAAGAATGATAAACCCGAGTGTTTAGATCAGTCCCAGTATCACATCAAGGATCAATGATTACGGATCAGAATCGAATTAAGGTTTATGGATAGTTAGTCGCCATTTTTTTAGAAAGGTTCTTTTACCTTGCTTTTAAATATTAGGACCATGCTAGTTATACATAAAGTAATAAGGCTTTTGAATTTAATTGCTAGCAAAGTAATATGACTAATATGCTCTTGAGGGAAAAGTATCATTTTTCCTTAATGTACAATCTATCTCAGTTCATTTTCCTAGCAAAAGGAAAACACTAACACGGTGTTTATGCTCTTTAGAAATTTCGCTACATTTTTTCCTTCATTTCTTGTTGGCCAGACAGCCCTCTTTCGCTGTCTGTTAACTTTTCAGTAAAAAAGGAAAACACGCTAAATCATATATAATGACCTATAACTTTTCTTTCTGCCGAAATTCAATCACAAACTATAAAATACGGAGTTTATCTTTCTGTAAGCTATTATCATGAAAAACGTATAATCAAAAACATTAATCATCTAACAATGTAATTACAGCCTTTTCGCCGCCGTAAAACGTAAATACCCTACTAGCGGATAATATATAATACCTACGTTTTTTTGTGTGGTCAAATTATGAAATTATTTTGACTTGTAGGTAATTAGTAAAGTTGATTTTTACTTATCATTGATGATATTTTGATGTTAAAGCCAAGCAATTAGGGTAAAGAAATGCCACCAACCAGTCAAAACTAATGCTATGCAAAGATAATTTTGTAAGTGGGGGTATGTCGGCCATTTATGGATGGCTACTCTCCTACCTGGTCAGAAAAAATCTTATTCTCGAAAACGGTGAGTATGGTTATTTGTATTAATTAACTGATTAATTAATTCTTCAAAATAGCAACAAACTTCTAAGCATTATTCAATTTCATGAGTCTAACAATTTTGTTCTGTCAAAATAATTAAACGTTATGTTTACGTGAAAGGAAAGTTTACAAATCTAGACGTGACAAAAAAGATTTATGAAAACATACTCAAATACTCAAATGAATAGTTTCTACTTTATACCAACATTAATTCATTGTTAAGTCCTAGTCTTTTTCTTTTCTGAAATCTCATTGGGAGGTCGACATAGAAAGAAATTGTATTTTATTCGTATTAAAATAAGAGAAAGAAAGAGTATCCACTTGTCGTCTATCGAATCATAAAACCACATGCATATGGACCTGATTAACTATTGTGTCTTATTAGTAGCAGAATCAAAATAACAAAAGTTACTGGGTGCAAAATTTAACTTAGCTAAAGTATAAAGAGGAAAACTGAATTAAAAAAAAACAATATGATCTTAATAGCTTTGACTTTATTTTTCACATATTAATAGACTACCAAGCAAAAAATAGAAACACCATTTTCGTGAATTAATTAATTTAAGATGTCGACTGTATTTGTACGAAGTCAAATGATGAAATATTTGTTTAAATTAAGTTAATCTAGGAGCAAAAGGGATATAATATTTTAAAAGTTATATCATATCTTGTGGATGTAATATTCTGGTTTGAGGCGAAAATCTCCACCACTTACTTTTTCCAGGACAAATTTTTTTTCCATTTTAAGAATAATATAGCTTTTGTTGCCCAATTCAATTATGGGGCCTACGCAAACAAACAAAATTATCAGTTTATGACGTGTTACACTGCTACGTGTGCATCTATAAATTATTTGAGAAATTAAATACTACGCAAGTGTTTATATGTTTTATCGGTCATCAGTCTCGTAAAAACACGGAGTTTACACATAAATCAAAAAGTTATTTAAAAATTTACCCTGTAGTTATGGCCAAATAGGGTCTATTGGGTTTTATACAACGGTAGTTGCGGCGATGGACTTCACCATAAAAGATACCACTTGCCATAAATGTAGTGAAGTGCCACACAAGCAAGAAAAAATATAAAGAAAAATATTTATATATAAAAAAAAAAAACTTTACTAGCTAAGAGGTTAACAAGTTATCAAATTAGTGATGTTAGAACGAATTTGAAAGGATATACATATAAGTAACAAAATTAGTAAGCTATGCATTTCAATATACCAAAGCTACCATGCTATACTTTTTTACACTTTTCCCAGACTAATAAGTCGTTAATAGAATAAAAGAATTACATTTTTTCAAAACAAATTTTTTAAAATAATCTTATTGAAAAAAAAAATTGGACCAATCATTTTATTTTATTATTATTTTTTTATACGTGGCAAAATCGAGCAATGTAATTGGCTTATAAAAGTCAAAATTGAAGCTTAATTTGGTCAACCT
Organism: Chrysanthemum lavandulifolium; assembly: GCA_022545495.1. Taxonomy (NCBI): domain Eukaryota; kingdom Viridiplantae; phylum Streptophyta; class Magnoliopsida; order Asterales; family Asteraceae; genus Chrysanthemum; species Chrysanthemum lavandulifolium. The sequence goes on along the minus strand of CM040246.1, from coordinate 8,627,864 downwards.
ATTAATTTTTTTTATCTAATTTATTAAATGTGCTAACAAAAAATATGTGTCAAATTTGTAAAAAAATAAAAAACTTTAAAAAAAGAACATAATTAATAATACTTCAATCGTTAAATATTAAAGTATACTTATTAATTTTCATGTTTTTTAATAAATTTTTAAATCTAAAAGAAATACAACAATATGTTGTTATTTATAAATATTATTATTAGCATATATTAAACTAACATATTTACACAGAATTATAAATATGAAAAGAAAATAGATTATACATATACGAACAACTCATGTTATTCCTTTTTATATGATTAAATAATGATATCCGAATAAAGTATTCTTTTTTGACAATTTGCGTTCAATAACGACTCATGTTATTTATCTTTGTAAGTTTAACAAGTGCACGGGTTTAAACCCTAAACACAATGCAGTTAAACAAAGTCAATTGCTACATGCAACAAAATCCATACATAATGTTAATCGATATTAATATATAATAAAAAAATTATGTACAAATTTGTGCGTGCACGGATATTCTAACAATGTAAGTATTATAAATTTAATATAATCTTATAAGAAAATTTTAAACATTATAAAATCATGAATTTATAAATTGTTACAATATTTAACTTTAAATAAAATTATTAAAATATTATTACCTAATATATATATCTCCTCAAACTTCATGCGTGCACGAATTTTAAAACTAGTTATAAAAATATAATTGATTCAAAAACAATAGGTCAAGTGTACTCATTGTTATGCTAAATTAAAGCAAAACTAAAAGGTTTATTTATTTATTTTTTTGAGAACATGATTCTTTCTTAATTAGGGTTATTGCTCGATGATATTTATTTGTCTAAATCCCCAAATTGGTCAAGCAAGGTGTACTCATTGTTTTGTTAAAGCAAAATTAAAGTTTTAATTTATTTATTTTTATTTTATTATTTTTTATTTTTTTTTTAACATGAGTTCTTTCTTAATCAGGGTTATTGCTCTATGATATTTATTTGTCTAAATCACCAAATTGGTCAAGCAGAGGTGTACTCATTGTTTTGCTAAAGCAAAAATAAAGTTTTTTTTGTCTCCTTTTTTCAACATGAATTCTTTCTTAATCAAGGTTATTGCTCGATGATCTTTATATGTCTTTCTCTTTACTGATCCTCTTTTAACTTTAAATACCATAGTAATATATATATATATATATATAAATAGAAGAAAAGTTAAAGTCGTTTATATAATTAATCGAATAAAAGGGTACAAAATTGTGAGCATATTATATATATATATATATATATATATATATATATATATATATATATATATATATATATATATATATATATATATATATATATATATATATATATATATATATATATATATATATATATATATATATATATATCTACCTATTATATAAACAAGAAGGCTCTAATGACCTGTAGCACCTCCAAAAATGACACATCAGCACCTAAGATGTCTTAAAATTTACACATCAGCAGTCAATAGTTGCTAACTGTTTCAACTTTGAAAAATTGAGAATGTGCTTTCCCGAGTAAATACGCAGCACTGCAGCAGTTTTGAAGACTTTGACTACCCATTGTGTGTAGAGCACTCTTTCAATCACCCCATACTCATCTGCTTCTCATCCCCATCTCATTTCCTCCCACCCCAACTAATTTTTTACACTCATTTTCTCTCAAGTTTTATCATTTTTAAACTCCTTTTCACGTAACATATGTATTTCTCCACCCCAACTTCTATATAACCTTTTCCTTTGATCAACTTTGTGGGAAGGCTACAGGCTACTACTTGGTAAGTTTTATTTCATTTAATCTCCTGAACTATTTTCATTTATGTATTGTTAGTTAAATATATTATGCACTCTTAAAAGCTGCAGCTATAGTACGTGTTAAGTAATTTTTAAGTGGTAATTGCTTTTGTGGAGTTCTTGATTGTGTTGTAAATCAGAGGAGGAGGTGGTGTTGCGCTATGGTGGTGAAGTGCAGGAGCATATAGTTTACATGTTTCCAAAGGTTCATTTTAATCAATATACAAGTTTGTTTGTCATTTATATTGCGTGTGTTTTATTAAGATTTTCACAAGTATGTGTTTTTTGTTTGTGTTTCAGGTTTTCAGACTTTTATGAAGATCATATATGCAAGTGAAATTGGTATGATATATTATCTTGAATATTCATTTACATATTATGATTAACTAATAGAAGCTATGGATAGTTGGATAGGATAAACAATAGTGGCGGTGGATATCATGTGTATTTGCATCAAATGTATAAAGCATAAAACAAGGCAATGCAAATAAGGTTATTATAAAGTTAAAAGTGCATATAACCAAAAGATCTTATATTTTGTGATACAAGTTTTTCTATTGCTAAACCTAGATTTCAATGATATGCAGATCGTTCGCTTATTTGGATCTGGTTTTCAAAAAAGAGGTTGATGTCTTGAGGAAAACCTGTGATTTAACTGATATATATAGCTGGAAAAAGTCATGTAACTCTAACCCAATCTTTGTTGGTGTAATTTCAGAACAAATATCCATATAACTATTATTGTTGGCACTTAGTATGTTCATGTAAACTGATGTTTGTGGGTATTTAATTATGCCTTTTTGGTGATCTTTCTTGGTCCTGTGCAAATTTTATAGGAGTACTTAAGTGGTTGTAATATTGTTTATTAATTGATCTAATGTAGTTATGTTGTATTATCGTTATAAAATTGGTAACTAAAGTCAAAGTATTTAGTTTCCTATAACGACTTCTACATTGAAATGGAGCTTTGAACCTATGACAGTATGACGTCCCTTGCCAAAGTCAATTTAGAGATTGCCATAGTGTTCTTTATCAACGGCAACATATACTCCAATTCTAAGAAATTGCAATTTCATTTGGTATTTTTGCGATTTTAATTTGAAGTGTTATAACATATCTTCTGAAATTAACAGTGTTTGAATAAACTTTATGAAAAGTATGGGCTTATGGTAGAGTGAAAAGCGGGGTGAGATTTAGAATGCTTTGGTAAAAGAAAAGAAAGGCATGGTGTATTTGTACGAATATGTGGATTTGAGGTTTTATAAAAGTCAAGAAAGGAATAGTCTTGCTATTGAAGTTGGTGTGTATTCTTTTGATTTCTTTCACTCTCTTTATATCTTTTGTTTATATCATTAAAATAACAACAATCGCATCTTCATTTACCGGAATTTCAAGAGATAAGAGGTCCAGGTCTTGGGTGGCTAGGTGTACATTGCCAATTATTTGTTGAGTCTGATGAAAAATGGGTACAAAAATCGGTGGCGGGGTGGGAAACAATCACAATTAATAGAAGTCCTTTAGTTTTAGTTATTACTTGTACTTGATTTTGTAGCATTATAGCTGACATGAATAAAAATTGGATTATTAGCATTCATCTTTTAGACTAAACTAATAAACAGAAATTGGATTGTGTAAAATGAAGTATCAATTAGTTGTTAGAGCAATTTAGTGACATTGTTCGGTTTATCTTCCCAAACATATTCATGATTTAGATGGTGTCATAAAAGATTATTCATAACTTCTTTTAACCATTGTTGCAAGTTATTCATATACTCATTTTTTAATGCTATATATATAGAGTTGTTCCATCAAATTTTGATGGGTTGTATTGCTCAAGTTTGAAATAGATTACAAATCAAGTGTGGCATGGTGGGTTGAATTTCTCAAGTGTGAACGGCAAAAGACTAGGATGGACTTTGGGTGGGTGGTAGAGGTATGGGGTGTGATTTTTATTGTGTAAGTTTTGTCAAAACAAGTCATCAATTTTATTTACTTGCTCAATTGTATATACAACTTTTTTTTTTTTTTTTTTTTAATATTTTAACGGAGGTGAACACAATAAATTAGTGTCCAAATCGTTTTATGAAGTGTCTGAAATCATCTCTTTTTAAGTGACCATAATAATAAACATGTGACGCGAAAGATGTACATTAACGTTTAGCATTTGACTTTGTCAAGTCTTCATCATCTTGAATATGATATGAACATCATACCGGTTTCACTTTAACAAATTAAGATTGAAATATGAATCGGTATTGAGACGGGATTGGGATAAATTAGTAAAAGAAATTTAAAGATTAGGTAATTTCAGAAGAAAAAAAAATTTTAGAAACAAAACTATTTATAAGTCAACTATTTAAAAAAATATATTTATGTGAAAAAGTAAACAAAAGATTGAAATTTATATGTTAAATGGGTATTTTGAGAATTAAACATTACTCATTTTTATGTTTTTTAAAGATTAAGAAAAAACCATTTTGCATTATACTCCGTATATAGTATAGGAAAAGAGTTCGGATTTTGTTTTCAAAAACTTGTTTATTTATGTTCTTCAAAACCTCAAATATTAACTCTCGGTAGTCTTGCTTGGCAACAAACACTTCCTAGTATATATATATATAGATTGTGCCAGAAATGGTGTCTAAATAGAAGTAAGAATGTGACATTTATATTTCATCCCCTAATGTTTTAGGAGGTGTATATCTTTCTACTTGTCCTTTTAATGGCCATAACTTTCAACCATTTCCCCAGAAGCCGCCATTGACAATTTGACGTGTGATGGGAAACATTTAATAAAACTTGTCCTATTAATCCTACATGTCAATCAGTTTCTTACATTTCATGTAACATTTGTGCATATAAAAATAATATATTAATATTTTCATCTATGAAATTAGCACATGCTCCTTCCGTCTCATAATTATTGTTCATATTTTCATTTTGGAACGTCTCAAAATAATTGTCCACTTTCCATTTTAAGTAAAAACTAGAGAATCTATTAAGAGAATATTTTATTTTAGTGGTTGTATATTAAAGTGGACCCACTTTTATATTAAAGTGGACCCACTTTTATTAAACATTGGGCATCTTGTCTCATGACAATAATTTTGAGACGGAGGGAGTATTAATTTTGACAATGCACTTGTCCTTTTAACCCTAGTTTCTTTCATGATACTTTAAAAAAAAACCGGCGACAACTTGCTATTAACGGGATTTTGAAGAACGGAGACTGAATTGAAGAACTTGATAGGGTTAAGAATGAATTTTTTGAACATTTTCGTAAGAGGTTTCATCATTTCAATGGGATTCAACCATCCTTAAATGTTGACATGCCAAATATGATTTCCTCTTCGCAAAGAGATTCCTTAGATATCCAATTCTCTCGTGAAGAAATCAAACGGACGGTATGGGATTGTGGTGGAGATCGTGCTCCAGGGCCTGAGGGATTTACTTTCAAGTTCATAAAGACTTTTTGGGACATGATTAAAGATGATGTGGTTCGCTCCGTTAACGAATTCTTTTTTACATGTACAATTCCTAAAGGATGTAATTTTTCGTTTATCACCTTGATTCCAAAAGTTTCCAATGCAAAGTTTGTTAATGATTTTCGTCCTATTAGTCTAATAGGGTGTCAATACAAAATTATTGGCAAACTTCTAGCTAATAGACTTGGGTCAGTTATTGGAAGTTGCGTTAGTTCTGAACAATCTGCCTTTATCAAAGGTAGAAATATTTTAGATGACCCTCTTATTCTTAACGAAGTTATGGCTTGGTATCGTAAACGCAAAAGAGAGCTTATGGTCTTCAAAGTTGATTTTGAGAAAGCTTTTGATTCTTTGAGATGGGATTACTTGGATATGGTTATGGGAAAACTCGGGTTTGGTCACAAGTGGTGTTTTTGGATATTTGGTTGTCTACATAATGCTCGTTCATCTGTCCTTGTTAATGGGTCTCCTACTTCTGAGTTTGATATTTGTAGGGGTTTAAGACAAGGGGATCCCCTATCTCCTTTTCTTTTCATCTTAGCTATGGAGGGTTTGCACATGCTCACGTATAAGGCAGAAGATATGGGAATTTTTAAAGGTGCTGTTTTTGGTAATGATAACATGCGTATTGCCCATCTCATTTACGCTTATGATGTTATCTTCATAGGAGAATGGTCTTACTTGAACGCTCATAATCTTCTTTGTATGCTTCGTTGCTTCTACCTTATATCCGGCCTGAAAATCAATGTCAATAAAAGTAATATTCTTGGAGTTGGTGTTTCTGAGGCAGTCGTTACTAACATGGCTTTATCTATTGGATGCGGGGCTTCTAGCTTTCCAATGAAATATCTAGGAGTTCCTGTTGGATGTAACATGGCTATATGTTCAAACTGGAATGCTATTATGCAAACATTTACCTCCAAGCTCGTTTGTTATCGGTTGGTGGTCGGGTTTCTTTAATCAAATCTGTGCTTGGCCACCTTCCAACCTATTACATGTCGATTTATCCTATGCCTTCTACCATTGTTAAGAAGCTTGAGTCTATGCGTAATCAGTTCTTTTTAGGAGGTGACACTGATGAGAGGAAAATGTCATGGGTGCGATGGAACCAATGTTTAGCTAGCAAAGATTTTGGAGGCCTTGGCATTAGGAGTATTTTTGGGCTCAATATCGGGCTTTTGTTCAAATGGATTTGGAGGTTTCTTTCCAGCCCTTCCGCTCTTTGGGTGAGGGTTATCAAATCTATACATGGGCCTCATGGCAGCATTAATGATACCTCTTCTCATCGCCTTAGCTACAACACTTGGGGAGGTATTCTTTCTTTCATTAAGCGTGTTAAGCTTAAAGGTATTGATTTACTTTCCTACTGTACTCGTAAAATTGGTAATGGTGCTACTACCAGATTTTGAGAGGATGTTTGGTGTGGTGAACAACCCCTAAAAACCCTGTTTCCTCGTATTTATTTGTTGGATACGGATAAACATAGTTTAGTTAAGGATCGAATTCCTTTCCAGGATGTGAGCTCTGTTCTCAGGTGTCAACCGCGAGGGGGTATTGAGATGGTTCAATTTTCTAATTTAGATGCTAAGATCCAAAATATCATGCTTTCTGATGAAGGAGATTCTTGGCTCTGGTCGTTGGATTCTTCTGGGTTCTCCGTTGCATCTGTTCGATATTTGGTTGACTCCAAAACTTTAGACACGGCTCCTAATGCTACTCGTTGGATTCGCCACATTCCAATTAAAGTCAATATTTTTATTTGGAGATTGAGGCTTAACAAGCTCCCGTCTAGGGCAAATCTTGATAAAAGAGGTATTGACGTTGGCTCAATTCTATGTCCTATTTGTCAGGTGGACATTGAAACGATTAACCACATATTTTTCTCCTGTGAAATGGCGTTGGATTTGTGGCTAAATTGGCTAGATGGTGGGATCTCGACATTCCTATTTGTGATAATATTTTCGAATGGTTTGATTGGATTGGCACGTTGCAGTTCTCAAACATGGTAAAGGATTCTCTTGAAGGCGTGGGAGGGACCCTTATGTGGTTTATTTTGAGTTTTAGAAATCGCTTGATTTTTTCTAATACTCCTCCGAAAAAAGCAATGATTTGGGATTTCATTGTTTCTCAATCTTTCTTGTGGATTTCCTCTAAAAATCCAAAGTCTAAGATTAGTTGGGTAGATTGGTTAAGAAATCCTATTGTTTCAATAACTCATATGTAATGTCGTTTTTCTAGCTTTTGCTAGTTCTATTATATATTTCACCGCTCACAAAAAAAAAAAAAAAAAAAAAAAAAAAAAAAACTACCTTAAAGTAAATCAATAATTATTTTCTTTTATTTCAAGAATCATTCCCCTCGAAGTAATGTGATTTTCTTTATGGCAACAATATATCAATTGTGTTCGGTTTGGTTTGTAGTTTTCAATTTTCTTATTCGGATTCTTTCTCTTTAATCGTCTTGCTTGAAGAGGTGGAATGCGGTTTGTTTGTATCGTTTCTTGTTTTTGTATTTATATTTTGCTGTCTTTCTAAAAAATGTATCGATACAAAGTGAGTCCGCTAAATTAATTTCACTTTTTTCTTATTAGTTTGATGATTTACGTGGTGGCGTCTCATGAACCCTGTGACCAAATCTATAAGTAGGCCACCTAATTACCAAATTTATAAAAAATAATAAGGTACTAAAAAACAATATAAGTTTCATTATGTCACATAGTTACATGTGAACTGATTCATTTCTCACTAGTGCCATTTTCTTAAACTTTATTCAAAACAAAATTTCTGATTAAATTCAGTAGATCTTTCCCACTATTGTTGCATTGATCCTTTTTATAAGTAGAGCATAACATCAATTCTTCTAGCTTCTTGCTAGTTTTTTTATAATCTATTTGTCATTAAAAAAATAATCAATTCCGACAAATGAACCTAAATCAATAACTTCAAAATACCGACAATGGTAAGCAAGAAAATAAAAAACTCTGTCAAGAAGACAAATAGAACAACTAGAACTTAAAGTGAGAATCGTAATTTTTTTATTATTATTATTATTTTTTTGTCTGTGGGTATTTAAATGCGTTATAAAATCACATCTCATTTTTTGTGCGGAATAATTCATATATTTATGTTTGGTTATTGATATATTAGGGTTTTTATGTTTGTACAACATGGGTTTACAATAATTAAATCTCAAGAAATCGATCAAACTCCGCATCAATTGAAAGTACCTTATATTCTTTCATAACAACCAACTCTTGATGCATTGTGCATGATATTCGCATCCACATTCTAATCGGAATAAATGTTATAAGGAAAAAAGCTATAAATTTATAACGTATTTTACAAAAAAACCTCATTATACTCTATATACTTCACTTATTGTCATAATACATAACGGTTTTCATTTTATTCGGTTATTTTCTGTCCGTTTTTATCCATTTTCATAAATCGTTCATTCTTATCCGTTTTCATTTTAATCTGTCCGGATAAAAACAGATAAAAACCGTTTGTATTATCCACGTCAAAATGGATAAAAAATGATAAAAACGGACATAAAATAACATGACAATAAGCAGTGTTGCAAAACAAGGCCTACAAGGCCGATTAATCATCGATTAGATGCTACTGGGCCACCAACCTTGCCGATTCGTGTAATTGGGTCAAACAAATCGATCAACAACGGTCAATGGCGGCGACTATTAACGGGTCAAACTTTACGAAACTTGTAAATCTTGTCGAATACCCAAAACTTGTCTTGAACAAGTTTTAATCTATTATATTTGATGTTTTATCATTCTGAAGATGATTTTCGAGGAAAGTCTTATGCTGAATATCCAAATCTCTCGAAAATACCCAAAACTTGCCGAAAATGTCAATCCGATTAATTACCGATTAATCCCGACTTGACCGATTACAAGCTACAGGGGGGTCGACCGCCCGACTACCGATTCACGATTTTTGCAACCTTGACAATAAGTGAAATAGATAAAGCATAATGAGTTTTTTTTATGTAAAACACGTTATGAATTTATAGCTTTTTTCCATGTTATAAACAGTTATTAAAAGAAATGTTATCTTTAATGTAGTTGTAAGTGACAAAGATAGCGATTTAGTAAGTAAGCATAGGTCATTAACAAAATTTGATTTTTTTAATTTGCATGTGACGTTGTAAGTGAACTGTTGCGGAAAGTATTGGAAGTTTTTTATACGAAACATAGATTGGCTGAAAATTATATATATATATATATATATATATATATATATATATATATATATATATATATATATAAAGAGATCCTAGAAGAAAAAGCTAAAATAAGAAGAATAAGAAGAATTTTACCACACATTTCAAATAGGAGGAGAAATTTAAGGAGATCGTGTATTTTTGGCAGGTGCGATCCGAAATGAGTGGTTGTGGTTTCTTCTTATCATTCATATTTAATTTTTTTCTTATTCGATCCTAACTCTATATATATATATAGGATAAAGATCAAATAAAAAGCAAAATAAATTGGCTGAAAATTATATATATATATATATATATATATATATATATATATATATATATATATATATATATATATATATATATATATATATATATATATATAAAGATCAAATAAAAAGATAAATATCCGTAAAAGATAAAAGATTTATTTTTCAAAAAAGTTCTCGAAAATTCCAAAAATTTCACAAGATCGGGTATGATGTAATAATGAAAAAGTTGTGAAAAACTTTTTCTAAAAGCGGATATTTTTCGAAAAAATTATGAAAAATACGTTTATGCGTTAAATCGTTTTTGTGCGTCAAAATTGGTTTTTGCACACAACTTCTTTTGCTTTTTCATCAAAATAACATTCACAAGTCTAGCTAAAAACAAGTTGAAAATTTTGTGCATCTAAATTTTTGCATATTAAAATTAGATCAAACTCAAAATTATAAAAATGTTTTCACAAAAAGTTTTATGATTGCATGAGATGAGGCTTCTGATCATTTACATTGAAATTTTATCTGCTTTTCATGGATTGAAACAAATAGAATTGAATTGACTTATTTTAAAACAAATAGAATTGACTTTATGAGTAAGTAAATCATACCCGTGGATCTTAATTTTTGAAGAATGTTTAAAAAACAAATATTTTTATTCTTTTACGGATATTTTTTTTTTTTATTTTAATATATATATCAATTATATATATATATATATATATATATATATATATATATATATATATATATATATATATATATATATATATATATATATATATGAGAGTCATTCAGAGTTTCAGACAAATAACATATTCTAAATACCAAATACGTTCATGCTTCAGAATGCACACTTGAACTCCTCAATTATCATGGCATATGGTACGATTTACTGATTTGTAATAAGGTACACGTTGATTTATTTGAAGCGTGCAACATAGTTGTCAGTTTAAAATGATTAAGCAACTAGTTGACGGAGCTAGGATTTAGTTTCTAGATGGGCCGGTAAAAAGACAAGCATTGTTAAATATAAAACGAAAAACTTAAACAACATTGAAAATCAGAAAACCTACGATAAATTTATTCATAAATGATTGTTAACCAAGCCAGTAAACCACAGACAAAAACAAATACGTTCTATGTACATACAAATAAGAATTCAACATATATTCTTATCACATTGTTTATACCGAGATTCTATTAAACCATATATAAAAGATATCTCAAGTCTAAAAGCATAACAAACAAAAAAGTTGTTAATAGCACTACCTTTCAAGAAAAGAATAAGGTGATGTGGGCCAAGTCCATTTAAATATGAACAAATTGGTATGATCAAATCTAATACCCGCACTACTACTAATACACATTTTGCAAAATGTTAAGGTAGGTCCCACTCTACCCAGCCAGTAAGGTGGCACCGTCCCTGTCAGTAACAACAGTAAGAAAGCTACGTGGCTCCGTATCATATACTTCACATATTAGACACCGTAAAATAGTCTACCTAACTTTTGAAACACACATATGTGTGCATAGACACACTAGACGAATATCCTCATGCATGGTTTTCATCAACTATCAACTAACGTAATACAAAGTTGTAGTATTGTGTCTTATATAGTATTAAATACAAAAAAGTCTCAAATTTTTCTTTTTAAAACTCATTCAAAAAATGTTGTCAAAGTTATCATGCATTTTTTTAAAATTTTGAGTGAGAACCTGTTAAGTAAACAATTCATTAAGGCAATAATGTTTGAAATTTTATGTGAGAATTGAAGTTTAAAGGAGTATCTTAAAGATTAAACATTGCTATTTAAAAAAAAATTAAATTGCTATGTAGTAGAGATATACACATGCATGATGCATGTACATAACTATATAAGCTTTGTCTTCATTGATATTCTCCGTCTCCAATCACTCCATTAAATATGTATCTTTAATTCGTACAACGTTTGAAAAATAAATAAACAACCACATGCACTGTATGTATACATATAATATCATTTTGATTGGTTAAAATTTAGAAATCGACATATATTACAAAGAGTACTTGGTGAACATTTAATTTGAGATGATCATGCAGGCATTTTACTTCCTCTTTGGTTGATCTTAACCTTAGCTAGCTAGCTAGTAGCTCCACAAATCATCACAACCATATGAATCCTCGAGTGCTGAATGATCATAAGTACTCATGAGCTGTCGGGGCGGACTCATCAGCATTCCCTCAGCCATATCAGCATACAAATTCGGGCTGCCAAAAATCGCTTCTTCATCCATAAACTCATAGTTATTAATCACATGATCAGCAACAACCGAAAAGTCACCGGGTGCTTGCGACACTACCTTCTCATCAACTGAACACTTCATAAGAGTCGCAGCTGCACCCGCGGCACTCCTAATCAAATCTGGCTCAGGTAAAGCTGGCACTTGGTACCTTTCAACAAAATGTGGAAAATTCAATACAGTATTGCTACCTTTTAGCGACAAAGCAGCCACATCATACGCTGCAGCAGCCATCTCTGGTGTTGGGTATGTTCCAAGCCAAATACGTTTGCTTTTACGCGGCTCTCGAATCTCTGATACCCATTTTCCACTTCGACTTCGTATACCATGAAAACATGGATGTCTACCAGTCGTGTGAGGACTACGTCCGGTCGGAGAGCTTTCGGAAGATGAAGCCATCTTTGACGTGGTAAATAATTGATGTTTAGAAATTAAGAGGGTGGGTTAATTTTGTAGCGGAGGAGTATGTAGCTTATATATAGAGGTCCAAAAAGTCGCTCGCCCAGCCAATATATTAATAATAAGAATTAAGATATATCTGTTGGATTTAAGTTCTATATTAGGTAAAGATATCTATGTGTCAATGTGTGTATACGAATGCATGACCATATATGATATGTACGCTTGAATTAACTAGCAGATGTCGATTGTAAGGGTTTTATATCTATGCATGTGTTGAATATAAAGTGACAGACTGTCAATGGTATACATCTTTACTAATGTCTAATGGAACATTTCTTTAATGTTACCTTTATTTATAACGAGCTTGAGCCCGAGCTCGAGCTTTATATATATAAACGAGTTAAGTTCGAGTATTAGCAGACTCGGCTTGGCTCATTTTCATCCCTACTTGGAATCTACACAATATTTACACTCATTTTACGACAACATATTAAGTGTTCGAACTTAAATTTATTTTATATCATATGTGATATGATATATCAAGCCAAATATTGTACTGAAAAAATAAAAAATATGGTTTGTCGAAAGTATAAAAAATATCCATCTATTGAAAGGTAATTAAATGTTCGTTATGATGGTATAATTTATGTATGTTAACGGTTCTTGAGATATATAATTTTAAAATAAAGTGGAAGTGGGTTTTAATTAAAATTTAATTAATATATTCTTTATTTTTTATTTACAAAATGAGTGGCTGACATTTATCCATCTATATAAAACAACGAGTTGAAAAGCGCTCGCGCGTTGCTGCATGGTATGTGCGTCATTTTTTTTTATTTGTGTTGCTGCGCAAAACTCGTATCAAAAATTTTCTATGTTTTGAGCCTCGGGATGTTTTAGGGGTTCTTCTTATTTACTTTTTGGACTATGTTATTTGGGCGGCCTTTTTTTTTTTTTTTTTGCCAATCACTTCTAGATTATGGTATATATTTTTTGACCAAATTTTATTTTCGTCTGTCTTACGAATCTTTCTTGTTTATTTTTAATGTCGCGACAAAGTTTTTTGCTAATAGTTTAGCTAACTATTTGTTGTGTAGACTCTTAAAAAAATTAGGGGTAGTTTTAAAAGTTATTTGGTATGTTAAAGGTTAATTTTAAAAGTTTTTAGAAAAAATGTATATGTATTAAGCTTCACAATTTTTTATAAAATCGTAAATATGTTATAATTATATTGATATCGAGCTCATTTTGTACGATTCGTAGATATCTGGTACATAATTCAAGCTTTTAGTGGAGGTGTATGTATTTGGCTCTTGTGGTTTAAATTAATTTTATGATAGTTTTTAAAGTTATTTGATAGGTTAAGGGTGCACTCAAAAATTCTTTTATTATATATATATATATATATATATATATATATATATATATATATACTTCACATTTTTAATAAAATCGTGTGCACGTTAAAAGTATATTAATATTGAGCTTCTTTTGTTCCTCATTGAAAGACCTTTTAGGCAGTCTTTTTTTATTGAAGAAAACGCAAGATATCATCGTAGATAGTAAAAAGTTTGGGGTGCTTCTCACATATTGAAGCAAAGTTTAGGATGGTTTTTGTAAATCTTTCTTAGTTGACGGTGGTTTTGTATATTTTTTTCCATTCATTTGGGCTAAGGTATGGGCTCTTTTTTGGCCAAAATATTTTCAATTTTTTTTCTTTTGCTTCCGAAGTCGTATTGACTGTGCTATAATATATATTTAAAATGAAGATTTTGCTAATGACAACTCAGGTGGTGTTAAAGCTTGTCTCAAATAACAATGTTTTCAAATACGAGCTGATAATCTATATCTATACTATATAAAATGGAAAAAAAGGTAAAAGTGGAAAATGATGAATGTTGAATACATAGTCAATGGAGAGAGAAATACATAATCTAATTAATACTCTTATTAAAACACCTCATTACTTAAAAGTACAATAATTTATTCACATTGTACAACCAATTAAAAGCACATCTACTAAATTAAAAACAACCAATTAATACACCACTTAGGATGTGTTTGGGAAAAATAGATTGTCTTGATCTTTGATCTTTATTCTTCTTCATTCTTTGAAAAAATTATAAAAAATATTATTTTAATAAGCTACATGAAGTAACCTTTTATTTTCAGAGATTATGAAAGATTATTTTTTTTAATAATCTCTTATAAGTTCTGTCTGCCAAACAAATGTTATTTTTTAAGTAGCTTATTTTTTGAAAAAATAAACATAATCTCTCCATAATCTCATGTGTCAAACATAGCCTAACTAAAAAGTACAATAATTTTCATAACGTACAATTTAAAAAAGGTACAACATAATACAAAATATAAAATAATTAAACACACTAATTAATGTTATTTTTTAAACACCCCAAAATTAAAAGTAAATGTTATTATACACATTGTACATATTAATAAAACACGCAAAGCTTCATACATGCTAAAAAGTTGATGATACATATAGTTTTGAAAATTGGACCAGATCGGACCAAGTTGTTCAACTCGGAACCGGTGTCATCACCGGTTCGGCTAACCAATTAAAGCCATCCGAAAACGAACCAAAGAGGACTCGTTGAAACCGATACCGGGTTGACCCGGGACGCTTCAAACCAGGCGGGCTGACCCGGTTTAATTTGACATGTTTTCGACCCAACCTATCGGTTTGACTCGGTTTAAATCGACCTGTTTTTTGATCGGAACGGTTCAACCGGTTGAACCACCCGGGTCAAATCGAGTTTCAAATTTGACAAAAATTATATGAGAAATGATGAAGTAGTTGTGGAACCCGTCACAATATTTTTTTTAAAGGAGAGATCAAGTAATTGTAGTTTTTTGTTTATTTTGCTTTTACACATGTAATTTGTCATTTGTATAAGGTTATTTTAAAAATATTGCTTCTTGCACCACTTAAGGTTTAGACGTGAAAAGATATACGAATCGCCCTCTTAAAAGTTAATATATATGAGTAAACCATTATCAATACTTACCTAATACATTTTTTTCACCTTTTACATTTTGACTTTCTCATAACCCTTTTCAATATTCAATTTTCAACTTTTCATTTTTCCTCTTTGACCATGTCATAAATCGATATCAATAATGTTATGTAAGTTTATTAAACTCACAAAAATTGAATAGTATTGTTATCTTTAGCGATAATTATTTGTACCTCAAACAAATAGCTTTGAACAATGCATAAATATCTATGCAAATTGATAGTACAAAATAATCTTATTATTGTGATATCAACAGGGCCGTCTCGTGGATTTCAGTGGCCCCGTGCCATTACCACAAAGAGGCCCTCAAACATACACATAATATACATATGTATAAGTAGTGCATGAATTAATTAAACTCGAGTCTCATATTATGTTCATATATATAATACAAGTGCATGAAATTGTCATCGTCAAGCGGTGACCCTGTGCAATCGCACCTCTTGCACTCCCCTAAAGCCGGCCCTGGATATCAAATTTGCAAAGTTACAATTTTAAGAGCCACACACCAAATGATAATCGCTACACATGTTAAAAAATAGTTATCACTGTCTAAATTACCAACAAAACAGTAAAAAACGGTCACACATGTTGGCTATACCTCTTAAAAATTTGCCAACTACATATTACCGTTGCTTTTTTGTAATGCTTGAATCTATCATTACTAAAAATCTTAATAACTTAAAACAATCCTATTAGAAAATATACTCACGCACTTAGATCGACTCTACATATTTTTTTAAAAACTATATATTTCTGCGGCTATGCAACCACGCATCAGAATTGTAGTTATTCGAAAATGATTCTCTGATGCTACAAATACAGTTTGTTGAAAGAAATTTATGAGTCGTCGGAATTTTACAGAAAACTAGACATCGCTGCCGCTAGGCGCGGGTACTCGTCTATTTCTATAAATACATGATTTCAACACATATAATTAAGATAAGTTTATTTCAATACGATATGTATTAATATCAAGTGAGTTCATATTTAAAAGCAATGTTATTTAAGATAATCTTAAATAACACCCACTGGTTTGTTGTTAGCAACACCCTTAAAGTAATTAAGGAGACACTTATTTCGTATCAACTTTGTAAAAGTAATTTTATAAAAATTAAATTGCATTAATAGAAACATTTGTATTGGTCAAGTACATATTTATGCAAGGCCTTATTAGTTGCGACAATTATAACAACTATATATTTTTTAGATTATGTCACAAACAAATTACCAAGCCAAGACACACATATTATCAACAACTAATCACACATACGTAAGCACAAGATAAACATAATTATAAGCGATAAAAGCGAATATAAACGTAAGGCAATAAGTAAAGAAAGCGCAAACCGGACACGGTGATTTATAGTGATTCGGTCACGAAGCTCCTCTTAGCCCTACTAATTAACAAGATCCCTTTACAGCGGAGAAAACCACACACGTCGCTTACATTGTTTTCCGACGCTAAGCTAAATGTTGAGTACTAATCTAGCTAGTACCAATCTCACACACGATCTACCCGATCTACACGATCAACACAATCTACTCAATCAACACGATCTACCCGATCTTCACACAACACCTCACGGACTTACATATCGTTCGGATCTACACACTACATTTCACAGACTTATACATCGTCCGGATCTACCTATTACAAGAAAAAACATAAAGCTTTGTGCTAAAGAGGGTTGAAAATTATGTGTGAAAATAGTGCAGTATTTATAGGCAGCTCGAGGAGCGGGGCACGGTCCCTTAAACATGGACGGTTCCTTATATATAAGGGACCGTCACCTATTTAAGGGATCGTCCATAGGACGCTCTTGTTTTTGTTCTTTTGTGGTGAAATGTTTATCTGGTGTATGTGGTAACTTTATTGGCGGGAAAACCATATTTTGAATATTTTTCTTTATTAAAAATTTATTTATAATTACAAAAACATTTGTATGATTTAATTTTGTAAAACGGTTTTGTCACATTTATAAAATCTGAGGTTTAAGGAAAAAAATAATTATTTGATCACTTAACTAGTTTGGTATATTGTTTGTTCATACCTTAAGTGATTCAGTCTTGAGACGTCGAGAGATGTTTATGCATGCATGCATTGATGATTTATGTTTACGAGTAACTTGTGCACTTTACGTTATATCTTACAAGTTGCATGTTTGTCTTCATTAAAATACAAAGAGACTGTATAGATTAAATGTCATAACTCATAGTGTAACTCATAGTAAAGTGTAGAAGTTACTTGTTTACACTTCTTCTCCCCCTTTTTATCGAAGCAAAAAGGTGTCGCCAACGTAGAGATAGAAAGAATAACCGCGAAAATAGGAGAGATTTATTTGCTTGCATCTTCGGGCGAGCTTGTACATATATAAATAAAAAGAACGATATTGGGCGAGCTTGCATCTTCCTAGTGAAGTCTTGCTCCTATTCATGGCTTATCCAATCTCCAAACCATGCATCCAAATACCTCTGAGATCCCCCTAGCTTATTGACTTTAGTGGATCCATGAATCAAATATATTGTAAACGCTTAACCTACATCTAGGGTAAGTTTCAAGCAACAAAGTAAGCCTCCATTGCCAATACCCAAATCTAGATCTAGATGCAGTGACAATACGATCCAGAGTAGAACGAAGAGCCGAATCTATAGAATAATGGTCCCGCTCAAATACTCGGAGATAACATGTGCGCATAGCAAAATATAATGGATATAACGAAGAAGTAGCAACTTCGTTTATAAGCTCAATGGTTTTGGCTACTCTCTTCATCACAAGCTCACTACTATAATCTAAATATACACTTGCATGCCCACCAAGTAATCTAACACCGTATAAGGATCGGGCAATATTAGGCGGGAAAAACCCCGCAAGCTTGCTTCTGGGGTCCTCCTTTGGCAAAAAATCTCAGTTTTATCAACATTGAGATGGAAGCCACAAAGAGGTCCATCCTCCTTAATTAACTCTAAAACCTTCCTTACAACCAAAGTATCTCCAATAATAATGCTTTTTTTTTAGGCTAAACTTGCATTAAGAAAGAGCTCCAAGAAAGAGGCCCAAAACCCAAACTGATAGAATGTACAAAAGCAAAACCAAGCCAGAACCGGCATAAACAAACCAAATAAGATTACAAAAAGAGATCAAAGGATTTGGCCACCCAACAATTCTAGTTAACAGGATTCGAGGAAAGCCTAGCGGACATCCAAGTCTTGGAAAGGCGTTGGATGGATGGGAAAATATCATCGTTTTTTATTTTTGAAACTTCATCTGGATGGGAATTAACCAATTTGTTCCTCCACTTCCAAATAGCCCATAAAGAACATTGCATCATCCCCTGTATAACCTTCAAAATCATAGAGCATCCACTATTTGAGATCGAGATGTTACCAAGCGCAACATTATAAATAGATATCGAAGGAAGAGAAACATGAGGATTCAAGTTCCACCAACTCCAAACTTTCTTCCAAACCTTTAACACGAAAGGGCAACGAATGAGGGAGTGATAAATATCTTCCAACACGAGCTCACAAAATGGACATAATGAAGAATTGAGAATAGTCCCACGAGAAGAAAGATTGGCTCGCGAATGAAGCATATTCAACGAGGCTCTCCACACGCAAATGTTAACTTTATGCGGAATCCACGAGTTCCAATAATGATGCTTACCAAGAACATAGTTACTAAGCGATAAGTTTTGAATCTTTTTAGAAAGTGATTTAGCTTTGAATATCCCTGACACTTCACCAGACCAAGTCCATTTATCAAACCCCTCTGAAGAAAGAGTGAGGTTGCCAATACAAGAGATGAGACATGATAGCTCGTCTATAGCCCTACCACGAGGAGGAGACCGCCAAGACCAGTTGCCACACCAAATGCCATTTAAGCAATGCCATTGATAACATCAAATTACCTGATATTTTATATATCAAATTCCGTGTTTATTGCCTCATTTGTATTAATATGGTACTTAATTCGTTTATATTCATTCATATTTATATTTCAGGATAAATGAGGCGTTGGAGCGGAAAAGATGCGAAAAATGGCCAACATGTGCAAACACATATTTTGAAGACAAGTTACGGCGTAAGTGACACATTTTATTACGCCTTAACATATACTACGAGGGCGTGTGAATTATTTGTGAAGGTTACGCCATAATTGCTTAATAATGTTACGGCGTAAATACGTATCGACAAGGATACGGCGTAACCAACTCTTATGGTTACGTCGTAATTAATTATTGTGAAGGTTATGACGTAACTTGGTAATTCAGTTACGTCGTAGAGAGAATTAAGGAGTGGAAAAGTATACGCGGACGAAGAATTACGGCGTAACCCGGTGATTTAGTTACGCCGTAATATTACTACATTCAAAGTTCTGTGCTCAATTAACACATTTATGTGTTGGTCTCCATCAATGGAATGAAGGAACTCAAGGGCCTAAGTTGCAATATTGCTATTATGAAAAGCTGAAGAAGTTATGCCATAACCTTAAAACTCAGTTACTGTTGATCCCAGATGATCAATTGATCTTATTAATTGTCTTAGATAAATCTAAAACAACTAAAGTATAGTAAGTTGTCTTGTAGCAAGATTAAACACAGTGCGGAAACTTATGTTTAACAATAAAGAGAATGATTGACACAGTTGCTATCTTACAAAACACTTCAATATATTAATACGAATACTCAAAAGTATTAGGGTTACAAAACCTTGAAGTGAACGAATCTTAGAATGATACGTACTTGAAATCTAACCTAGGACCTCCTTTTATAGTGCAATGAGTCCTTTACAAGATAACTATAATAGTACAATATTCGTATCAATCTAAATAGAAAAGATATATACCATATCTATTCCTTAAATATCTCTACACGTATCTTCAGAATTCTTTCTTTA
The DNA here is from genome assembly GCA_022545495.1 of Chrysanthemum lavandulifolium. Classification (NCBI taxonomy): domain Eukaryota; kingdom Viridiplantae; phylum Streptophyta; class Magnoliopsida; order Asterales; family Asteraceae; genus Chrysanthemum; species Chrysanthemum lavandulifolium. The sequence goes on along the minus strand of CM040246.1, from coordinate 8,607,442 downwards.
TCATGTAAGCAGTAGAAATATTTGTACTGGCAGTTAGTACTGCTAGTGTATTCTCCAAATAGTCCGTCTGTTAAGCTTAGCAGTACAAAGTCCTTAAGCTTGGCATTACAAACTATTAGCTTAATTCCCAACAATCCTCCCCTAAACTTGTGATTTCACTTCAAATCATCAAGTTTCTTGAATTAATCTTGTCTTCATGATATTGAGGGAATTTTGAAAACACCTACTTACTTGGTCTTTGAGCTTGTATGAAGATCCTAGTTATCAAATCTCTTGCCATTTCACTATCTTCTTCAACAGTCAGCCTTGAAGATAACATAACTATAAGAGTCTTCATTCTGAGTGGATATTCTTTTTCCACTAGCATAACCAATCTGAAGTACTTGTGTATACATGATGAACACCAGATGAACTGTATAGAATCCATGTAGTTCCTGGGACAGTAACATCTTAACTCCAAAGTCTGTCATAAGGATCAGCCTTTCTAACTCTACCCAAAGCTCATGTTACTTTTCATCCTCACACTCTTTGTGATTACACCTTTGCTGTACTAATTCCCATAACTTTACCAGATCATCCTTGTCCAAAGACTTCACCATGTCAGCAAATGTCTTGTACATTTCTACAATATCACCAACTCTAGTAATCTTCCAAGCTTTTCCAAATATATCAGTGTAGATTTCCTAGTCTATGATAGGATGCTTGGTCTGAAGTGCTTCAACATGAACACCTTTATCAGGAACAATTATCATCAAATCCTGCAATTCTTCTTCTTTCATTTTCCTTGCATCTGTAGATGAACTTTCCTCATTCTTCTGCTTCTTTAATGTTTCATATTCCAAGATCAAAGCTGCTCTCTTTGTTCTGGTACTAGGTTCTTCAGTTCCTTGTGGCCTGAAATCTTGTATTCTTTTATAAGCAGTTACATACATCTCCTGAATCTCATCAAAAGTCTTCCCTTTCAGCTGAGCATCCTTTTTGTGATCTTGATGCTTTAAGCATACCTCTCATCAGATGTCCTTTAGTTGGGGGTTTAACTCTCTTCTTTGGCCTCTGTTTTTCTCTCATATTCTGTAGCAAATCCTGAATTGCATCTTCCTTTTCTTCATCAGGAACTGCTGCACTTTTCTCTTCTTGTAACATTTAAGCAATCAGTCTGTCACTTTCTTCTTGAGTTATCTCTGTAGACTTTTTTAATTTCTGTTCCTCAAGAAACCTAACCACCTCTTGTTCTTGCACCTTTTTAGCTAATTCATCATCAAAGTGTATTTGTGCAGAATCCTTCCTTTTCTCCTTAACAGGTTCTTCTTCAAGTAGAATACCTTTACCCTTATCTGCTCTAGCAGTACCTTCTTGAAAACTGGCTTTCAAACTGATAAGGATTTAAAAGGTACACTTTTGAGGCGTCATTTAAGCCTTTAATTGATCACTTTTGTATCCGTTACTACTTAATTTCGCTCCTTTTCACCTTTTAGGTCTCTTGAAGGCAAATTGTTGGAATGACACTTATTCGAGACGAAAAGGCGAATATACTGAAGAAAATGGACAAAGTCAAGAATCGAGACACTCAAGTCTTTGGAATTGAAGGGGACGGCGTCACGGCTTAATTGCGACGCCGTCGCGACACATCTTGAGACGACTCAGAGAGCAAATTGCTATTTTGCACTTGACGGCATCGTTTTTAAAGAGTAGGCGTCACAACTCGACGGCCTAGATTTGGATCCCGACGGCGCCGAAGATGAAGCCGAGGCGCCACAACCATAAGGAAACGTCACAAGTCGCAACATGCGCTCAAGTAGCCGACACTGTTTGGCCATAACTTTTGCATACGAACTCGGATTTAGGTGATTCAAAAGCCCACGCGACCATCACTCTATAGATGTGACACCGTCACCCTTTGCCGATAGAAAATCTGCCTATAAATAGAACATTATAACTTCACTTTTTGTAGGCCCTAAACCCTAAGTCCGATTCTAGGGTTTAGGTAGGTGTTTAACTAGCAACTTTGAAGGTTTTAATCACTCCAAAAACATCTTGTAATAGTTTTTTGATTATATCTTAATCCATATATTCAATTTATCATTATGTTTATCCTATGTTTGATCGATTGTGTGTATGCTTGCATGTTTACCATGTCCGGCTAAATTACTTGTGTGTTGCTTAGATCTATGAAACCTAGTTGTTAATTATTGTTAGGTTGTCTCTTATCTTAATTGTAATTGGCTTAGGAGTGCGACTAGGCTATCGTTGTGTTTAATACTTGATAAATCATTGATTGTTTATGAATGACTTAGTGGATTTCGTTTACAAAACCCAAAGATAACCTCAAAGTTAGTTTATGAATGACTTAGTGAATTTCGTTTACTACACTTGAGGGTGACCTCAAAGAGATAGGGAATGCACACCCTACGACCTTAGAAAACACAACGCGTTAAGAATAAGGACGTGACAATTCAACCACCAATAAAAGATAACTAGGGAGTAATAGTATCTAGGTAAACACATTTTTAATCATCATACGAGCACACAACAATAGACATAGACTACCCCTTAGCTTAATTAATTAGATTAGATAATAATAGAGTAATTGGTAGAAATACCACCCTCCAAATCCAATACCCCGAGATTCGTACTTTGAATTTTTAAAAAAATATAAAAATACAAAAATAATCATCCCTCACCTTTAGACTTAAATCGACATACACTTCACCTTCAACGACACTATTCCCTGAGAACGATATCAATTCCCGAGGCTTACCCTAATACTACACTATAACGATTAGGTTCATCGCCTAGGGTGTTGAAAACTTGCTCGACGAAAAGGAAGTTCCTTTGACCCCGAACGCGTTGTATGCGCGTATCAAGTTTTTAGCGCCACGCGGAGAATAGTTATAGCTTAGGCTTGATTTATATCTCGTTTAGTTCTACTCGCAAGATTCCTATCAAGTGAGATTTTTTTCTTTTTATTAGCTTCCTTGTAGTCTATCCCCCTTCTTTATGCCTTTGTTGGTAAAACTTGTCCATTGACTCTTCCGTTCACCATTATGGAGAACGCGAATCCACTATATCCGCGATTAGGTTTTTTCATAAAGTATGATATTACTAAAGCGAATTATTCAAGATGGTGGGAAGAAAGTAACCAAGACCATAAACCTTTTGAGGGTTTCACCATTCCATCAAGCTCACAAATCACCTCATCTAGTGAAACCTATGCTTCGTATGAGCCTTCACGTAGGATAGACTTTCGTGAACAACCTCCATGTTTAGAAACTATTTTTAGTGAGTCCCTTAGGAGAACTGACCAAATTTGTGAAAATATTATGGTAAGCAACCAAGCATTAAACCATAAGTTGGATCAATTACTAGGTTTGGTTTCATCACGACCTAAGGTAATACCACATGATGAGTACATAGATGATGTAGATGTGATTGAGGATTAGGTGAAAAGTTTAGACCCACAAGGTATCCCACATGTCCTATCATCATTTAAGGCATACACACCCGGAAGTAGTAGAAGAGACTTTAGGAATCTCGATGGAGGTAGAACAATTGAACCAAACGCAACTAGAGAATATAGGTTTGAATACTTGTAGTCTCAGTCTTACTCTTAGTTCTAGGTTATTTCCTAGTGTTGATGAACCGGAACCTCCATCTTTAAAATTTCCATCCTTAGATATACATCTAGGAGACAAAAGAGGAACCGACCAACCCATCAACCAATTAAGTCCGGGTAGTTTTAGGATGAAGGAAGCCATTCACACATCCCCTTCACCTCACGTGGCAAATCGCCACCCTAAGAGTGTGTATCGCTACTATCACCCGCACTTAAGCTTTAGTGTAGGAAAAACCTCCCCCTTATCCGTTAAATAAGGGTAGAGTCAAGCTCGTGACTCGAACAAAAACAAGCGCTTCTTAGGAGGCAACCCATTTGTATTTGTTTTTCATTTTTATTTGTGTGTCATATATCTTTTCATTATTGTATGTTCTCATGTTTGAATTTGTGAAAATGCTTTATTTTGTCTTTAACCTCGTCTTAATTACATATAAAGGTATTTTACAAGCATTATACCTTATTTATGTCTGGAATTACATCTTGTTGTGATTTTCTTTGTTCAGTTTGATGCTTTGGGTTGTTTGTTTTCTTAAAGTGTGCAGGTTTTATTTATCAAGAAGAAGATACATAAGATTGGAAGGAGCTTTTCACGCATACGTTCTTCTTGGAGAAGAATTTAACCACTACTTCACACGGATCCTACCGAGCTAATCAGAGGAGTACTAGTTTCTTTCGTTTTTAATTACCTTCCATTATCATTACTTTGATACTTTCGGGGAACATTGGGGACAATGTTCAGTTTAAGTGTAGGGAGGAAAAATAAAATGGGAACTTTGAAACTATGTTTATCCTTGACTATTTGCCTTGTCCAATTTCATTTGTGTAATAAACCATGAGAAATATCAGTTAGGGTAATTTTGGCACCAAATTTAAAAATTTTCATGACATGTAGGAGTGAGCCATTAGTCTTAATTAAGCGTCTCATGGATAGGAAATTATATGACTAGCACAAAAACCCTGTACCACTTAAATTCCACCCAAAATATGAGGATCGCCCTTAGATTTGTAGGAATTAAAGCATTCCACTTTAATGCTTAGAGAGTGTACCGGTAGTATAATAGATTCTAGAACTTGTTTTGTGATGCATTCTGAGATCGCTAGTGAGACTACACTTGTGTAGTTAGGAATAACTAAATGATAAGAGGCATTAGGATAACCCTTGTTTGATACCCGTAATATAATAACTTCTTCCACATCGGTTGAGTAATTCCCCCACACCCTTGCATTGTACTCATCTTCAGTACACGATACCCCTAGTTAACCCCTCAGAGCCTATCCTTTTCGCGGTTCTCGTGATGTTTGATTTTTTCGGAATATCAATGAAGAGCATTGTTTACAATCCACCCCCAAATGTACACCCAAATCGCCTTAGCCTACCTTGTATGCACTCACTTTTAGTGCATTATTGTTATCATACTAAACCATTAGTTCAATTATCTAGTTGCTTGCATAAGTTGCTAAGTCGAGTCATATCCTTTGTATACAGTTTTGGGACGATCGGGACTCATGAGAAAAGTTAAATTTTATGAAATGACGGGAACGAACGTTAAAGTCAAATTCCCTTTATTTGCGTAATAATGTACTCCAAGTGTTTTGATCTTTTCAATCCGGGTCAAATTAGTGTTAGAGTAATAAAAACTCAAGTGTAGGGATGTGCCTATAAATCCCTATTATTTTGATGTTATCGTAGAGGATGGTAGAGTAAAAGTGTATGAAAAAAAATCGAAAAAATTTATAAAAAATAAAAAATAAAAATAAAAAAAATAAAAAATACGGGCTACTATCCTACATCTACCTTTAAATTTATGTTCGTTTGTTTCAATTTATCTAGAGTTTAGAGTGTCGAGTATTGACTTAGCAACTTCATTCTTCTCATGCTTGTAATATAAAGATTTTTGACTTGCCACCACTAAATCGCCTATCCCACCAAACCCTTTGTTTCCCTACCGTAAGCCTAACGTTACAACCCTTCAAAAGACCTCTTGGATAGTTTTTCCTAGGTGCTTGCGCCAAAGCGATGGAGGTTTGATCTAGTCTCAAGCCTATGGTAATCTATGTACTAGGACCGGTTAATTAGTGTTTATCTTCCATTTCCAACTTGATATATTTCATATACACCCGAGAGATGAGAGTATACAAACACCACTTGTGAGGTGCTAGTATGTAATTTCCGTGCTTGTTATTACTTTTGCGGGGCTTATATGTGTTGTGAATTGTTCTAAATTAATGCTTCATAACCCCTAACTTATAAATTAATTGGCTAAAAGCACATTTGCTTGAGGACAAGCAAATACCAAGTGTAGGGATATTTGATAAGGATTTAAAAGGTACACTTTTGAGGGGTCATTTAAGCCCTTAATTGATCACTTTTGTATCCATTACTACTTAATTTCGTTCCTTTTCACTTTTTAGGTCTCTTGAAGGCAAATTGCTGGAATGACACTTATTCGGACGAAAAGGTGCGAATATACAAAGAAAATGGCAAAAGTCAAGAATCGAGACACTCAAGCTGCTGGAATTGAAGGGGACGGCGTCACGGCTTAATTGCGACGCCGTCGCGACACATCTTAAGACGACTCAGAGAGCAAATTGCTATTTTGCACTTGTCGGCATCAGGTTTTAAAGAGTAGGGTGTCACAACTCATACGGCCTAGATTTGGATCCCGATGGCGTCAGAAGATGAAGCTGACGGCGTCACAACCATAAGGTGGTAGGTGTTTTCCGGCAACTTTGAAGGTTTTAATCACTCCAAAACATCTTGTAATGGTTTGTTGATTATATCTTAATCCATATACTCAATTTATCATTATGTCTATCCTATGTTTGATTGATTGTGTGTATGCTTGCATGTTTACCATGGCGGCTAAATTACTTGTGTGTTTGCTTAGATCTATGAAACCTAGTTGTTAATTATTGTTAGGTTGTCTCTTATCTTAATTGTAATTGGCTTAGGTGTACGCCGTTTACTACACTGAGGTGACCTCAAAGAGATGGGAATGCACACTCGCAACCTTAGAAAACACAAGCGTTAAGTTAGTTAATTATATTAGATAATAGTAGAGTAGCGGTAGATACCACCCCCGAATCCAATACCCGAGATTCAGTAGCAATGACATCTTTTGGTCATAACTTTGCATACGAACTCGATTTAGGTGATTCAAAAGCCCACAGACCGAACGAGAAAATCTACGCTTGGTGAAAATAACTTTGCATCGAACTCGGTTTAGGTGATTCAAAAGCCCACAGACGCGAGAAAATCTACAGTTTGGTGAAAAAGTCGTCGTGACGCCATCACTCTATAGATGTTAGTTGGAAGAAAATAAAGGGTTTTGGAAGAAAATCGGGTTTAGATGATAGTTGATCTCAAGTGAGAGGATGCTTTTATGTTCAGATATACCCGTATTGTTTTATTTTTATGCACACCTTGACTTGCATAAAAATTGAAAAAAAAAAAAAAAAAAAAAGAATGCAAGCAAGAGTTTATTAGTTTGTTTATAGTGATCGTAATATAAATCACCTTATGTGTCAGATATGTTAAGTATTCTCGCCTTGTTCGATTAGGCTTGATATAGTTCTCTAAATTATTACATATCCGTTTTGTCTTACGGATAAAATTAGAAACCCGAACATTTCTATCTCGCCTTTCAAATTTTAATCAATATTCGTACAATGGGGACATTGTACATTTCAAGTGGGGGATGGGAGATAGAAATGGTTGATTTTATAATTTTTTGGAAGAAAATGTGCTAAAATTACCCAAATATTAAAAAATTTTATATAGCACATTCTTTTTTCATTGATGATGAAGGTCGAGTTAATGCATTTATTTGCCTAGTTTATGGAGATTATGAGGCACTACGCTACATTTTATATGCATTGACTCGTGTATTGAAGACCCCTTGACTCTTGACCCTCGATTTTTGCTATGGGATTGAATGCGACTAGTGGTGGGGTGACTGTGGACTTAGGAATCTATTTGTTTCGTGTCTTTTTATTTACACCCATTAAAATTTTCCCATGCCTTATCCTACCCTTAGTCATGAATCGAGTTTAGGTGAAGAAGCGAGCAATCATTGGTGTCTTGGCCATGGATTTGGTCATGTATCATTGGTTTTGTCCTCTTCGCCGTAGCTCGTTAATGACAAAATTACCCCATAAACCTGTGTTGTGTCAACCCATTGCCTTTTAGAATAGCTGCATCTATAGACTCTAGTGGTGGAGATTAGTATCTTTGCCAAGCCTATGATAGAATACTCGCCATGACCGATCAATTGAGTGATCACCCCAAAATATTAAACACGTGAATTATGAGAGAGTGTGATTTCAATTCCTTTTTGTTCTTCTTGGAACTTGTAGTGCCTTGTGAAGTGCTCGGTTTGGAATTTTCTTGCTTAGGTGATTTTTAGACTCATAACTTCCAATTAATCTTGGGAGATATCTTTTTAAGAATTATTTAAAAGGTCTACTTGAGGACAAGTAGAATTCAAGTGGGGGGATATTTGATAACATCAAATTAGCCTGATATTTTATATATCAAATTCCCGTGTTTATAGCCTCATTTGTATTAATATGGTACTTAATTCAATCATATTCGTTCATAGTTGCATTTCAGGATAAATGAGGCGTTGAAATGGAAAAGATGTGATATAAGGCCAAATATATGTTCTGAAGATTGATTTACGAGGGCCTATGAATTATTTGTGAAGGTTACGCCGTAACTACTTAATAAGGTTACGACGTAAATATGATGCTTTGAAGGATACGGCGTAACTATTTCCTATGGTTACGTCGTAATTATTTTTGTGAAGGTTACGGCGTAACTCGGATATTTAGTTACGCCGTAAATTATAACTTGGGCGCTAAGGAGTTGAAGTCCAGTGGCTAAATGAAGATAATATTTACTCAGAGGATGAAAAGTAAAAATAACAAGTACGATCAGGGACTAAAAGTGACAATTCATATGAAGTTTATTTACTTCAAGGACTTGTATGAGGGGCCAAAAGCGACAACTAGTGCAAATAAATTTCAAGAAAATGAAAGGATGTTGAAAAGTACGTAACTCATATTTAAGGCGTAATCAAAATATTACGGCGTAACTTAGTTACGACGTAACTAAATAATTTAGTTACGACGTAACTATTCGAGATCCGGATTTCTTTACGCCGACATTAGTTACGGCGTAATTAGCCCTTATGGTTACGCCGTAACCATGTCGGGGCCTATAAATACAGACCCTAAATCGCATTTTAAGTATCTCTCTTCACCCCTCTCTTAGGGGTCGATTAGGCACCACCTGGGGCATTTTCCAGTGATCAAGCCGGTTTGAAGGAAGAATTCACTGCAATTATCATCATTATTTGCTCTACATCAAGTAATTTGTATCAAACATTATGTTCAATTCAATTTATGATTTATTCATTTTTGTTGGTATGATTTATTATATGTTTGGCTAAGCACCCTGGTGCTGGCCTAGTTATGATTCCTTAATTGTTTTGTTTGCGTTTACTTTACTTCCGTACAATTATTTCTCAGTGTATGCATGCATAGTTTATTGGTAGCCACCCTTGGTTCGGTAGTTTTGAATGGCGGTAGAGGCCAATTGTATAGGAGATCCGACCAACCGACCCTAGGTGAGCGGATCGAGACGGGAAGGGTAAGATATGACCAACCGACGACCCTTTCTACTTGTGCGATTTGACCAACCGATCACCTATCGTTTGGATGAACTTAAGAATTGGGGGTGTAGTATCTAAGTTCCTAACGGCCGGCACTCACTATTATGAATCTAGCATGTAGCGGTGCTTAATGACTCGGCTTAGGGACCGGAACAACAAGACTTATGACGGTGCTTTGATTTCTCTGTGGTGGCATCTTTGTCGATAGGTTAGGCGAATTGACCAAATGTTGTCCTCTCGACTTTGACCCCACCAAGTAATTGGAAGTAAGTGAGCGAGACATTACTAGCTAGGAGGAATAACTAGGTTAGCACCACTCTCCTTCATTGATCACATCTCTTGCCCTTTATCTGGTTTCCTTTATTTCCTTGTTTTATTAGTTAATTTTATTATTTCAATCTTATAAGCAATTAAAATCGTGACATAGACTTAAGTTAATTTCCAATCCACGTAGCTCTTGGGACGACCTCGGTTTTACCGAATACTACACTACACACGACCGGGTACACTGCCCGTTAGTGCATTAGGGTAGACCATAGGTATAACGACTAATTATAAATATTAAAACCTGGTCAGTAAAACCTACATCATTAGGAAAGAAAGGAACTCAGAAATTCTGATTTTCTTACCATCTACTTTAGCTTTTAACTGTTTGTCACACTGTTCCAATGTTTTGACAGTAACAGTCTGCCAAAACTGTTAAATATGGGAGACATACATAGTGGGATTAGTAGTAAGTGCATACCTTATGTGGGTATTGTTCAAAAAAAGTCCACTATCTGATGAAATCCTTCACTACCTTCAGGTTTTTCCAAGAAGGCGACCTGATTTTGAGATTTTACAAATTCCAAATTATCCATGGTTATGATAAAAGATTGTAAGACTACTGGGATTTGATCATTTTAGGGTTAATTTTATGTTGGTACTGCCAATTGAGGTTTTATTAGGGTTTGAGAATTTTGCGTGTGTGATAATTTATCCTCAAGTAATTCAGATAAAAAGTTAGAAAGTAAATAATTATCACAAATAGAAACCCTATAAGTATATCTAGAGAGCTAAAAATTCTCAACGGCTAGTAGAAAAACCGTTTTAGCCAAACAATACCAACGACTATCCAGCAGTACAAAATTTTACGCTAGCAGTACAAACTTAATACTAGCAGTACAAACTTTTTGACAAAAATTTATCTGGCAGTACAAAACTGATATCTTTGAAAACCATACTACCCATAACATTTTGAGAGAAATAAGTGTAAATGAAGAACGCTTAACATAGTTTTTAGCAAACTACCAGCTATCAACGGATTTGAGATGTCTTTACCAATAGTCGTTTGCTTTGGACTAGCTAACTCTTCATTGTGAAGTATGGTGAGTTAAAAACCATATAGTTTTTGGTAAACTAACAATCATGAACGGATTTGAGAACTCTTTACCAAGAGCCGTTTGCTATTGGACTGTAATGTAATGAACATAGTAATTGAATGAGTCATTACTTTCCATTGACCTATTTGGTTGCTATGTTAGAATGGAATAAAGCATTTACACATGTTGTTTGGTACGATCCAACGAACATTGGAAATGAATTAAATAAATGAAATATGGTAAAATATGATTCCAAGTCGTAATGGAATGAAGAAAAACTAGGGGGTAGCTATGTAATGAAATTGGTGGTTACGGACATAATGGAATGAATCAATGAATAAATCATTCCATTACAAAACTCAAAACAAACAACAAATTTTCATTTAGTCGTAATGATTTATTTCATTGCAACTTCGATTCATGCATACCAAACACTACGTTAATGTTTATAAAGCATGGTGAACTGATTACATTATAAACTCCATTGCACAACTCCACTTCAAAGGCTTTCTCAACTTGTAAAAGTTAGTACACACCAAGGAAACAAAATCCAAGATGCTCAAAACGATCCAAGGAGTCTATCAAACTCTACAAACATGTTAACTAACATGTTATTAAAGCAATACCAAAATGTTGTACTAACAGTACAAACTGCACTTAGTAGAAAACCATTATAGCAGTAGAAACAACCTTTTAACCTCAATAACAGTACAAATCCTTAACAAAACATTACAAAAACACAAAGAGATAAGATTTTCATTCAGAGATTCATCATACTAATACTAGCAATTAAAAACTGAAATCTACCCACATCAAAACCTTTTGTGAGCAAATCTGCATCATTATTATCAGTATGAATCTTAACAATTTGAATAAGTTTCTTTTCATAACAATCTCTTATAAAATGGTGTCTTATCTCAATATGTTTTGTCTCTGAGTGAAAAACAGGATTTTTAATAATGCACATTGTACTGCTATTGTCAATAAAAAATTTGGTGTTCATAAAATTGTACCCGTAGTCCAGTAATTGATTCTGAATCCATAACACTTGACCACAACAACTTGAAGCAGCTATGTATTTTGCTTCAGTAGTAGAATTTGACACCACTGTTTGTTTCTTACACTGCCATGAAATCAACCTATGTCTAAGATATTGACATCCTCCAGTTGTTGATTTCCTGTCCAAACATGCTCCAGCATAATCACTATTTGAGTATGCCACAAGATCAAAGGGTGAATCTTTTGGATACCAAAGGCCCAACCTGGGTTGACTCCTTAAGTACCTAAAAATTCTGTTGAAAGCATATAAGTGAGACATTTTAGGAGACACTTGAAATCCGGCACAAGAACACACAACGACATGATATTTGGCCTTGAAGCTATAAGATACATGAAAGACCCAATCATGGATCTGTATAAATGTACATCAACCTCTTCACCATCTTCATCTTTGACCAGAGGTTTGTTGAGATCCATGGTTGTCTTTGCATGCTTCACATCATTAAATCCAAACTTCTTTAGGATATCAGTCACATACTTTTCTTGACTAATAAAGATGCCTTCATGTTTTTGCTTAACTTGAAGTCCTAAGAAGAATGTGAGTTCCCCATAGAACTCATTTGAAACCTGTTATGCATTAGCTTCTCAAAATCATCACATAACACCTTACTTGTTGAACCAAAAATGATATTATCAACATACACTTGAACCTGTAAGATATCTTTGTTGGTTCGTTTGATAAACAAAGTCTTGTCAATTTTTCCTCTAACAAAACCATTGTTCAACAAGTACTTTGATAAGGTGTCATACCAAGCTCTAGGAGCTTGATGCAATCTATACAATGCTTTCTCCATCTTGTAAACTTTATCAGGATAGGCAGGATCTTCAAAAACAGTGATTGGGAGACATAAACTTCCTCATCAATTGTCTCATACAAGAAAGCACTCTTCACATCCATTTGATACACTGTGAAGTTCTTATAAGAAGCATAAGCTAAGAATAGTCTGATAGCCTTTATCCTTGCCACAAGAGCAAATACTTCATCATAATCAATACCTTCTTCTTGAGTGTATCTCTGAGCCACTAAACTTGCTTTGTTTCTTATCACTATGCCTCTTTCATCCCTTTTGCATCTGAAACCCCATTTAGTCCCAATTGTCTTCTTCCCATTAGGCAAATCAACCAAGTTCTAAACTTCTTGAAGCTTAAATTGCATCAACTCTTCTTGCATAGCCTCCACCTAGCTTCAATCTTGTAAAGCTTTATAAGCATTCTTGGGTTCCATTTGTGACAGAAAACAAGCAAACATTCAATTCTGAAGATCTTTGTGGTTGTTTCTTTGATGAAGAGTTTGAGCAAATAACCCTTGATCTCTCAATCCTTTAACTTTACTCCTTTTTTGAACAGCAGACTGAGAATCTCCTAGGATCTGCTCTTTTGGATGATCTTTGTGTATTCTAGTGGTTGGACTAGGACTGTAGATAAGAATGCTCCATATTGTGAAAATCAGCCTCTGCACCAAACCCTTCCAACACTTCATCATCAGTGTCTTCATAGATATTAACCAGACCAGGCATATTATGATCATCAGGATAGTCGTCATCAGCAAAAGATCTTCCATCTTTATCAACAGTATGAAACCTTGGATAAGGAGAACTACAAGGCTTAGCAGTGGAAACTGTTGGCCTAATGATAGGCGTAGCAGTAGTAACTGATGGACTACGGCTAGTTGCATTTCCTCCCTTATCACCATTTGCTGATGCATTGCTCTGCACTTCATCAACAACTTGTGGTCCTTCAGTGTCCACCTTTTTTACATCAGAAGGTTTAGCCCCACCTTCTGCATCTCCTCTTGGCATTCCATCAACAGGATCTGCTTCTGAGTCCTTTTTCTCTGTCTCTTTGGGTGTGAAAAGTTGATCAAGCTTCCACTTTTCAATCAATACAAACTCCTGTGCAGATTCATTCACCTTAGCTTGTGTATCTGAATTAGAGTCAGCTTTTGTACCTGCAGACTAATTAGTTGTACCTACAATCACTGGATCATAATTCATGCTTTTGGTTAGAGAATCAATATCAAACAGTGAGTCAAGTCCACTTTCTGCAATGTTAGGAGAGTTTTCACTAAACTTAACATGCAAGTTCTCTTCTACATGCCTAGTTCTACTGTTGAATACCCTAAATGCTTTGCTATTAGTGGAATATCCAACAAAGAAACCTTTGTCTGCCTTCTCATCAAACTTGCCTAGGTGGTTAATGGTATTTAAGATAGTAACATGACACCCAAATGGTTTTAATAAATCTATCATAGGCTTTCTACCATGTAAAAGTTCATAAGGGGTCTTGTTATGAGGCTTTACTACTTTACTCCTATTTTGCACAAAGCAAGCAGTATTAACTACTTCAGCCCAAAAAGTAGTAGGTAATTTTGATTCAGACAACATAGTCCTAGTAGCCTCAATAAGTGTCCTATTTCTCCTCCCAGCAACTCCATTTTGTTGAGGAGTTCTAGCTACACTAAACTGTCTCATAATACCTTTTTCCACACAAAACTGATTCATTTCTTTGTTCTTAAATTCAGTTCCATTGTCACATCTTATTAACTAGGTTTTCTTATTTCTCTTATGAAAGCCTTAAAGATATCTTTTGTTTCATCCTTAGATCCTAGAAAAAAAAAACCCAATTGAACCTACTATAATCATCAGTGACAACTAGGCAATATATCTTTTTATTCAAACTTTTCACAAATGTTGGCCCAAAAAGATCCATATGCAACATATATAAGGGCTCAGAAATAGAGTTCATAGCTTTAGACTTACAAGAAGCTGTGTTGTTTTCTCATCTGACAGGCAACACAAGTTTCAGGATTTTCAAAAACTTTTGAGGGTAAACCTCTTACGAGATTTCCCTTAACCAATTTATTTTTAGTTTTGAAATTTAGGTGACCAAGTCTCCTATGCCAAAGTTTGGATTCATCAACAGTGGCTTTTGCAAATAATCAAGTTAAAGCTCTTTTGGGAACAATGTTCTTTATGTCAACACTGTATATGTTATCTGTCTAGGAATTCTAAGAAGCACAAATTTATCATCAGGCATCTTAAAATCAGAAGATAAGACAAGGCATTCAGTGTTGGTAAAAAGGACAGTGTTTTTTTTGTCACACATTTGTGAGACACTAAAGAGGTTGAACTTGAGCCCATTTACAAAATACACTTTTTCAAAATCTAAATATCTAGTTCTTATTGTACCTCTTCCAACAATCTTTCCTCCTTTGGTAAGCATGTTTCCAACACCGTCATGACAACCACTTAGATCCACAAAAGGGCAATGAAAACGCACATCAACCATAACAACCAGGCCGAAACAATAATAAGCCACAAGCAAAGGTCACAGCAAGGTAAATATAAACCCTAAAACACAAGCGTTAAAAGATAGACTGAAATGCAAGACCAAAACGCTTAAAGAGACAAGCCAACAATCGAGTAATGCTCACAAAACGCTAAAACCAACGACACTAAAACAAAACACTGGATCAAACACGTTGACTAAAGTGAACGTTGGAACAAAAGTGAAAACACCAACAAACAAGCATAACTAAGATGTAAGACAAGACACGAACAAATGGAACCAAAACGCTGGATAAGACATCGTTAACGCAGGATAGACACAAACCACAAACCAAAACACCAAGAAGAATCCCAACGTTAATGCATGTTGGAGAAATACAAGACACAAACCAAAATACTTGTTGATAAGACACAAACTAAAACGCATGTTGAAAAAACTGTAGACAACGTTAACACCAAGAAACAAACGCGGGAAGACACGATCGAAAACGCTTGAAAGGCCAAAGTTAACACCAAGAACAATCCCCAAAAAATGTTGTTGGACCAGCGTTAATAAAACCATCACAACGCTAGAACAAGCAATGATAAATGCACGTTGGACAAGCGTTAACGCCAAAACAAAACCAAAAGGCATGATTAAAACACGGTCCAAAAAACACGCACAACGGTCGCAACACTAAAAAGATATCAAAAAGGAAGATGGAAAAAACCCTAGAAAACCAAAACCCTATCAATGAAGAAAAGAAGAATCAAAGATACAACTAAGTGTGTTGGATCAATGAAGAAAGAAAGATCATAAAGAATCGGGATCAAAGAGATCACTAAAACGCCTAAATCGCCCACAAACACACCTTTATTTTTATCATCATTATTATTATTATTATTATTTTGAATAACAATTCATTCATATTACAATTACAATTTCTTTTATAGATTATAATTCATACAAATTACGATTCATTCACCTTACACTACATAACCTTTAACAGATTACAATTCTTTCGAAATTATTCTGCTAACCAAACGGCCCCTAACTATATAAGCTTTGATTTCATTATTGATTAAAATGTATTGATAATTCTCCGTCTCAAATTACTCCCTAAATGTCCATCTTCAATTCTTACACATAGTAGTTAACATTTAATTTAAGACGAGGAAGTATGAATTTTTATTATGATCATGCAGGCATTCTACTTCCACTTTGGTTGATCTTAACTTTAGC
Source organism: Chrysanthemum lavandulifolium (assembly GCA_022545495.1). Classification (NCBI taxonomy): domain Eukaryota; kingdom Viridiplantae; phylum Streptophyta; class Magnoliopsida; order Asterales; family Asteraceae; genus Chrysanthemum; species Chrysanthemum lavandulifolium. The sequence goes on along the minus strand of CM040246.1, from coordinate 8,591,225 downwards.
TAGCTAGTTAGTAGCTCCACAAATCATCAAAATCATATGAATCCTCGAGTGCCGAATGATCATAAGTACTCAAGAGTTGTCGGGGCGGACTCATCAGCATTCCCTCAGCCATATCCGCATACAAATTTGGGGTGTCAAAAATCGCTTCTTCATCCATAAACTCATAGTTATTAATCACATGATCAGCAACAACCGAAAAGTCACCGGGTGCTTGACACACTACCTTCTCATCAACTGAACACTTCATAAGTGTTGCAGCTGCACCCGCGGCACTCCTAATCAAATCTGGCTCAGGTAAAGCTGGCACTTGGTACCTTTCAACAAAATGTGGAAAATTTAATACTGTATTGCTACCTTTTAGCGACAAAGCAGCCACATCATACGCTGCAGCAGCCATCTCTGGTGTTGGGTATGTTCCAAGCCAAATACGTTTGCTTTTACGTGGCTCTCGAATCTCTGATACCCATTTTCCACTTCGACTTCGTATACCATGAAAACATGGATGTCTACCAGTCATGTGAGGACTACGTCCAGTCCGAGAGCTTGCAGAAGATGAAGTCATTATGGTACGTAAATAATCGATGTTTAGAAAGAAAGAGCGTTATATTTTTGTAGTGGAGGAATGTAAAATATATATAGAGGTGCAAAAAGTCGCCACAATAGCCAGCCAATATATTACTGTAAAAATAAGAAATCTGTAAGAGCGTATGTATGAATGCATGACCGTGTTATATAATGGGGAATTAACGAGCAGATGTCGATGTAATGGTTTTATGCATATGTGTATTAATGTTGGAGTTTTACTAATGCAACATTTCTTTACTGTGTTACCTTTATTTATAATACATCTTTAAAATAGTACGTTGATGAAACACTTATTTAGTACGTAGTAGTATTAAATTTGTAAAAGTTATCTTTGAAAAAACTAAATTGCATCAATAGAAGAACGTCATTTTATCACGTGACAAAACTGAGTCTTTTGATTATTTTTATAATGGAATCAGATTATTTTTTATGTAAACTAACGTTATATTATATTTAGTCAAAATAATTTACAATCAAGTACAATTTTATAAATGTGCTACTTTTAAATTAGATTTTATTTATTTAAGCGTAAAATTCTCAATTTTAATAATTATTAGTAAGTTTATAAATTAGTTAATACCTCTATACTATAAACTTTAAAAAAAACGATTACTGTTCTTGTTGTTATTTTTATAATAATAACTATTGTTAGTTCTAATTATAATACCAAAAACTCTACGTACGGGGTATAGTCTCAATTGAACGTGGCAAAATCTAGCTTCAATTAAGGTATGCTGGATTTTATCATCAAATCGTTTTCGAAAAACTTCTATAAATTATACCTTTTAACGTCCAATTTCCCGTACAGAATGACATAAACCAGACACAAGTAATATATGACATAAGAAAAAGAAAATAAATGAAGCACGCGAAGGAAACTATGAATCATCATACAATCAACATATGATCTTAAAACCACGTAGGATCATCACAAAACTAAAAATGATTCAAAGTGTTTTTATTTGCTTCTAAAGACAAGCCCAAAAACCACATATGATTATCACAAAACCAAAAATGATGCAAAGTGTTTTTATTTACTCCTAAGACGAATCCAAAAGTAGAAATAAAATATAAGCACGTACATATGAAGTACATAATTATTCATAATAAAAAACTAACATGCAAAAACCTAAAAATTAAAAGCAAAGTAAAAATAAAAGATACACACGAGTTACAACCCGCAAAGCGCTTTTCTATATTAGGTACTCCCTTCGTCTCTATTCCATAATTTCTTTTCGGGCTGTCTCAAATTAATTGTTCACTTTCAAAAATAGATAGTGGATGTATATATATTAAGTTTACCACATTAACTTTACTCGAGGTTATTATTACAAACTTTAAAAAAGTCATAAATTAATTGGTTAAGAGTAAAACTGTTTTTTTTACAAAAAACAAGAAAGCAAAAACTATAATGATGTTATTATATGAGTAAAACTATCTTTTGGTTAAGAGTTAAACTTTATGATTTTTATTTGGAGACAATTATTTTGAGACGGGAGAGAGTAACAAGTTGTGTTGCTAGACTCACACTCACCCTACCTCATATCATTCGGATGATCCAAGTCGACTAATATGTCATTTTACTATATTTCACAAAAAAATTCTAGTAGTTGAATCGTACGGTACGATGTTTCAAATTTCTTCCCATCTGGCCCACACATCTCAATCGATCTCCTTCACTTGATTGCTTCTTATTTTTCAACATTTTCGTTTCCTTATCCATCTATAACTTTTAAATTTTAGTGTCAATGCTCCCATAAAATCAAACAACTTCCAAAACAAGCAAGTTTGTCTAAAAGGGTTTTAAGCAATCTCTTACTGATAAATGTTTAGCTAGTTCTTTTTAAGAAAAGATTCCAAGTTCTATGTGGGATGATTTAGCTTTTGGAGAGCTAGAATAATATCTACATATTATAAGGAAAGAGCTTTCAAAGTTAATGTGCTAGATTATTGACACATTAGCACTTAAAGTTTTGACACTGCCATTTACCATACTTTTATTAATATCATATAGAAAGATATGTGTTTTTTTTACTATTGTGATTGTCTATAACGAATAAAAAAGCAAGATGTCATCTGATTTTTTAAAGCTAAAAATTATTGTATATAAAATTCATTCGAAATTGACACTTAAGAACTTTGAACAACTATGAAAATGTATACATGTACTGAAGTTACTTCTTAAGAGAATATTTTACTAGTTATAATTACCGCATGTTTGTTGGTTGATGTCTCATATATACCCGGTCGTTTTTTTCATTTTGAACAAACAATATCAAGTCAGGTGTATCGAATGAACAGTTGTTTAAAGGTCGCATGAACACTTCTTTTTGTATCGAATAAGCATTTGTCACGACATCTCAAATGCTTAAGCCACGACAAAACAAAAATGAAAATGACCATATAAATTTATGAAAAACCTTTTACCCAAAAAAAAACCAAATAAGACTATAATTTCATTTTTTAGACTAGGTGCACTTCTGAAATTTTAAGATTTTTTAAAAGAATTAGCACTACATGAAGGGAAAAAAAAATGTGTGTGTTGAGACCCACTTTGATTCTGTCAAAGACTTAAGGATCTTCAATTATTTAAGAAGATTACTTGATCAAATCTCTCACACAAATTTGGTTTTTTTATTATAAAGATTATTCAAAAAGCTTTCTAAATACTTTTCTTTTTTTTCATATAGCACCTTGTTTTCTTCCTATATATTTTTTTTCTTTTCTTTTAATAATTTTTATAGGATGTCTTGATTAATACCTTCTTTAAAAAGTATTTTAAAGTTCTTGAGCCACTCCTAAATTCCTAATGGTCTAAGGACTTCATTGGTCTATAACACCTTAAAACCGGGTTTTAAGTATTTTATCATTAGAATGCCAACAAAATACTTGGACCTTGACTTTTATGTGTTTAAAGACTTAATATGATTGGTTAGTAAAATAAAAAGGTCAAAACATAGTTAAGTGTTAGTCAATTATTTGTATATGACTTTAGAAAGTTTAATGTCGCCTAAATAAGAGAAAAAAAAGGACTTTAGGGGCCATTTCTACTAATAATACATACTCATAACTATCTTAAGTCCAGAAATTTTCCTAGACTTCATTTATCTTTTAGTTTGTGTTTGGTGAAGAAAAAAAAAAATGTGAAGCCATGAAGTCTTGATGATCTTTTGAAGAAGAAATTAGTGTGCTAGTGCAAAATGAATCCATAGCAATCATCCCCAAGTAAGTTCTTTATAGAGTTGAGTTAATTGATGAATTTTTATTTAGGGTTGAGGTCTATATTGGGGTTTCGGGTAAATGGAGTTTTGAACTAAATTAAGAAGTTGTTATGTTAATGGGTGTAAACCCTCTTTGTTTAAGTAATGAATTACTCGTCCCATATTAAATGTTCAGGTTTGACTTTTCAAGTTTTTCTTTTACAACTTTGACCTTAAATATTTTTGCTTTTGTTATTAGTATTAGATAAAAATAATACGTAGTGAAAATACATTTAAAACTCCATCTATTCATATACTTTGCATTAAATACTATATAACACAACCAAAAATATTTATGGTCAAAGTTAAGAAAGAAAGACTTAGAAAATTCAAACTAGACATTTAATATGAGACGGAGAGAGTAATTAATATTGTTGTTGAAATAATCTTCCTAGGATTCAAGTAATGGTGATGATGGTGTTTTTGGTTAATAACCTTGGATCTGCGGTAAGCAATTGGACTCTAACAAGATTTTATATTGAGTTTATCATGTTTTGTATTATGTGTTATGTGTTATATGATTATTTGTGTTATGGATATAAAAGACTTAAGACTAGTGTGCTTGGTTTAAGATTAAGATGAGGTTAGTTGATTAAACTAGCTAGTTGTGTTTTGCATAGTTGATATGTCATTGAAGATATGTGGAGCTTAAGAGTTGATTGGAAACTAGTTGATGTGTATCTAGCAAAAGATGTGAAGATGTGAAGTTGTGAAACTAGCGAAGGTATGTAAAGTTTATGTGTATATGGATGAACAATGGATTAAGTAGTTGTGATGCAAAAATGTCAAGTTATACATGATAACTTGTTATGTTTATATTGTAATAATTTGCAGTTTTCAAGATCATTATTTAATCAATTACTTTCACTTATGATTTTAATTTCGAGAAAATTAACTTTACATATAACCGGATAGGTTAACCCGCGTACGACGCCACACGTACATTAAACGTGAACCCAATTCTAGACAATGTTTAGTCTAGATGTTTTATGCATTTTGATCTATTTATATGTTGACAAGCGAGTTTTATACTTGTCAGATCATTTTTATAGTTTACGTCCATATTATTAGGAATCTGTGTCAACGAACAGGTCCACGACCTACGATTTAAGTTTAAAGTCGTTTAAACGTCACGATATGCTCATGTCATTAAAAAAAATTCTAAAGTTATTTATTATTAAAAACTTATACTATTTTTATAAGCTTTAATTTTACGTCACCCGATTAATACGCTTTACGCGTTTATTTGTTTACAGTCTAGACTTAAGACGTTTTTAGGTATAATCTACCCACTAAACTAAACTAATAAAAATCTTCTTATCATCATAAAAGTGTCACATAACCCTCCACCTCACTTAACACCTCATGCTAACCATTTACACTTCATAATACACATTAAACTTAGTAACACATGTCAAAATTCTCACCTCGCATACTTAAACCTCACAAACTCTTTTCTCTCATTTCATACCAAGATTTTCACACACAAAGAGCTTCTCTTCCCCACTCCTTTTGGTCGTTCATACCATTAACACCACCAAAAACTACCATAATATAACCACATAAAATCATAGAACTTAAACTAACATCATCTCCACAAATCCTAAATCTTGCTCTATCCTTTTCACCAATCATTTCACCACCAAGAGCCTTGTTTAAAACCATCAATAAAATCAGTAGTATAATTGTTTTTGTCAATAAATCCAAGTCCTATAGGTATTTTCTTGGTGTAAGATGACTTTTGTCAAATCTTGCACCCAAAACTCTCTTTTGGCCATTTTAAATACTTTATAAGTTCATGCAATAAATTGGCTTTTATATCTATTTTACCACTGAGATTTTTATAAGAAAATGGTGTTAAGACTTATATAAAATGATTGTGGGAGTGGTTTGAGCGTTTTTGCTTGAATGGATGGTGATTGGACATGATTTGGTTATAGCAAATTTTAAACAGCCCACTATGTAACTTTTGTTTCATTTTGTTTGAATGATATATTAATGAAAAATGGGTCTTTTAACTTGGTTCTTGGGTCTAAACTTAAGTGCTTTGAGTCTAGTTTTCAAAAATATAAGATTTGTAAAAAGATGAGGTACTTTGGTTAGTGAAATCTGCAAAATAGTGCAAGGTATCAAATCTGCCATTAAAACTGTTTTCAGCCCTTGAACAAAAAAGACTATAAATCATGAACCACGGCTTAACTTTACTTGAAACTGATATGGGAGGCACTTATATGTGCTATTCAAATTTCCATGTTGGCCCTAGTCATAAAACCACCCTTTAGACCCCCTGCTTGTCAAAATACTTTCGTATGTCCAATTTTGACCGTTTTTTGGAGTCGGGTCAAATAGATCAGGTAACAGTACTTAATAAAATCTACAAAAATTATAGGAGATGCCTAAGACACTGTATTTTAACATATTCAAAGCGTTTGACCAGTGGACAAGTTCAACTTGGTATTTTGGTTGTCCGTTATGACTTAACAATTCGGACATATTTGAGTTTTTGAGACTAAAAGTATAAGTGTTATTTCACGACGAAACCGAGTATTTTTTACTTATTATTTTTCGTCTTCGAGTCCGAGCATATCGTTGAGAGTCTAATAAGTGTCACATTACTGTTTATAGGTCGTTAATAGAGACACGCGTTCGTTGGGTTTCTAGGTCGTGTTTGGTCATTTCCGTTCTGGTGCTCGTAAACTATCTTATTCAGGTGAGTTCATAGCCCCACGTTTACTCGATTAACTGTTTTATAAACTCTTTGAGAGAGATACATGCTATTTTACTATGGACGCAAGTGATTTAAAATCGTATACTTATCTGAAAGTATGATTGCCTAAGTACCACTTTGGCATAAAAGTCTCTCATATCATGAACCATTAATTACTATGTGTAAACGCGAATATTGTGAATAGGCCTATTGGGATTGACGAATCCCATTTGTGTTGATTGGATAGACAACCAGACGCACTATATTTGAGATACTAGGTGTACGGAAAATTACCTACCAGATCAATTAAGTAGTGATTGGCATACCTAATTGGTATGCCTAATTTTGTGTCTAACAAGAATCTTGATACATGTGGCAAAATCAATGGTATATGTGAGAAGAAAAAGATAGTGGAGTACATGTGTTCAACAATGAATGGAGTAGGTATATAATTAGTCATGTGAAGTAGTCATCCCAATCATTTTTCTTATTATTATATTATTGGTTTGATACCACCAGTTAACGTTTTAGGTTCATGAGCTTAGTGCAATAATAATTGTTTTAACGATTATTGTATGCATTACAAATTTCGCCATAACTCTGAAATCTTGTGGTCCACTATTTATATTTTAAACCTATGAATTTCACTCAACAATTTTGTTGACGTTTTTAGCATGTTAATCTCATATTCGTAAAGCAATAGCGTTAGATTGAAACTTTTGAGTCTCATGGCATATTTTGAAGACTTCAAAGCATACTTTTTACCATTCGAAGATATTTAAAAATATTATGTAACTTGTACTATGGTACCTCTTGTTTTAACTCTGATTTAATAAATATCAAATGGTAACTTTTTAAAAACTTCTCATTTAGAGGTCATTTTCTATATCTTGAACTTTGTGCTATGAAGTGACACCTCATTGACATTATCTTTCGTTGCGATATTTTAGGGGTGTTACAATTACTTACTAAGCGTTTTCGCTTACGTTTTAGTTGTTTAATCGTTTTGTAGGTTTGCTATGAATGGTTTGGATAGTAGTCTTGTGATGCCAACAAGGAATGGAAGTGCTCACTTATAAGTAGATAATTATGTTACGAAACAAGTTAAACCCCCCAAAGTTGATGTATATGTGTTTAAAATGATGAATTTAAAGTGGCAAGTTGTATTTGTATTATTATAAATTCGTGTATGGTTTTTTAGTACAAAAGTTATATGTAAAGTGGGTTAAAACCCAAGGTGTTTGGCAAACCCCGTGAAGTACGTTTTTCGCGTGTCTCTGAGACCGGATTTATACATATTATTAACTTACACGTGTTTTAAAGTATTCTGAAAAGTTTGGTTAAATTTCGAGCCTTGAAAATCGGTTTTTCGAAAATAGAGCAAAGTATAGTCTTTATGTAAAATTTTCTACAGGTGTCGTATGGTCATATGCTAGTTTAGCATATAGTTGTATGCTCATCTCAGAAATTCATATGATCATATGAAATTTCAACATATGGTCATATGGTTGTATCAGAATTTTTAATAAGGGCTTTCAGATTTCGATCATCTTTTGAATTTTGCGTAAAGATAAATTCAACCGTAAGTTCGTAGGAGTACGTCGTGCCACGTGTTATTTTAAAGGTATTTGAACCTACTTTCATTTAAAATATATTTACAGGAGTTAGTTCTAAATAAAATTATATCAGAGTCTTTGATTTGAAACATGCATGTGTGGATCTAACATGGGTTTCTCCTCTCGTGAGTTTGAGTAGCCGGGGTTTTACAGTAGGACAAGCTGCTTTAAAAGCCGCCTCGTACAAAGTGGCTAAACACGAGAAAGCGTGCATTGAAAATCAACATGTTTTTATTCCTTTCTCATTTGATACCTTTGGTTTCCTTGCATCTGAGGCTGTGGAGTTCCTCAACAAAGTCCAACGAGTTATGCATAGCAATGTTATGACACATAGATCTACAAACGTAGTTTTTAAAAGAATTGGCTTTGCAATTTAAAAAGGGCTAGCGGCACAGCTTGTTGCTCGTTTGCCTTGCACCTCTATGTAAATCGAAAGAATATATTATACAAAGTGTTTAAATACATCAATATTATATTTAAATGCAATTTACTGTTAACCGTTACACAAATTTTTTTTTATCAAATTAGAAAAGGGACGTTCCATGTTCTATAAGCACATGGTAAAAAGCTTGTTAGTGTGTGTTTGGTAGCGGATAAATGGGCGAATTAAGATTTAAGATTTAAGCGTTTTGAAAAAACTTGTTTGGAATGATTAGCGGTTAGCATTTATAAGCAAAAAATGATAAACGCTAAATGCTTTCTTTGAAAAGCGTTTAGATTTAAGATTAGCGTTATGCTATTTTACACAATAAAATTATGCCCACAGCTATTCTACCAAACACTTTTATAAATTAAACTGCTACTGCTAACTGCTTCTGCTAACTGCTACTGCTAACTAGTACTACTAGTTTCACCAAACACACCCTTAAACAATTTAGTAGTTGTAATTTCTCAACTGCTTAGAAACATCATTCCACCAAATTCCACTTTTCTTTTTTATTTTTTTTCTTTTTTTGGGCTCATGACTCGTACATTTTAAATGTAACACTTTCTAAGTTTCTGATAAATTTTTTATTCTTCTTTACAAAAATTACAAGTAGAATAATTCTAGATTGCTCATGAAGTCATGAACTAACATTATCGGTAGTCTCGATGAGCTATATTAGGCCCAATGTGTATACGGGTTGAAGCTTCACTTGGATTGGGTTGGGCTTGCAATTACGAGCCTGTTTAACCACAAACATAATTAATTTATTCCACTGCAAGTAGCCGAGAAGTATGTTTTTCATTTTATTTACAGTTTCCTTTCATTGCTTTTCTTTTTAAGAAAAGTGTTAAAACGAAAACCTCACACTTTTAAAGTTGTCAACCAAAAGGCCAGCCAAGCCTGGGTCAGTATAGCAAAATGGTGCATTCATTCAGTGTGATGTTTCATCAGAAGTTTCATCTGCTTGATCCCCGAGAGCTTGAGGATAGCTATTTCGGCGCAATTTTCTCTATAGTATAATAGGCTATTTTTAAAACATTTCCAGTTGATTATTTCTTAGATTTTTTCAGTTTTCTTTCCTGTTGAAGTAAATGTATGTTCCATTTACACGTTTATAGTAATTCTTTTTCTCTATCGAACTCATTTAGGCTATTCCAGTAAAGCCTGTCTCGTGTGCTTGCAAGGTTTTTAGATACCAAGAAGGTTTTTACTAAGAAACGAAAATCATTTCTGTAAACCATTTTATGTATTTATCCTTTAGTACATAGAATTACATAGAATAATTCAATGGTTTAAGGTTTTACTAGAATGTTTCTCTGCTCAAAGCATACACATTTGTAGTGTTGTTGATCAAGAAAAAACTAAACTACTATACACTTATGACTGAATTTCAGCCTTATCTATTACCAGTTCAACCATTCAATCATGGGTCAGGCTTAGTTCCGCGTGCTATCGAGACCTGCAGAGGTAGACATATCTAAGACAGATGTGCATACCCTCCAAAAATCATCCATATAGTAGTGTAATTTTTTTTTGTAACATTTTGACAGTTTAATACAGAGTGCACACCTTCTTTAAAATTTGGCGCGTACCCTACTTAAAAAATGGTGCACACCCATTTAAAAATTGTGAACCAAATAATCTCAATACTTATGCTTCTTATGTAAATATTAATACACGAAGGACCAAACGTGTTAGTTAGATAGTTTGTAACCGTTTGGCGGTTACAAAAGTAGTTATGGAATTCGGTTACTACCCAAAGGGTACAACGGTTAAAACATGCCGATTAGGACAATATATATACATGTTCATATGTAACGTTTACAAGTTAATAGACAAAATTATACTTATTCATTTTATACACTTTGCAATCTATATTTCAATCTAGAGTTTGGGACAATAATTGGCATCAAGAGCAAGTGGTTATACGCAACTCGTTTGGATTCTATACATACTAACGAGAGACCCAAGGGCAACACGCTGCAAACTTTGTTTTCAGCAGGAAGTTTTTTTTTTTTTTTGTTTCTCTTCTCTTTCAAGAGAAACAACACTTGAATAAGGATACGTAGAAGATAGTGCACGATCATTTACGTAGGGGATTGCAAACGTTTACACCAAACGGATTGGTGGGCAAACCTTGTTGGCGACAACAAAGGGAAGGAAGAAAGGCACTTTGTTCGGATTAGAGAGCAAGTGGGACAAAACTTTGTGAAACCGGTTAAATCAAAACACAAAGTAGAAGAAAACGCGGGGAAAACGTTGTTGTGGAGAAAAGGTAAAACGTACGTGACAAGGAAAGTATAGCGCTCAGGATTTGTGTGGAGTAGTGTCGGGACGACACAAGGAAAACAACAACAACGGGAAATAAAATCAGAAGCAAGCATACCTTGTTTGTTTCGGTGGTGGTTACCAATTCGGTACCAAAATTTTGAACGTGGGAAATTTTGATCTCGGAGAAAGGAAATCAAAATAACGCACAAGGAAAAACAACGTGTGTAGTGTGGATTAACAAGAGGAAGACAATGTGTTTTGGGCTCGTTGGGAACAAAAAAACAATTCGACACAAAGGTCCTATTTTATTTCGAAGTATACAAGTTCAGAAACTAGTGATCGAGACACTTTCTAGTCAAAGCAAAAGGAATTCGAAAAAGGAAGAGGGCCGAAACTGTGGAAATCAATTCGAAAAAACTTGGTGTTTTAATTCGAAGGGTAAAAAAAATTCGAACAAGGAAAAGACATCAAGGGTACAAGTTGGAAGATTGGAAACTAAAGAACCAAGAGTACAACGAGGCAAGGAAAGCAAAGGGAACCAATTTGGGATAACAACAAGACGTTGGTAAACAATATTTACTAACACGAGACAAAGGGAATACACTTGTGTTCATCACAACATCAAGGTCACAAGTTAAACTTTTCTGGATTTTAATTATATTAGAATAGTATAGAATATTTATTTCGTACTATTAGGAAATCCCGACAACTATTTATTGATCCCGTATTATTAGGATTCCCGGAAGATTAGATATTCCCATTTTTAATAAGAAATACCATACTAGGAAGGATAATCCCTGTTAGATTAGAAAGTGAAGATAATAAGCACTTTCAAGATGACCGGTGACGATATAACAAGCACATCAACTACACCAAAACCCGTAACACCTATTGCACAATATCAATGCCCTAAGTTGAAAAACACAAACTACACAATTTGGGCTATACAAATTAAGGTTATACTAGAGGCACACGGTTTATGGGAAGCAATAGAACCTAAGATAGACACGCAAGTAGATGATAAGAAGGATAAGGCAACGACGGCCTTCCTATATCAAGCGTTGACCGAAGATGTGATTTTACAAGTAGCGGGTTGTAAAACGGCTAAGGAATTATGGGATTCGTTAAAGAAAAGACACGTTGGAGAAGATAGAGTGAAACAAGCACGGTTACAATCATTGATGATTGGGTTTAACTCACTTCAGATGAAGGAAGATGAGACGGTGGATGCATTTACGGCTAAACTAAACGGCTATGCCACGAAGGCAAAAGAATTAGGGAAAACTTTGGATGAATCACTTTTAGTATGAAAACTATTAGACTCCACACCAGATAGGTTCATTCAGATAGTAGCATCCATAGAACAGACAAATGATCTCGACGATATCACTTTAGATGAGATCACTGGAAGACTCAAGGCATTTGTGGAAAGGATAAACTCCGGAAAGGAGGGCAAGTAGAAAGCCAGGAAAACTTATTATTCGCACATGGCGAACACTCAGGAAACAGAAAACGTTTTTATAAACGTGGAGGGAAATCAAATTTCTCACGAGGGAACTGGCATAATAATAAAAACAGAAACAACTCACAAGGAGGGAACTCAAATCACAAAGGGAGTTCGAATAAGAATAAAAGTGAGTGGGATTTAAGTAAAGTAAAGTGCTACAAGTGTCATAAACTTGGACATCTTAAAAGGGATTGTAGAGGAACATCAGCAACTCAGGAACAATCAAACCTTATCTTAGAGGACGATGAACCATCACTATTAATGACTATGCACGAAACTGAACACGAGGAAGTGTTGTTGAATGAAGAACAAATTCAACCAGAAAATATGCTACAATGAGACGCAGCATATGGTATTTAGATAATGGTGCAAGTAACCATATGACGGGAATAAAGAGTCATTTTAGGAATATTGATCAAAGCGTAACAGGACGAGTACGTTTTGGAGATGGATCGTATGTACAAATAATGGGTAGAGGGTCTATATTATTAGGTTGTAAGAACCAGGTAGTATCGGATGTATACTATATACCAAACCTCAAGAGCAACATACTTAGTCTAGGACAACTTACAGAAATAGGTTGTAAGGTCATTATGGATGGACACAGGTTGACTTTGTATGATAAGAGAAAGAAGTTGTTGATGAAGGTTGAAAGATCTAAGAATCGACTTTACAAGATTCAATTACAGATAGAAGCACCTATATGTCTCTTAGCAAATATAGATAACCAAGCATGGTTATGGCATGCTAGATTAGGTCATCTGAACTTTGACGATATTAACAAGATGACTAGGAAGGGTCTAGTAAAAGGAATTCCAAGGATAAATCATGTCGGGCATATTTGTGACGCATGTTTATTAGGAAAACACAGTAGAACACCATTTCCAAATCAAGCTAAATTCAGATCAAAGAACCCGTTGGACTTAGTATATGGAGACCTTTGCGGTCCTATAAGTCCAGCCACACACTCTGGCAAGAAACTCATTTTCTTGTTAGTGGATGATTGTACACGTTTTATGTGGGCCTACTTTCTTACATCGAAAGATGAGGCATTTAGTACATTCAAGGAATTTAGACAGAAGATAGAAATGGAGATGAGATTGAAAGTAAGGATGCTAAGAACGGATAGAGGCGGTGAATTCACATCAAATGAATTCAGAAGGTACTGTAAGGAAAATGGAATAGCACGACAGTTGACAGCACCTTACTCACCACAACAGAATGGAGTAGTGGAGAGAAGAATTAGGACAATGTTATCAACTACGAGGAGTATGATGAAAGCAATGAAGTTACCCTTAACCTTTTGGGCGGAAGCAGTTAAACATGCAATTTACATACTCAATAGGGTACCTACGAGGGCCCTGGTAGATAAAACTCCATATGAGGCACTCTACAACAGAAAACCGAATCTGGAAAACCTAAGAATATTCGGATGCACAGCTTATGCAAAGATAACGATACCTCACTTAAAGAAGCTGGACGACAGAAGCATACCAATGATTTACTTAGGAGTAGAGGAAGGATCAAAATCATGTAGGCTATATGATCCAATAGCCAAGAAGAAACATGTTAGTAGGGACGTAAAGTTTATGGAAACAAAACCGTGGGATTGAAATAAAGATAAAGAGGATACGAGCATACAAGACACATTTTGGACTAGTTTTGTGGTAGAAGGAGTTGACAATGAAAACCTTACACCAGTCAACACAGAAATCGATGATAACACGTATCATGAACAAGATCAGATTCCTGATCCAGTTTCACCAATCACACCACCGACATACAATTACGACCCACACACAGAAGAGGAAGAAGAGGCTATTACTAGTTCTCTAGAAAACTCAAGAGATAGATTTGATGATACACCCGTGCGTGAATACGAGAGATATGACGGAAATATATAAGTATGCACGTGAGTTGAACCACAAAGTTTATTATTTACGGAAAAGAACCCGTAACTTTAAGGAAGCATCAACATACGAGAAATGGATTGAGGCCATGGAGATTGAATTGGATTCAATCAACAAGAATAATACATGGACTCTTCAACATTGCCGAAAATCGAAGGCAATAGGACTCAAATGGGTTTACAAGACCAAGAGGGATGCAAAAGGAAAGATCATCAAATACAAAGCACGGTTAGTAGCAAAAGGTTATGTACAAGAACAAGGAATAGACTTCGATGAAGTATTTGCACCAGTTGCTCGGATAGAGACAGTTCGGTTGATATTAGCATTAGCAGCATATCATGGATGGCAAGTACATCACTTAGATGTAAAATCGGCGTTTTTACATGGAGATTTGAAGGAAGAAGTCTACGTTACACAACCTGAAGGATTTATTCAAGAAAGAAATTCAGGAAAAGTCTATAAGCTTACTAAAGCTTTATATGGCTTAAGACAAGCACCAAGAGCTTGGAATGTGAAGCTTGATCAAACATTAAAGTCTTTAGACTTTAAGAAGTGTAATCTCGAACAAGCAGTTTATACGAAGAGAAACAAGAATTCTACACTTATAGTTGGAGTCTACGTAGATGATTTGATAATCACAGGAACTCCAAGGAAGGAAATAGAAGAATTCAAATCCCAGATGAAAGATAAATTTGAAATGAGCGACTTAGGATTGTTAGCTTTATTACCTTGGGATATAAGTCACATAGACAGGAGGAGAGATTACAATCAAGCAGACTGGTTATATTAACAAGATCTTGAAGGAAACAAGTATGGCGGATAGTAATGATACGAAGATACCAATGGATACCGGTACTAAGTTGGTCAAGGCGGAAGATGGAAACTCAGTTGACGCAACTTATTATAGAAGCTTAATTGGAAGTCTCAGGTACTTACTACATACAAGACCAGATCTTAGTTACTCAGTCGGACTACTCAGCAGATTCATGCAAGACCCGAAGGATCATCACCTGAAGGCGGTAAAACAAGTAATCGATATATCAAAGGAACAAAGAAGCATGGCATAATATACAAGCAAGAAGGCGGCCGCAAGATTACAGATTACTACGACGATGGTTATGGAATCAACACTAATCAAGGAAAAGGAACTACGGGATAGTATTTTATTTCGGAGAGTCACCAATTACCTGGTGTACTCAAAAGCAACCAATAGTGGCGCTATCATTATGTGAATCAGAATTCATGGCGGCTACTGCAGCAGCATGTCAAGCGTTATGGATAAAATGACTGCTTAGTGAATTAACTGGATGGGAAGAGAAAAGGATAACGCTGAAGACTCCAATTCTTTTACCTATTAACATCTTAGAAGATTTCACAAAGCCCCTATCACTTAGTTTTCGACTTTTCGGAAATATATTAGTGATGAATTAGTAGTTGTTGTTCTTGTTTCTTTAGTACCTTCTTGGTTCCTATCCCCGTCATGTTCCTTGGATTATTTACAAGTGGTATTCAAGCTCTTATTTTTGCAACTTTAGCCATGGCTTATATAGGTGAATCCATGGAAGGCCACCATTGACTAGTTTTCTAAATAGTCTTTTTTTTTTTAGTTTAATCTAAGGCAATGTGTGCATGGCTAAAAAAATTTACTTAGGGCATAAAAATATACAACTACACTATATACGATCTCGAGTAATAGAAAAAAAGATTACAATAATGATCGACAACGTTTCAGCAATAGCACTCGTCAGGAACCCAGTTTTTCATGGAAGAAGCAAGCACATCGACATTCGCTACCATTTCATTCGTGGATGCGTAGAGAATGGGCACATCAATGTGGAACATGTCAGCGGAGAACTACAAAGAGCATATATTCTAACGAAGGCTCTACCAAGATTGAAGTTCGTGACTATGCGACAAATGCTCGGAGTTCAAGATTTAGAACGAAGCAACGATCAAGACTAAGGAGGAGAATGTGAACCAAATAATCTCGATACTTATGCTTCTTATGTAAATATTAATACACGAAGGACCAAACGTGTTAGTTAGATAGTTTGTAACCGTTTGGCGGTTACAAAAGTAGTTATGGAATTCGGTTACTACCCAAAGGGTACAACTGTTCAAACATGCCGATTAGGACAATATATATACATGTTCATATGTATTTACAAGTTAATAGACAAAATTATACTTATTCATTTTATACACTTTGCAATCTATATTTCGATCTAGAGTTTGGGACAACAAAAATTGCCGAACTAACAAATTCGGGAAATTTTTTTGAACGGCATACCCTATAACCGAATTTCGCCAGCCTCTCGTCTCGTTTATTTCATATTTGTATTTTACCATCTTGAGTATCCAAAAGTTACTTATTAAACAAATGATTACATATGAATTTCATGGTTAACTTAAGATTACTATTAATATCTATTTTTGCATGGTAGTTAATGTGCCAAATAATCCGCCATTTTTGCGCTTGAGTTCTCTCCTCCATTCCTAGTTTTTTCTATTTCTATTTTCACAAATTTAGTTGAGCAAAAGTTTCATACGAAATTCAGAAGAAAAAAAAATAGAAAATTAGGCTATTGTAATGTAATATCTATGAAGATAATTATTATTACATTGATGATTGCGAAGAAGTTAGGGTTTCAGATGGAATGGCAGATCCTGACCGTGATATCGAACAGGTATCTATGTACGTCTCTTTTGTTAACGTGAACAAAATGTGTTTGATTGTAAACGGTTATGCATGAAATATTGAAAGTTATAACTTATGATAAAATGTTGGATCCTCTAATGTTTTAGGATTATGATTGTATTTATTTCGAGTATAAATAAGATGGGGAGCTTATTATATAACACTCGATAAAATGGCTTAAAGATTTGGTCAGGATATAAGGTGTTTTTCCTAATATAAGATAGTTCTCGAGTTGGTACTTTTTGGATTTTGGTTTCCACATGATTACATGAAACCTATACACGTTAAAGTTTACAAGAACTATGATCAAAAGTTTGGATTGAACGAACTTGATGTTAACAAATTACAGCACGTAGCTAGTAATTTGAAATGATAATTTGCTTTAAGTTGCATATATAACTGCCTGAGTTGTTTTGAAAGTTAAAAAGCTATTTGAGCCAGTTCTGTAGCAATGTAATAAGTTAATTGTTGCATATTCTGAAACTTTTCGAATCAATATCATAAAAGCTTATGTGAACATAAACACAATCCGCTATGCTTGTATTTGTGTATCTACTTTAGCTATCTCTTGGTATTCATTTTACCCTATTTTTTTGAAGGCACTCATTGCGTTGAAAAAAGGTACACAGCTAATCAAGTACAGCAGGAAGGGAAGGCCTAAGTTTCGTCCATTCAGACTCTCTCCCGTATGTTGTTTCTTCATATACCAACTTCTTAAACTCTAATGCACATACTATATCGACACACTTCACCGGAAAATATGCTCCATCATATAACCACAAACTACCATATGTACTTATTACTTTGCCTTTTCAAGTCTATGTCTTTCAGGGGTTGTTAATCACTTGTTTTGACATTTCTTGAATCCTGGATTGTCATTGGCGGCCAAACTAAATATGATTTGTTAAAATCTACAGGATGAAACAACTTTGATCTGGTACTCTCGCGGACAAGAAAGGAATCTGAACTTAGCTTCAGTTTCTAAGATCATCCCTGGACAAAGAACAGTTAGTTAGCTATTTTAAGTGATGAACTTTTGTTTTATGTGCTGAAATAATCATAAGAAACAATAGTCTATGCGAGCCTAATGAAATTATGTGCCTGCAGCCTGTTTTTAAACGATATCGCCGGCCTGAGAAGGAGTACTTATCTTTTTCTCTGATTTACCAAAACGGTGAAAGATCGCTTGACCTGGTTAGCACTCTTTACACCAATTTTTTTAGAATATTACTTTCATTTTATAGTAATTAACTAAGGCTGCATTACCGTAGATCTGCAAAGACAATGCTGAGGTAGACGTCTGGCTTGCAGGGTTGAGGCATTTAATTTCTCCTGTAAATCGCAATAAACGTGCAGAGAGTGATCTTTCTGATGTAAGAATTTCACTCATTATACCTCATTTTACTTTTCATTTGGTGCAATGTTTCTACAATTCTTGTGCGGCCCTAAATATTTCTTGGTCATGTATCACGGTTACAAAACTTCCACGAGTCTAATTAATTGTAACGAAAACTTTTCATAAAAAACAGCCAGCAGCTTTACGTATTTCTAACCTCTAATTTCGTTATTTTACAGGACACTGGTAGTGACGCAAGTCAAAAGGGATATTCTTTTGGTGTAGTATTAGAGTCCAC
This sequence comes from Chrysanthemum lavandulifolium, assembly GCA_022545495.1. Lineage (NCBI taxonomy): Eukaryota > Viridiplantae > Streptophyta > Magnoliopsida > Asterales > Asteraceae > Chrysanthemum > Chrysanthemum lavandulifolium. Next base: position 8,572,610 of record CM040246.1, on the reverse strand, counting down.
TTCAAGTACTTCGCGTAGTTCATTTTCTTCCGATTCAACAACTAATTTTCTCAGTTCAGATGTGGTGTCTGGACCACGTACAAGCATGCAAGGACGACCAAGTTGCGCAGATAGGATTAGTGTTTCATATACTCCTAGTTGTTCAACAGCTCCAAGTTCTGGACCCGATGACATAGAATCATTAGGAGATGTTTACCTTTGGGGAAAAGTTTGTTGTGACGGGACTTCTACCGATGGTTTACCATCAAAAAAGGATCTTTTAGTTCCTAAACTATTGGAATCAAATGTAGTTATAGACGTTCACCGAATTGCTTGTGGTGTTCGACATTTTTCTCTCATAACAAAACACGGTGAAATTTTCACTTGTGGGGAGGAATCTGGTGGTAGGCTTGGCCATGGAATTGACCGTGACGTTGGTAGGCCTCGCCTTGTGGAATTTCTTTCGGTAACAAATGTTGACTCTGTAGCGTGTGGTGAGTATCATACATGTGCTGTATCTTCATCTGGGGATTTATATACATGGGGAGATGGGTCCCACAATGCTGGACTTCTCGGTCATGGAACTGATGTCAGTCATTGGATACCAGAACGCGTTTCTGGCCCTTTAGAAGGAATTCAAGTTATATCAGTTGCTTGCGGTAATTGGCATTCAGCAATAGTAACTGATAGAGGAAAATTGTTTACATGGGGTGACGGGACTTTTGGTGCTCTAGGACATGGAGACCGAGAGAGTACTAAATTCCCAAAAGAGGTTGAATCTTTAAATGGACTCAAAACTATCAAAGTCGCGTGTGGGGCATGGCACACTGCAGCAATTGTAGAGATCATAAATCAGCAAAGTAGACAGTCTACATCCAAAAAGCTATTCACATGGGGCGACGGAGAAAAATACCGTTTAGGTCATGGAAACAAACAAACATATTTGGAACCAACTTGTATAGCATCCCTTATTGATTACAATTTCCACCAATTAGCATGTGGACATAATACGACTGTTGGCCTTACAACATCCGGTCATGTCTTTACTATGGGTAGTAACTCGCATGGTCAACTAGGTAACCCATCAGTCGATGGAAAAACACCTTGTATGGTACAAGATAAATTAGTTGGTGAATTTGTTGAAGAAATCGCCTGTGGTGCCTACCACTTAGCCGTCTTAACAACAAGAAGTGAAGTATTCACTTGGGGAAAAGGTGCGAATGGAAGACTAGGACATGGTGACATGGAAGATCGAAACACACCAACTTTGGTTGAAGCATTTAAAGATAGGATTGTGAAAAGTGTATCTTGTGGTGCAAATTTTACCGCGAGTATATGCATTCACAAGTGGGTATCTGGAGCAGATTTATCTGTTTGTAATGGATGTCGACAACAATTTGGTTTTACTAGAAAACGACATAATTGCTATAATTGTGGGCTTGTGCATTGTCACGGTTGTAGTTCCCGGAAAGCTGTGAAAGCAGCATTGGCTCCAACTCCGGGGAAACCTCATCGTGTTTGTGATTCTTGCTTTATAAAACTTAAGAAAGCTGCTGAAACCGGGAATAATAATAACAGTAAAAGTAATAATAGCAGCACTGCTGCTATTATTAATAGAGGGTTAGACAGGTATGGAAGGACTTCAAGGCCTCTAATCTCACCCATCACAGAACCAGTCAAGTACCACGAGGTGAAATCAGGGAAGTACGGATCAAAACCTGGTTCGTATTCTATAGTAAGAACGTCTCAAGTTCCATCGTTTCAGAATTTAAAAGATGTTGCGTTTCCTAGCTCACTCAGTGCATTTCAGAATGCTTTGAAACCGGGTACAATGAATCCACAGTTTCCACCACATCCACAGAATATGACATATCAACCACCGCCGATATCTACTTCCCCTTACACAAGAAGAACTAGCTCTCCATCTTCTAGTACTCGTGGATTCTCAAGGGGAATGGTTGATGGTCTTAAAAAATCGAATGAACTTCTGAACCAGGAAGTGTCCAGATTGCAAAACCAAGTAAGAGTTCTTGTTTTACTAATATTTCCTTATTTGTGTTTGTACGCTTGAGTGAGATTATGACGATCTACATATCTATATGAGGGTATTATAAAATATTTATGTTGTATGGTAGGTGAAACAGCTGAAGCAAAAGAGTGATAAGCAAGAAGTGGATATACAAAAGTTGCGGAATGCTGCTAAACGAGCTGAGTCAATAGCTGCAGACAAAACTGCCAAATGTAACATTGCTATGGATATATTCAAATCCATAATATATCAGGTACTATTAATATCATATTTGATTATAATTTTAGAATTAAGTGATCATGTATTTCCCATAGTTTTTAAATGTAGAATTTTTTGTTGTTATCAGCTAAACGAGTTGGCTGGAAAACTTCCTCCTGAGATCGCCAATGATGAAACCTTCAAAGCCTTAATTGATAAAGTTAATGACTACATCAACACCTACGGAAGTGATGCGTCTTCAAGTCGTCCACCCTCACAATATGACCAGCCTGACGAGAGTCCTTCCACCAGTAAAGTTAGAAGAAAGAAATACCATAAGGTTTATGAAGATGAAGATGTTGATGAGACCAATAAGTCGAAACAAAACGATGATAATGTTGGTGTTGCTTCACAGGAGAAAAATGAAGCTTCTTGTAGTAATACCACGAAGGCTAAAAGACAGAATTCAAGGAGTGATGGAGTAAAAGAAGTAATTGAACAATTTGAACCCGGTGTTTACGTAACACTGCTTCAACTTTCAAATGGTACTAAAGTATTCAAGCGAGTTAGATTCAGGTACTATGACTGACTTCTGAGTTTTCACTTTACATTTTCCTTCTACTTTAGTATCGGCATTATAGGTGGCAAATTTTGACCCATTTACTTATTAATGGGTCAGTGTGGGTTGTGTTTAACTCAAATGGGTCAAAATGGTTGAAAATAGTCAAAACTCTATTTTGAATGATACAACTTTCTTACTCACTTTACTTATACCAATATATTACAATTGTAATATGTTTTTGTAGCTATGATTTTACTTATATAACATGTTTAACCAACCCAATCCGCTCGACCAGAAATCCACACATGTAGGATTCGGAGGTGCTCCATTTATTTCTTTTTTTACTAATCCAAATTGTCACAAATTTTTCGTGCAGCAAAAGAAAGTTTAATGCGCAACAGGCTGAAGAATGGTGGAAGGAAAACAAGGATAGGGTGTTTAAGAAGTATAGTCCGGCAAGAACACGCGCTAGTTTAAGTGCACCACCTGCAGATCCAAAGCTACCTGCTGAGGAAAATAACGAGGAACTACCCCCCACTACATAACTCAGTTTTGTTCTCAAAGCAGTAGAATCGTGTGCGAGTATTTGCCATTAAGAACTAAAACATGTGATATTGTCAGGCGCGGCAAGCTTTGTGGTTTGAAAATTTTAGTTAGGAGTGCACTAAAGGACTAAACAACTTCCAAATAGATATAGAAGGTGCAGCTTGTGTGAGTTAGAATTTTACCTCAGTTTTGTTTCTATATTTGTACAGTATATATGTGTTGGTTGAAATAAGGCACATTATTCATTTTTGACCAACTATATATATGAGCAGGTATTTATGCTAAAACTGATGTCGATAATATAGCATAAGAATTCTGCAAGTACTGTTAGTAAGTTTTTCACATTTTGGCTTTAAGTCGCGGATTATTGGCATGAAGCATTCATAAGAGGCAAAATTCAAGCGAAAATGGCGCAAAAACCATCGCTTTTGTTGAAGGTTTTCTCTTGACATTTTCACTTTCAAGCATATCAATAGTCTGTGTTAAGAATGCAACTAAAATGAGCACTAGGACGAATTTGCAGTTTACTCAAAATACTAGGGGTGTTGATCGGTTCAGTTATCGGGTTGTTCGGTTTGTTTGGTTCGGTTAGTTCGGTTAAAAATTTTTTTGGATCAATCCAAAAACCGAACCGAACCGAACTAGAATTCAACAGAACCGAATCGATAACCGAATTTGAATTCGGTTCGGTTCTTGGTTGACAAGAATAACCTGAATTTCACTATTTATTTTGAAAAAATTAATAATTACATAAATATTTAACAAAAAAAAAATTCAAGCATAAAAAGTATTTTTTTTTTTTTAATTTTAAAATAACATTTTAATAGTATTTGTATATATAAATATATAAATAAATATATGCATATATATAAATAAATAAAAAATATATATATTTATATGAATTCGGTTTTCGGTTCAGATTGCCAAACCCATATCCAACCCGAGAACCGAATTAGTAGTTCGGTTCAGTTCGGTTTTAGCAAATTTGATTCGGTTATTAGTTCTATTCAATTGTCTTCGATTCGGTTCGGTTTCAGTTTTCAGTTTATTCGGTCATTTCGATTTTTTTGCTCATCCCTACAAAATACAATTAAAGTAATGATAACAATAAATTTACCCATCATAATCACCTAGACCATCACTCATGCCATTGTTAGTTGGCATTATTAAGGTAGGTACAACTGCATGTATTCCAAAAAAAAATGTAGATTGGCGGAAATACTCTGACCTCGGGTGTCTTTTGGCATCGGCCATTGTCCACTCTACAAGGAATAGCTTCGGCAACTCTTCTGGCCTAGTGGGGCACCAACTGGAGTGAGCACGAGCCAAGACTCGAACCTCTGAGCTCTTATTTCACGATGTCTCTCCAGTGTATCCATAGGTTTTGCGGAAGTGAGTACCTATCTGAAGCAAATGTCAAAGATGAGACTTGAACCTGTCTATTAACTCAAGTACAAATGCTTCAACCATTAGACTAATGCTCCAATGATGTACAACTGCATGTATTAACCCTGCCTAAATCATTATATCACTTATTGAAAACTTATTGTCATAACTTTAACAAATAGACTAACTATTTGCATCCTTAATCTATAAATACTACTCCCTCCGTCACAAATTAATTGTCCTCATTTGACTTTTTAAAGTCTTAATTTCCCAACTTTGATCTTATATATTTTTGTTTATGTTATATAATAATTGATGCAAAATATATGAATGGATTGGCTATATAATGGTTTTTCATTGGTGTAATTTTCATCAAGTATTATATAACACATACAAAAATATTAAGAATCAAAGTTGAGAAATTAAGACTTTAAAAAGTCAAATGAGGACAATTATTTTGGGACGGAGGTAGTATTAAAACAGAGTTTTGTGTGATGTCATATTTGCCTATGTGTCATGCTTTCAAATTTTGTTGTTATATAATATTCAATTTTATGTTGTCATAACTATCTTTATTTAATACATTTCTAAAATATAGTTAAAAAAGTACTCCCTCCGTCCCTAAATAAGTGTCCAGTTTGACTTTTCAAAGTCAAACTGGATCAACTTTGACCATATTTATCTTTGCGAGTGTTATATAATACTTGATGCAAAATATATGAATTGACTGGGTTTAAGTGTATTTTTCATTGATATAGTTTTTAATCAAGTATTATATAACACAAAAAAATTATTTACGGTCAAAGTTGAACCAGTTTGACTCTGAAAAGTCAAACTGGACACTTATTTAGGGACGGAGGGAGTAATATTTATACAGCAGCTTTTGTTTTCCATGTCCCGATACCTGATGCCTTGTGAAAAAAAAATGTTGAGCTCTCTTATCAAGAATTTGAAATTTGAATTTCTTCTACTAATCTATGTTGCATCCTCATCTTGCTATTGATTTATCTGTTTATTTTCACTAGGCGAGTACCCGCGTCTGGCGACAGACAATTAACGATATGCGATGATAGAGTGGTGCGGTGGTGGAAGGGTTTTGTGGTGGTGAGGATGGTGGTTGATGAGATGTGTGGAAGAGGAGAGTATTTTGTATGTGTTTTTGAGTGAGTTGTGATAAGAGAGTATTAAATATGCTTTTACATATGTCTCTCTCTCATTTGACCATTCCACTTTTTGACTTTTCCACTTTTTCACTTTGACTGTTTTTCCATTTTATGTAATATAGATTTACTTCAGTCCAACACCACCATCATTCGTCTAGATGCTCTCCAAATGCTTAAATTAAAAATGAAGACATAAACTAGAGGTTTGAACTCAAGACCTACCCTTTAAAGATATAAGGTTTGAACTCAAATCCTTTTCTCATCTTCTTTCTTTCTTTATTTTGGTTCCAATGAAAACATGTATGTTAATTTTAATTTATCAGTTTATGATTTTGATTCATTATAACTAAATCTTATTCTTTTCGTTTCAGTATTGAGCGAATTGAACAAGTATGTTGGCGCTGTTAAGATTGTTGAGGTATTCCTTATCATTCATATGGTGTTTTCAGTTTTGAACTTTATTGATTAATATGAACTATTTATTTATTTATATGTGTTTGAACATCAAGATTATTTGATTATGGTGCTTATGGAAAGAAAGTTTGATTATCTCAGTGTAAGGGTTATATCAATTGTGTTTGAAAGAATGATTCAGCCAAAAAATTATTTTGGTAGAGTTTTTGACATGCCTTGGTTAAACTAAAAAGTGTTGGGTGTTCTTGAAACTAAAAATTGTTGGAATCAGTTCTTTAAAAAACAAGCATGCCAAATGTTTGATAAAATGCTTAACCAAAACTTGACTTTTTCTATTTGCCAAAAGTAATTTAGTGAAACTTTATTGATGTTGGTTATGATTCTTTGATATTGGATAGATGTCACTTATGTTTCTTTGACATTGGATGGGTACATGGTTGCTTAAACTAGAAAAAGAGATATTTGAAAGGTTATCAGATTAACATGGTTTTGGTAGTTAGGAGTGAGATTCTTGGTTGGCTCAAGGTTGCAAAAGTTTGCATAATATCTCTTTTATTTGGTGTTCACATGTCACTTATTTTGTATGTTTATACAAATAATCACTATATCGAAAAGACTATTATGATTTGTAAAGATGGTTTTCAGAGTGAGTAGAATGCAATTTTGTAAATGAGGATGAATATAGGGACGAAGGGAAAGTAATGAAAATTTTGTATGATCAATAAGGCTCGAGTACTTTTTGAGCACTAACCTTATGCTTTTAATCGTGTTGAATTATTATTATTGTTAAGAATTGTTTAAGCGGGTGTTTGAGATCGCTTATTTAGGTGTTTGTTTATTGCGTTGTTGCAAAATTGATGCAAGTTTATACTCCAATCATAAATATTTGTAGGTCTGCATGTCTAATATTTTTTTAGACATAGCACTTTAGTTACATAAATAAATATAATTGAGTATGTTGCAGACTATTTTTTTTAACTAACTGCTACTACTTTTTGTTTTCATTGTTGAAGAATTGAAAAAGTAAACCTTATTTGAGGAAGAGGGGTGTAGAAAAACATGATATGCAGAAACCAAAACACTTTATATAGATCAAACAACTCAAAGTTTAACAATGAAGCTTACAACCATAAAGATCACCACATTTCTGTTGGTGTGATCCTATTATCTAACTTGATAATAGTTTTACAAGATAAACAACAATAATAAATGATAGATAGGATCTTGAGTTAAAGTCTCAAGATCGTGAGAATGAGAGATATTTTGTAGCGGTACATCGAGAACGGATCCACTCCTCTAACCCTAAAGAGATGAAGCACTCTTAAATACTCGACACCAACGGTCACAACAAGATAAATGAGCAAGACTTGGGTGAGAAAAGGCTTGGGTGAGAGCAACTTGGGCTTCACAACCTGAAACAAAAAACATAAAACAAAGACACACAGGAATATTGGTTTTGGTAGTTATGATTGGTTGTTGGTGATTAATTGTTATTTGTGGAGGTATAAGGTGTTGCTGCTTTTATTATCTCTGTTTTCTTGTGTGTTTGTTTGGCTGTTTTTTAATTTGGTATTATGTCTGAACATGGTAATTCTGACGATGAGGGTGTCAGTGATCCTGTCACTCTTATTGGTAAACTTGATGTTAGTAATCCTCTTCATTTGCATCCTAATGACTGTGTTGTGCTTACTGTTATCTCTGTCAAACTTAGAGGGACTGAAAATTATCAAATTTGGGCTAATGCTATGCTTCTTGCCCTAGAGGGTAAGAATAAAATTGGTTTTATTGATGGCTCTTGTAAAAGGTCCATTACTGATGAGGTTCTAGCTAAGCAATGGGATAGAGTTAATGTTGTTGTTTTAGGATGGATTTTGAATTCTATATCTGAGGAGTTATTCCTTGGCCAAATTTTCTCAAAAAAGGCTAAACATGTTTGGAATAAGTTAAAGGAAACATATCATAAAGTTGATGGTTCTGTGATATTCAACCTGCATCATAAAATCAGTTCTTTGAAACAAAATGGGTCGAATTTGTCTGACTATTATCATAAGTTGAATGCCCTGTGGAAACAATATGATGCCATGGTTGAGTTGCCTAATTGTGTGTGCACTGCATCTGATGAGTTTAAAAATCATAATCAACTTCTGAAACTTATGCAATTTTTGATGGGTCTTGATGAGTCTTACATGAGTATTATAAGTTCTATTCTGTCTAGAGAGACCTTACATGATGTTAAAGGGGCTTATGCCATTATCTCTAGTGAGGAATCTCACAGTGGCATCTGGAACCAGTGCGGTACCTCTCAGAAGGGTCGACCTCCGCCTTCTTAGCCGATGGTCTGCTAGAAACAACTTTCAAAAAATCGAACTCTTACACTAATGTTAGACATAACTCTCGCATTCGGACCTAATTCTAACACTTGGTTCAAACACGGTGGGAATAATGTGACAAGACCTAATATGAATGTGAACTACGAAGTTGTGTGTGAGCATTGTGGTTATATTGGTCATACTATAGACAGATGCTTTAAAATCATTGGGTATCCTGCGATTTTGGAAAAAGAAAGGGGACAAGGTGGTAAGGGTAAAATGTTGCATCTGACTACTGTTGGGTCCTCGAGGTCGATAGTCCTACGGATCCTCAAGGTTCAGCGATGAGCAACTTGCCACTTTGGTCTCCCTCATTAAGAAACCAAAATGTCGAGAAAATGTCCAAGCCAACATGGCGGTGCTTACTTTAATTCTAGCAAGCTGCTTCAATGACAACTTTGATAAATTTTTTGTTCGAGTTCTAGTTCTATGACAAAAATGAAATATGTTGGAAAAGTTGTGGACTCGGTGCTAATCGACACATGACCAATAGTGAGAAAGAGTTAGAAAATGTATATGATATATCTCATCTTAATATCAAAGTGTCTCACCCAAATGGCACTAGTGCCATCATCTCTAAAATTGGAAACCTTAGACTTGGGCCGGTCTTCACTGGTTGATGTGCTTGTCATTCCCGATTATTGTGTGACCTTGATCTCTGTTCATAAACTTGCTAAAGATAATAAGATCTTAGTTGTGTTTGATGAAAGTAAATGTTTCTTTGTGAATCGAGTTTGAATCGAAAAACATTTTGGGATTGGTAAACAATGTGGTGGTTTATACTATTTAGATCTTGAAGGTACTAAATGTGATAATATTAATATTGAGTATAAGTGTTCTTTGTCTCTATGATTGCATTTGTAGACTTGGGCACCCCGGTGACCACCCCTTGATGTTCTAAAAATTATTTGAAAATTGGAAAAATGATAAATATGAGGTTTGTGAAATCTGTCAAAGAGCTAAACAGACTAGAGAACCCTTCCCTCTAAGTGATCATAAATCTAAAATGCTTGGTGATTGATTGGCCCTAAACTAGTCATCTTTATATTAGTCAACCACTTGTGAATGGTCAACCATAAAAGTCAAACTAATCTAGGACCAAAGACAATTAAAATCCATGGGAGTATAGAATTATATCCCCGGATCGTTAAGTCCCAACGAGGTGTGTAAAGCGTAATACAACGATTGTGTGTCTTTGAAATGATCTGAATATACAAAAAGCAGAATCGATTGACTAACACTAGGAATGTGAATAGTAATAGCTCATCACGCTACGTCGTTAAAAGCGTGCAATCGAAACCTAAAAGCGTAAAGATATACAAGCGTCGTTTAACTTAAATTAAGCGTAAACGTAAAAACAAAACGATTATAACTATAATAGGGTTTGCATGCCTTAGGGACTTAAATGCAAATTAAATATAATTAAAATAATTAACTATAATTTACAAATTTATATAAAAGTTAAGAAAACCTAAAAAAACTAAAACGTCTATGTTTTCGTAACAATTACGTAAGCGTATCAAAATAAAAAGTGAATTCGGTCCAATACAACTCCCACAAATTTGAAAATCATATTTTTGGGATCCTAAAAAGATAAGAAAATTATTGGAAAATTAAAATAAATTTTTACACTTATTTAATTAATTAATATAAATTAAAAATGAATTAAATGTATTTAAAAATGAATTAAATAATAAAAAATTCTAAAATTAACTTAAATAAATGAAATAAAGAATCTGAAAATCTAAAATATCATAAAATAATTTTTGAAACGAAAATGTATTTTTACACAATTATTCTATTTATTATGAATTATTTACTATTATTAATTACTAAAACTATTATTGATTTATTATAAATAATAAATGAATAAAGAAAAATCGAAACTTTTACATAATTCTAAAATAAATAAAAGAAGCTAGGAAAATATAAAAACTATATGGTATTAATGAAATAAGTTAATAAGCAAATAAGCTTCAAATAGAAAGCTATCACTTAACTTTAAAGTGGAGCTTTTTGGTTTTTCTTTTTCTGGATTAACTAAATCCTGATATTATACATGTTTAATGAAAACAAAACTTTACAAACTAAGAAATAAGCAAATTGTGAGCTTATGAGTCCAACAGTTAAGCTTTTGGCTTCACAGTGGAGTTTAAGCTTGAAATAAGCTAGGAAAAAGCTTTATACAGGAAACAAACGATAAAATAAGATATACACAAGTCCAATGGATCAATATAAACAAGAAAATGGACTGAGGTAGTGTGAGCTTAAGGTTTAGTCAGTTAAGCTCCACACAGGAAAGCAAAAGAAAAAAAATATATATGTACAAGTGATATGAACAAGTATGCACAAGCTGGTACACTGACAATCACTCATGAGCTAGGTATAAGCTAATAAGCAATTCTGCTGAACCATTGCAAGGTACTGCTGAACCATTGCAAGGTGCTGCTGAACCATTGCACTCAGAAAATGGACAAGTCAAGAAGCTAGTTGCAGCCCTAGCAAATAAGCTGCTAGGGGAAAATTAAGCATAGGATCTTAAAGTTGGGCAGATAAGCTCCACAGGGAACTAAATCTCATAAGCTCATGATCACTAAGGAGCTTCCTAGAGTTGTTGGTAATGGTGTAAGTTCAATGAACTGTTGTGAGTGGGCAAACAACAAACTCCTATAGGACTTATCAAATAAGCTCATGAGAGCTCAACAAGCACTGAAACACAGTACGATAGATTAGCCTCACATGAAGCCAAAGATCACAAGCTCAAGGTCAATAAGGAACTTTTCATGAGCTTGGGAAAACAACTCAACCACACAGTTTGCTTCTGTGTGGTGAGTTTGGTTGTAACAAAAAGGGTGAAAGTGATTAAGCTATCTAATAAGCTACAACTGAAAAACAAGCATACACATAATAAAAAGGCCACAAGGGCTACACAAAGAAGCCAAGTGTACAAGCTAGGGTTAAGTCATAAAGCTTCTGCAAGCTTATGAACTTGACAGCTAGACTTGTGCACATGGCAAAAACAAGCTAAAATAAGCAACAAAATAAGCACTTAAACATGGAAAACAAAAATAAACAAAAATACAATTAGCAAGATTAGCAACAAAACTAAAATATCCTAAAAGCACAGATCTAGAAAGCTAATATTAAGTCCTATACAAAATTATCTAGTTTATTCAAAAACTGCAAAAAGGAAAATTTGACTTTTTGAGTAAAACTAAAAAGTTGACTAAACTGAATTTAGATCTTAAACTACTGATTTAATATGTTATTATAAGCTATAAGAACATGAAATAAACACAGATAAACAACATTTAAACACTTAAGCAAGATTATAGGATCCAACAATCTAACAGTGCTCATAATGAGATCATCAAGTGTCAAATTGACTTTCTACCATGCTACACCACTTGATTAAGGTTTCACTGAGTTACTTAGATCATGTAAAGAGTATATCAAACAAGAACAACTATTAACACAACCTTAAACACAGATTCACTACCAAATCCAAACAACCTTTAAAATGGTTCAAAATGAGGTTTTAAAAGCATAAGGCGCATAAACTTATTTCATCAAATCCAGAGGAACCAAAGTGTCAAAATGGACCTTTTAAGCATAAACAAGTAGTCACTCAAGTCTAAACCTAGAATTGTCAAAAACTAGCATATGACGGTCAAATACAAAATCAAACCACAATCAAATCAAACTATAACAACATAATATAAAGCTCTAATATCATAAACAAACATCAAAGGAACACGAAACATGAAAATTAAAACATCTAAAGCACTAAAACAGTAAAATGAAGAAATAGTAAAAATTGAGCTTACAAGTGAATCCAAGCTGAAAATGAGAACCATGGTCACAGAACACATCCTAAGGCTTTCCACAAAGCTTCTAAACCCAAGGCAATCCACAATTAACCTTGCTCCATGCAGTTTCACCAAGATCACATGATTATTTTTGGATTTTCATTGTTTTTTCTTGATTTTTAGTGTTTTCTGAATTTTAAAGTCTAAACTTGTTATAAGGTCTCTAAAAGCTTTAAAGCTTTGTCAGGAGCTTATATGAGCTTAAAGAGTCCATGAAACAACTACATAACAAGAATTTAAAGTGGCTTGAAATTAAAGGTATTTAAAGTAAAAACTTGAAACTGAAAGATACTTGAAATTAAACTGAAAACACAGTTTCATTACACTAATTTAAGAAAGATTACAACATTAAAGCATTAAAATGACTTGAATTTAAAGAAAGCAGTAAACTTAATTAACTACGTGACCTAGGCTAATCCAAAGGTAGTCTTCTTCTCTTCCTTCTCTTCTCTTTTATAGCATTACGAGTTCCACTAGCATTCCGTCAAATCCACTGCAATCTTGACCATTGATTGAGCGAGAGATGATCCTAGCCTTTGAATTCACTTTTGGCGCCAAAAGTGATACTAGTATATTGAGGCGATTCTGCTGCAATTAATGCTTCTTGTTCACATGTAGAGGTGGAGGAGACATGTTTGGTAGGTTTAGAGGTCAAGTGGTGGAATTGATAGCAAAAGCAGGGTATGTGATGGTACAGGGGAAGGTAAAGTTGTGGGAATGCATTAATGGTAGTTGTGGGCTGGTATAGGTGTGTAGGAGAGGGTGGTGAGAGTTGTTAGACAGTTGGGGGTTGAGGTGTAAAGGTAGTGAAGAAACCAGGTATGTGGAAGGTGGTTTCTGGTTTCAGTTTTGATGGGAGAGGGAAGGATGGAAGAGGGTGGGTTTGGCTGAAGTCAAACCGGTTTTATTATAAAAGAAATGGGTGGGTTGGTTGTTGAATGGATATGGATTTGGGTTTATGAAGTAATAAAGGATCCGTTTGGTTTGTATTAGTTTAGAGCCCAAGGACTAAAGTTGTAATTTCGAAATCATGAAGGACTAAACACAGTAACATTTCATAAGTTATCACAAGGACTAATAATGCCAATTTTGCTAAACCAAAGGACCTTTGTTGTATTTATTACAATTTAAAACACCCGGGGGACCTTTTATGACATTTTCCAAAGTTGAGGGGGTGAAATTGTAATTTTCCCAAAAGTTATCAAAAGGTTCCAAATTGTAAGTTATGAATAGTACAAGGGTATTATTTGATAAACTATACTTTTAAATACCCAGGGACTAATTTTGCCAATTTTGAAACTTGAGGGGTAAAAGTTGCCAATTTGTGAAAACTTTTATCCAGGGATTATTTGTGAACATGTTTGATATCCCAAGGACTAAAGTTGACTTTTCATACATTTTAAACTTTCAGGGACTAGTTTTGCCAATTTGTGAAACTCCAGGGACTGAAAATGACAATTTTGTGAACTTTGATCATTTTTCACTTGTTTTCAATCTTTTTGTACCTGAATCACACAAAAACACATTTTCATGATATTTGTAACATTTATATGGTCATTTGTGTATTTTTGGTCGTTTTTGTGGGATTAAACAATAAAATATATGTGTATTTAGACACATATCAAATCCCCCACACTAAACTATTGCTAGTCCCTAGCAATCTTTTATGAAACATTAATGGATTTTATCTCTTTACCAAAAGCCATTACTTCTGGAGTAGCCAATTGTTTTAGTTCAAGTAAGAACTTTGGTACAATGATAACCAAATGATTTTGAGCAAATCACCAGTTATAAGCGGTTTTGATTTGTGTTTACGAGCCGTTTGCTTGGACTAGCCAACTCTTAGATAAAATATCTTTGGTGAGTCGATTACCAATTATGGTTTTCAAGCGCCTTTACCACAAGCCATAAACTTGCGGGCTGCCAACTCTTCACTAATTAAAGATATGGTGAAATGAACACCATACAATTTTAGGCAAATTGCAAGCCGTCAACGGATTGAGATATCTTTACCAAGAGCCGTTTGCTCTGGATTAGTCGATCCTTGTGTGGGTTAGACATGGTGGATGATTACCATTTGTTGTGTTTAGTACATAGTACTTCCACTAAAAAATTAATTTGGCCATTTTGGGGAAAAAGGAACTAAAGGGTACATTTATGATCAAATTAGCGAATTTCCCCACACTTAGAAATGAATATTGTCCTCAATATTCAAAGTCCCGACTATTATGCCGAATCCTTGAACGTAAAAAGATAACATTACTAGCTAAGTGTAGAAACACAACACTCTATTTTTTAATAATTACAATTTTCATTCATTTTTTTTTTTTTATATATATATACAACATGTAGGGTATCTCCACACTAAGGTGGTAGAAAGGGGTAAGAAAATAGAAAACAGGGGTGAAAACCCATGTTGCACTACTTGTTTTTGATAACCGAGTCGCTAGCTTAACTCGGCCCCGAATTAAATGGTTCATGGGGAAATGACTGGATGAGAAATTGGAGTGGGGTCACCACTTACAGAATTATGAATAGTAAAGTAAGGAGAATATTTTTGGTTTTTTGATTTAATAATATAAACAGAAAAGTGAAAATGTTTTTGTATTTTTATCTTTTATATATATGGAAAGAAAAGAAAAATATTTTTGTGTTTTATATTGTTTGTGGAAATGAAATATGATATTATGTATAATATATATACAAGTCGTTATCTGCAAAGACACTCCCGTGGTCAGCGCGCTAAAATTTGATTGGCCCTAAACTAGTCATCTTTATATTAGTCAACCACTTGTGAATGGTCAACCATAAAAGTCAAACTAATCTAGGACCAAAGACAATTAAAATCCATGGGAGTATAGAATTATATCCCCGGGTCGTTAAGTCCCAACGAGGTGTGTAAGCTGTAATACAACGATGTGTGTCTTTGAAATGATACTGAGATACACAAAAGCAGAATCGATTGACTAACACTAGGAATGCGAATAGTAATAGCTCATCACATTACGTCGTTAAAAGCGTGCAATCGAAACCTAAAACGTAAAAGATATACAAACGTATGTTTAACTTAAATTAAACGTAAACGTATAAAAACAAAACGATTATAACTATAATAGGGATTTGCATGCCTTATGGACTTAAATGCAAATTAAATATAATTAAAATAATTAACTATAATTTACAAATTTATATAAAAGTTAAGAAAACCTAAAAAAACTAAAACGTCTATGTTTTCGTAACAATTACGTAAGCGTATCAAAATAAAAAGTGAATTCGGTCCAATACAACTCCCACAAATTTGAAAATCATATTTTTGGGATCCTAAAAAGATAAGAAAATTATTGGAAAATTAAAATAAATTTTTACACTTATTTAATTAATTAATATAAATTAAAAATGAATTAAATGTATTTAAAAATGAATTAAATAATAAAAAAAATTCTAAAATTAACTTAAATAAATGAAATAAAGAATCTGAAAAATCTAAAATATTATAAAATAATTTTTGAAACTGAAAATGTATTTTTTACACAATTATTCTATTTATTATGAATTATTTACTATTATTAATTACTAAAAACTATTATTGATTTATTATAAATAATAAATGAATAAAGAAAAAATCTGAAACTTTTTACATAATTCTAAAATAAATAAAAGAAGCTAGGAAAAATATAAAAACTATATGGTATTAACAGAAATAAGCTAATAAGCAAATAAGCTTCTAAATAAGAAGCTATCACTTAGCTTTAAAGTGGAGCTTTTGGTTTTCTTTTACGGATTAACTAAATCGATATTATACATGTTTAATGAAAACAAAACTTTACAAACTAAGAAATAAGCAAATTGTGAGCTTATGAGTCCAACAGTTAAGCTTTTGGCTTCACAGTGGAGTTTAAGCTTGAAATAAGCTAGGAAAAAGCTTTATACAGGAAACAAACGATAAAATAAGATATACACAAGTCCAATGGATCAATATAAACAAGAAAATGGACTGAGGTAGTGTGAGCTTAAGGTTTAGTCAGTTAAGCTTTTTGAGCTTAACTTGGATGGAATGGAAGCTTGCAAAAGCTTGGTATAAGCTCCACACAGGAAAGCAAAAGAAAAAAAAATATATGTACAAGTGATATGAACAAGTATGCACAAGCTGGTACACTGACAATCACTCATGAGCTAGGTATAAGCTAATAAGCAATTCTGCTGAACCATTGCAAGGTACTGTTGAACCATTGCAAGGTCTTCTTGAACCATTACACTCGAAAAATGGACAAGTCAAGAAGCTAGTTGCGACCTAGCAAATAAGTCGCTAGGGAAAATTAAGCATAGGATCTTAAAGTTGGGCGATAAGCTCCACAGGAACTAAATCTCATAAGCTCATGATCACTAAGGAGCTTCTTGAGTCATTGGTAATGGTGTAAGTTCAATGAACTGTTGTGAGTGGGCAAACAACAAACTCCTATAGGACTTATCAAATAAGCTCATGAGAGCTCAACAAGCACTGAAACACTGAGTACGATAGATTAGCCTCACATGAAGCCAAAGATCACAAGCTCAAGGTCAATAAGGAACTTTTCATGAGCTTGGGAAAACAACTCAACCACACAGTTTGCTTCTGTGTGGTGAGTTTGGTTGTAACAAAAAGGGTGAAAGTGATTAAGCTATCTAATAAGCTACAACTGAAAAACAAGCATACACATAATAAAAAGGCCACAAGGGCTACACAAAGAAGCCAAGTGTACAAGCTAGGGTTAAGTCATAAAGCTTCGCAAGCTTATGAACTTGATGACTAGACTTGTGCATGTGGCAAAACAAGCTAAAATAAGCAACAAAATAAGCACTTAAACATGGAAAACAAAATAAACAAAAATACAATTAGCAAGATTAGCAACAAAACTAAAACATCCTAAAAGCACGGATCTAGAAAGCTAATATTAAGTCCTATACAAAATTATCTAGTTTATTCAAAAGCTGCAAAAGGAAAATTTGACTTTTGAGTAAAACTAAAAGTTGACTAAACGAATTTAGATCTTAAACTACTCGATTTAATATGTTATTATAAGCTATAAGAACATGAAATAAACACAGTAAACAACATTTAAACACTTAAGCAAGATTATAGGATCCAACAATCTAACGATTGCTCATAATGAGATCATCAGTGTCAAATTGACTTTCTACCATGCTACACCACTTGATTAAGGTTTCACCGAGTTACTTAGATCATGTAAAGAGTATATCAAACAAGAACAACTATTAACACAACCTTAAACACGATTCACTACCAAATCCAAACAACCTTTAAAATGGTTCAAAATGAGGTTTTAAAAGCATAAGACTGCATAAACTTATTTCATCAAATCCAGAGGAACCAAAGTGTCAAAATGGACCTTTTTAAGCATAAACAAGTAGTCACTCAAGTCTAAACCTAGAATTGTCAAAAACTAGCATATGGCAGTCCAAATACAAAATCAAACCACAATCAAATCCAAACTATAACAACATAATATAAAGCTCTAATATCATAAACAAACATCAAAGGAACACAGAAACATGAAAATTAAAACATCTAAAGCACTAAAACAGTAAAATGAAGAAATAGTAAAAATTGAGCTTACAAGTGAATCCAAGCTGAAAATGAGAACCATGGTCACAGAACACATCCTAAGGCTTTCCACAAAGCTTCTAAACCCAAGGCAATCCACAATTAACCTTGCTCCATGCAGTTTCACCAAGATCACATGATTATTTTGGATTTTCATTGTTTTTCTTGATTTTAGTGTTTTCTGAATTTTAAAGTCTAAACTTGTTTTAAGGTCTCTAAAAGCTTTAAAGCTTTGTCAGGAGCTTATATGAGCTTAAAGAGTCCATGAAACAACTACATAACAAGAATTTAAAGTGGCTTGAAAATTAAAGGTATTTAAAGTAAAACTTGAAACGAAAGATACTTGAAATTAAACGAAAACACGGTTTCATTACACTAATTTAAGAAAGATTACAACATTAAAGCATTAAAATGACTTGAATTTAAAGAAAGCGATAAACTTAATTAACTACGTGACCTAGGCTAATCCAAAGGTAGTCTTCTTCTCTTCCTTCTTCTTTTTATAGCATTACGAGTTCCCACTAGCATTCGGTCAAATCCCACTTGCAATCTTGACCATTGATTGAGCGAGAGATGATCCTAGCCTTTGAATTCACTTTTGGCGCCAAAAGTGATACTAGTAGATTGAGGCGCTTCTGCGCAATTAATGCTTCTTGTTCACATGTAGAGGTGGAGGAGACATGTTTGGTAGGTTTAGAGGTCAGTGGTGGAATTGATAGCAAAAGGGGGTATGTGATGGTGCAGGGAAGGTAAAGTTGTGGGAATGCATTAATGGTAGTTGTGGGTGGTATAGGTGTGTAGGAGAGGGTGGTGAGAGTTGTTAGGCAGTGGGGTTGAGGTGTAAGGTAGTGAAGAAACGGTATGTGGAAGGTGGTTTCGGTTTGATTTTGATGGGAGAGGAAGGATGGAAGAGGTGGGTTTGGTGAAGTCAAACCGGTTTTATTATAAAAGAAATGGGTGGGTTGGTTGTTGGGTTGGATATGGATTTGGGTTTATGAAGTAATAAAGGATCCGTTTGGTTTGTATTAGTTTAGAGCCCAAGGACTAAAGTTGTAATTTACAAATCATGAAGGACTAAACACGTAACATTTCATAAGTTATCACAAGGACTAATAATGCCAATTTTGCTAAACCAAAGGACCTTTGTTGTATTTATTACAATTTAAAACACCGGGACCTTTTATGACATTTTCCAAAGTTGAGGGTGAAATTGTAATTTTCCCAAAAGTTATCAAAAGGTTCCAAATTGTAAGTTATGAATAGTACAAGGGTATTATTTGATAAATTATACTTTTAAATACCAGGACTAATTTTGCCGGTTTTGAAACTTGAGGGTAAAGTTGCCAATTTGTGAAAACTTTTATCCAGGGATTATTTGTGAACATGTTTGATATCCCAAGGACTAAAGTTGACTTTTCATACATTTTAAACTTTCAGGGACTAGTTTTGCCAATTTGTGAAACTCAGGGGACCGAAAATGACAATTTTGTGAACTTTGATCATTTTCACTTGTTTTCAATCTTTTGTACTGAATCACACAAAAACACATTTTCATGATATTTGTAACATTTATATGGTCATTTGTGTATTTTTGGTCGTTTTTGTGGGATTAAACAATAAAATATATGTGTATTTAGACACATATCAGTGATATTGTTCATCTTGATCTGTGGGGCCCCTATACGGTGGTCAGTCACTCTGGGCATAGATATTTTCTTACCATAGTTGATGATTATACTAGAGCTGTGTGGGTGTATCTTATTAAATCCAAGGATGAAGTTTTGAGTCTATTAAAATCTTTACAATTTGATTAAAAATCGGTTCAAAAAGCATTAAAGTGTTTAGAAGTGACAATGGGCTGAATTTCAAAATCAAACCTTTAACAAGTTTTGTGATAACATGGGGATCACTCATCAAACTGTTCCTTACACCCCACAAAAAATGGGGTGGTTGAAAAAACATAGACATCTCTTGAATGTGGCGGATGTCTTATGTTTTGGGGAATACCTTTAAGATTTTGGAATGAATGTGTGCTAACGCTACTTATCTTATTAACAGATTGCCATCTTACGTGCTAAATGGAAAATCCCTTACCATATGATTTATAATTGCCTCCTAATCTCTCTTATCGAATGTTTGGTTGTCTTGGTTTTGCTACTATTCTTAATAGTCATGATAAGCTTACCAGCAGATCTGAAAAATGTGTTATGATGGGTTATTCTGGTTCTCAAAAAGGGTACAGGCTCTATAGTCTTGATAGATGTCAATTTTTTGTGTCTAGAGATGTTAAATTCTTTGAGTCCATATTTCCTTTTATGGAATCTATATCAAATGGTATTAAGAATAAGCATATTGAAACTGATGTCTTTCATGAAAATAACCTGTTGAATTTTTTTGATCTAAATAACCACCGAGCCTCCTAATGATGATGAGAGATGTAGTTAGACATAATAGTGACCTTGAGTCACTAAGTGGAGGTAGCCCTACTGCAACTCTTGGCGACAATGTGAACACCGGTGATTCCCCATTTGGATCATCTAGTGGTAACATTGATGCCGATGCATGATGTTGAGGCAGCCACACTTGATGAAAATTCTGCTTCTGAAGGAAATGTTGATCCCAACATAAATACTCAGGGTACTCAAACCTTAAGAAGATCTTCTAGAACTTCTGTTTTTCTAAAAAATTATAATGACTTTGTTGTTAAAACCAATGTGAAATATGGGATTGAAAAATATGTTGGGTACTCTAACTTAAATGGTGAAAACCTGTGTTTTGTCACTCAATTGAATAAGAACTGTGAACCCAAGTCCTTCTTGAAGCATCTCAAAACCCATATGGGTTGATGCTATGAACTTAGAAATTCTTTGCCTTACTTGAAAATAATACTTGGGATGTTGTTGAATTACCCATAGGTAGAAGCGCCTTGAACTCCAAATGGTGTGGAAACTTAAATATAAAGCCAATGGTGAAATTGAGATGTACAAGGCTAGACTTGTTGCCATGGGGTGTGCTCGAAGGGAAGGGTAGATTATGAGGAAACATTCTCACCGTTGTTAAAATGGTCCTTTGTGAGATGTGTGCTTAATATTCTTGTGAATTCTGGCCTATTTTTCAACTTGATGTTAATAATGCTTTTTTGTATGGTGAGCTTGATGAATCTGTTTACATGAGACCTCCTCAAGGTTTCTATGTTGGTGATAAGAATCTTGTTTGTAAACTTAAAAAATCTATCTATGGTCTTAAGCAGGCCCTTAGACAATGGAATGCTAAACTCACCTCTGTGCTCAGTGAAAATGGATTTAGTCAAAGTAAATCTGATTACTCTTTGTTCACTAAATCTGATAATGGTGTGTTTCTTGCTCTCCTTGTTTATGTTGATGATATAATTGTAACTGGGAATAATCTTGGTGAAATTGAGAAGTTTAAAATGTTTTTGAAAAGTAAATTCAAGATAAAAGACTTGGGAAAGCTTAAATACTTCCTTGGTATAGAAGTGGTTGATTCGATAATGGAATTTGTCTCAATCGGAGGAAATATGTGCTTGATTTGCTATCTCGAATATGGTATGCTTGCTGCAAACCTTCAAGACTCCCTTGATGTCTAAACTGTCTATATCCAACATTCCATCGATCATCGATCACGCCTTGTGAACATTGTTGATTATCAAAAGCTAATGGGAAAGCTTATATATTTGACCAATACCAGACCTGATATATCCTATGATGTGCATTTTCTTAGTCAATTCATGCATTCACCTTTAACATCTCACCTCAAAACTGCTTTTAAAATTAGAGATACCTTAAAGGCTCTCCGGTCTTGGGATTCATATTGTTAAGAATCTTGGTGTGTCCATTAAAGGATACTCGGATCTTGGTGGGCCAAATGCATTGTCACTAGGAAATCATTCGGTTATTGTGTGTTTATGAATGATAATCTCATCTCTTGGAAAAGCAAGAAACAAAATACTCTCTCAAATCCTCTGAGGTGAGTATAGACCTTTGCATCCTTAACCGGTGAGATCATTTGAATTTTGAAAATCCTTGAGATTTGCAATGTATAATCTGCGCCAGTTGATGCGCCTTTGTGATGATGAATTCGCTATCAAAATAGCGACCAACCACATCTTTCATGAAAGAACTAAACACCTTGAGATTGATCTCCATTTTGTGAGAGAAAAATCTTAAATGGTGTTGTTAAACTATCAAAGTAGATTCAGCAAATCAAATTGCTGATATCTTTACCAAAGGGTTGGACATTTCGGACATCGGTGTCTTGTTGAGAAACTTGGAATGATTGACCTTTTTGGAATATTGAATTAAGGGGGGATGTTAAAATTTATAATCCAATATTCATGTGTGTCTTTGTTTTATGTTTTTGTTTCAGGTTGTGAAGCCCAAGTTGCTCTCATTGAAGCCTTTTGTCATTGAAGTCTTGCTCAGCCCATCTTGTTGTGACCGTTGGTGTCTGAGTATTTAAGAGTGCTTCATATCTCTTTTAGGGTTAGAGGAGTGGATCTGTTCTTGACAGCCGCTACAAAATATCTCTCTCATTTCTGCTGATCTTGAGACTTTAACTCAAGATCCTATCTATCATTTATTATTGTTGTTTATCTTGTAAAACTATTATCAAGTTAGATAATAGGATCACACCAGAGTAGATGTGGTGATCTTTTATGGTTGTAAGCTTCCGCTGTTAAACTTTGAGTTGTTTGATCTATATAAAGTGTTTTGGTTTCTGCATATCATGTTTTTCTACAAGGGGCGAGGTACTTCTCAAAGATATTAGGCTGCCATTTATACAGCCTTCTACATCACACCAAGATAAACAAGCAACAACTCAAGGTCTGTGCGTTTTACCTATTTATCAGGTTCTAATGGATAAAAAAAAAGCAACGAGCCATGTGATAGTGTGCTTAAATGATATGTTATTAATGGCATGTCATGTTTAAAAATTAAGGGAAAAATGATGATTTAATCCTATTTCCTTCTCCTTCTTTGAAGTTGTCATGTGAAAGTGATGATGAAGTTATCTCTGCTTCTCACGAAACTTCGTGAGGGTCGTTGAAACAACTTCCACTAGATTATGAAGCTATCAGGGCACTTTACTAGAGCGGGTTATATGGAGGACATCATTCAGATGTGGCGAAATTTACTGAGGTTGGTGTTAGCCATTTTCTCTTTTTTGCGAACTTTGTCTGTAAGTTAGTGATTTTTGTTTGAGACAACAAATTCATATTTAGTATTGGAAAGCAACTGGTAGCTATCTTTCTTTGTGCCAAATATATATCTTTAATATGAGAAGTAAAGTTTGTTATCTTTGTGCCAAAATGGTACCGTGCTCATCCCTATTTGAAGCAAACAATGCAATTAAAAGAATCCAGGTCACGAGTCATGACCCTCCCAAATCCCAATTGCTCATTGCTAAAGGCCTTTAGCATCATTCTCAAGGTGAATTTGTAGCAGCTGAGAGCATGGGGTGTCGATGATTTCGTTGTTCGCCGTTTCCAACGTGGCTACTCGCCACTTGTTTCTTCTCCTTGCCACGACACCATGGCTACTCGCCAGTTAATGTTTCGCCGGTCCAACGACGAAGAAACGGACAAACTTAAAAATCTTACCGTTTCTCTCACAACGGTTACAAACCCTTTTATTTTAATTTTTTTCCTTTTCAAATTCAAAAACATTTACCAACTTTATAAATATAACCAACATCTACACACAAAAATTCACACTTCTCAAACACAATTCAACTTCAAAATACACATTCTCTTTACGCAAGATTATTATGGCTTGCCGTCTCCCGCATTCCGCTAGTGATATGCAAACGTACGTTCAAAATCAATGCAATAACGATGATGAGGCTAGAAAAGACGTTATTATCGCGTCATCCAATTCTTTGAGCGGGGGAGGACGGAGAAGTCGCATATGAGAAAACTACAAGAGTTGCAGCGACATCGACCTTTGAGCGAAAGGTGTGATCGAAATTTACGAAGGAGGAAGCCCGCAGAGATGGCGAAATTATTGACAAGTTGTGGCGGTGTGTTCGGAGGGTAACGAACAACATCAACACCAAAGTCGATTGGAGCTATCGGGTGAACAAAGATGATGATCCGAGTCTCGGTGAGGCATCTCCAGGTGAGCGAGGAAGCTTTGTCTCGCCGAGGATTATATACCTCCGCGTATGATCCTGCGGACGAGGAGTTTTCAGATTAGGATTTAGGATTTATGTATTTTTC
The DNA here is from genome assembly GCA_022545495.1 of Chrysanthemum lavandulifolium. Taxonomy (NCBI): domain Eukaryota; kingdom Viridiplantae; phylum Streptophyta; class Magnoliopsida; order Asterales; family Asteraceae; genus Chrysanthemum; species Chrysanthemum lavandulifolium. The sequence goes on along the minus strand of CM040246.1, from coordinate 8,548,255 downwards.
GTATGGTTTATTTTATTATCGTAAGTTTTATTTTTATTTAAGTTAATGAAATGAGATTTATTTTGTTTGAAAAATATGGAAATATAAAAAAAAATAAGAAAATAAAAAAAAATGTGGGTGGGGCCCAAATGAAAAGAAGTGAGTAAGTTGTGATTGGGGGGGTATTTTTAAGTGAGTGTATTGGAGTGATGTGGATGTGAGGTGGCACACGTGGGGCTCAAATGAAGAGCTTTGAGCTCCCCACGACACCCCATGCTCTGATGCAACACTATGTGTAAATGCCCAAGTCACAAGGCAATTCTATTATTTTAGTGATTTGGGTCCAAGGATAAACTTGAAATGTTTTTTTTACAACTTTACATTATTCTAGATCACATATCTTATTACAAATTAAGCGACTATATCTAAGATTCAAATGTGGCAATATGTCATACTAAAAATAATACTAGCATAATGTCAGAGATTTATCTCGACAACTTGACAAGGGTATTCCGTGCGGCACTTAGTCTCGACTAAGTCAGTTTTACTCGAACACTCAACAATCTAAGTAACTAAAGAAAACTTTAAAGAAACTTACAAAAGAAATAGGGGAAATACTTTGTGTTGGTTATTGAGAATGTACAAGAGAATATTACAAGAGATTTACATGATTTTCCCAAATGATGATGCCTTTATTTATACTACAAAATTATGACTACATGTACAAACTCTAAGATAGACTCACAAAAATTATAACTAGTAGAATAATTATGATAGGCTATATAGGGCCCAATGTTTATACAGGTTGAAGCTTCACTTGGATTGGGTTGGGCTTGCTATTACAAGCCGGTTTAACAACAAACATAATTAATTTAATCAACTGCAAGTAGCCGAGAATTATGTTTTTCATTTTATTTATAGTTTCCTTTCATTGCTTTTCTTTTTAAGAAAAGTGTTACAAACGAAAACCTAACACTTTTAAAGTTGTCAACCAAATGGCCAGCCAGGCCGGGGTCAGTACAGGTTAAAGGGGACGAGGCCCCCTTTCGTAGCTTTTCACGAAGCTGCGAGACTAAGAGGGGTATATAGGGTGCGTTTAGTTGGAAAACAAATTCTCTTATTTTCTATCTCTAGTTTTGTAAAAATTTGGAAGGAGAATTAATCTCTACAAAACACTTGAAAATATAAACGCGTTTAGTTGATGTTTATTTTACATTTTGAAGAAAGGGAGGGAGGTTGAGGTTCTGAAAGGAAAGCAAGGAAAACAACTAAATTTTGTTTTGTAATTTTCCTTGTTAAGTTAGGAAATAGGGGATTTGTGTTTTGCAAAACATTTTGTTGGAAAAAGTTGATTTGAACTCGATCTCTGTTTTCCTTGTTTTCCACAAAACATTTTGTGGAAAACAAAGGTGTTTTCCCTCAACTAAACGCAACCATAATGTTTTTCCGTTCCTCAAAATGAATGAAGTTCAATTTTTGACTAATAGAAAACTTAGGAGAAAATGTTACTACGTAATACATTATACATACAAACATAATACAACAATGAGTAACAGATAAAAAAACATATCATAAGTTTTATCTACAAGAATCGAAATAGACAACTTTTAGTGAAACATGATATCGAGTACGTAGAATACTGAAATCTAGGAAAATCTTGAGCAATTGTTGTCACCAAGGTACCTTCCCATCATTGGAAAAATGAAAAAGTAACCACGTGATCCTTTCACATTCACAAAGGTTATCGAGTTGGCAAAATAATACTATTCAAAATTTACGTCTTTTAGTGTTATATTCGGGAATAACCGTGACTCACTTGACAGTAAAATCAATATGTGCACAGGCTGTACATGGCCTTGTTTGCCAGAGACTTTTTGGAAGAGCTGTTAGCTTTTTATTACATTATAATCTTCTATAAACTAAGTTCGTTTGAATCGTTAACTTCTGAACTTTTATTTCAAACAAATAAACTGAAATGAAAAGTGATTCATTAAAACTTTTAAATGTATTAATTTATTAAAACTTTAAATTCTTGATATCGTTCAAACATTTATTTACAATTATAGATTTGTTCTTTTATGTCCTTTTATGTCATTTTACATCTTATAATTATGTTTAACAACTAATTTATCAAATACTTTTATTGAAAAAAGAATATAGTTTGTAATTCGTATTATGATTTCTGTTTCAATTATACAGACTACTGATTAGTTTTCTTGAAACGTCCTCATATCTCTTTTTTGTAGCATAGCTAAGCGGCTTAAGACCAGAAGGACCTCAAGTGACGGATATCTTTGTTGCCTCTTTAGTTTTTTTTCTTTCAAGGTTACTCAGTGATCAATTTAATATAACAAGGAGATCGATACCACAAAAAAACATACTTCACAAAAAATACATTTTAAATAAATAAACACAAAAACAAGCATACAAGTCAGTCGGCCGACCCTCTTCTTCATTTTGTCCCTAAAGGTCAGTCGTTTGGTGTGAATAAGGTTCGACTCGGTCGATTTTTGCTTATCACACTTGGTCTAATAAGTTCATCATATTTATTCAAGGTTTGTACTATTGCTACCCCCTTTACCCTTCCTACTCTTTATGTCCGCTTTATTGAGAAGACAAGAAAATTTCTTTTATAGTTTTTTGTTCCGTATTTTTTTTTCATTTGCTATTTTTCACTTGTCAAACTTATATTTTATGTGCCACACTTTCTTTGACAGTTTACCTATTTTATTAACAGGGCAAGACAATTATTTTTATGATTTTCTGCTCTGTATTTTTTGTATTTTCATAATTTTTTCTTGTAAAATTGTATATATATATATATATATATTTTTTTGTTTTTTATTTCATAGTTCGTAATAAAAAAAAAAGTTATATAACAAAATAAATATTGTAATATTAAGCAAGGGATGGGGGTTATTCCTATCTATACTATATTATAAAGCATTTGGGACATTCTTAAAATGGAAGGCTAAAAAAAATTAAGATTTAACACTTGCTTATAATGGCAAATTTTAATAAGTACATTTATAATAGCATTGTTTGCAACACTTTAAAGCACTTTTTGTAGACATGTTTTAAAAAAAATAATTAATAAAATACAAAGCAATTTAATATAAGAAAAAAAACGTCTAAAACCATAATTACATAATAAATGTTATTTTTAAAACACCCTTAATATGAAAAGTACTTGTTATTATACATATTGTACAAACTAATTAAACACATAAAGCTTCATACAATTTATATGTAAACAAATTGATGGTACATATGTTTTAAAAATGGACCGGACCAACGGGTTTAATCGAACCAGGAGTCACCACCGGTTAATTTAGCCATAAAAATCGTCCAAAGCGATATTATTAAATCAATAGAGTTTCAAAGTGCATAATAAATTGCAATGTTCAAAAATATTTTTAAATCGCGAGAGTGTCTCTTTAACCAACGTATCATCTTTTAAATTTTGTTGATAAAACTTACCTTAAAAACTAAAAATTTGTTTTATAAAATTGGACAATTTTTTCAAAGCAAATGTGCAAAGTCTAAGTGCTAATTATATATTTAATATTTATTATATATATTTGTATAATAATATTTATACTCTTTAAAGTAACCTACATAACTTTTTGAATATTTAGTTTTTCTTTATCTTTATAAGTACTATTTTACTTGTATTATCCATCTATGTGGGACAAATATAACAAACATTGTTTTTAGAGAACTAAATTTTCTTAGTATAGGGTAAGTGATTTTTGAAATTCGCTATGGTGTTATTATTTAATGATAACTTACGACTACGAGCCATTGTAAACTACTTTAACCTGCACTTACCAACTCAATATTGTCAAAACATCACGTGGATAATCAACAGTTTTCATATAATAAATATTATTATTGCGTAAAATTATTAAAAACTTAAGTTGTCGACTTTCGTATATCTATTGTATAGTAAAATATAGAACTGAAAAAAATCGTTGAATATTTTAATTGCGTAGTGCAAAATCATTGCAACGCCTTGGTCACCTCTAATATATTTTAAGGGGTGTTAATAACCAAACCTTTTATTTAATTCGGATAGTTTTGAGACGACAAAAAACTAATGTAAAGGTTAGGATATCCATGCCCTCTTAAAGTGATTTCAATATCCTTTTAATTTTTAAATTTTTAAAAAGAAATTTACTTTTAAAACAAGTTTAATTTTGTTTTCATTTTAAACTACAAAACAGAAAATATGAATAGAGAGAAATATTAAGTTTTACAAAAAAAATACGAAATAAAACTGATAAAACAAAAAATCGAAATATACATTGATAAAAAACTGGTTTATACTGTTAATAGAATGACTAAAATATGGGCTAAGAAAAATAAAAGTTAAACACCAAGTATGCATAACAACACCCCTAATGTAATGTTAGGGTGCTAGTCTCTTTGTTTGAAAGGTAGGTTATTTGGACGGGTGTTGTTACTGGTACCCCTAGTGGTTAATGACGCCTCTTTCACTCACATTTACTCATTTTGTTGATAGGAAAAGACATTTTTTATCGTTTTATGTTGTATTTTCTGTCTTTTAATAATTTTGATTTATCAAAAAATTTATTTTATGTTTCGTACTTTCAGTATATAGTTTTATAACAAAAAATAATAAAAATAAATAAATAAATAAATAGAAGGTGTCAATATTAATTTTAGGGGAGGCATGTATAACCTTAAGCAATTTAAAATATCATTTAGCGTAGTCTCATTCACCCCTTTTACATGAGTATAATGTAAAGATGATCTTAATTTTTGTTTTAAATCCTTTTAACTACGCAATCACGAGAGTGGTCATATGGATAAATAAGAAGAATGTTATCGTGAGAAGAATGAATTAGGAATGATAATTAGAAGAATATATCGTTAGTTGATAAATAATGTTACATGTATAAATCTAGGTTTTCATGATCCCAATACTCGTCATATATATGATCGTACGATTCTATGATCTACGTATAAAAAACGAGTAGAATCGTAATAGGATCTCAATTTCTAACAGGATCGTAGAATCATAAACAATCCTCTCCTACTACAAGCCTATGTTTATTTTTTATTTTTTGTTTTGCCCAACTCTAAGTCTGTTTCGGTCTACTTTAAGCTCAGCCACATTAATCTAATGATTGAAACTTGAACTTTATGAATTTATTGCATTATTGGTATTAGCGGTGTTTGAATTTAAACATTATCATGAAATAGTCGCATAAAGTTGTTTTTATATTATATACCAGCTAAATGTATAACTTTTAATAGAAAAAAGAACATCAAGTTGCATTTTTTATCTTGATTTGGTCTTGCGATTCTGATCTTATAAAGACAAAAACGACATTGTGTAAGATTCCGATCTTAACAAACGTATAAATGAAGACATTGACACCTATATTCTATACTGTTTTTTCGTGAAAATATGACAAATAATTGTGATTGTTTAAAGAGAAATGATAGGGGGACCTAAATTTAGGCTTAATTTTAGCCTTAAAAACAAGTGTCATCATCTTAATGGTTGCATATTTTACAACCATTAAAATGATGACACTTGTTTTTAGGCTTAAAATTATACCTAAGTTTATATCTCTCTATCATTTCTCTTGTTTAAATAGACTACCCCCAACATTTCCTAATCCCAATAGTGCTTTAAGTTTCCCACATAAAATACATTAGTTTATCAATCAGTTGCATGCATATATCTCTTTTCTCAATGTTATGTTGTGTAGATTTCAATGTTATTTCTAAGAGAAATACAATATTTTTACACACATGTATAGTATACACCTAACAACTACCCTTCACATTTAATGGTACTAATATTATCCATCTTAATTTTACTGTCAATGCAGGGTATTTCATCAATAGGTTAAGACCATGCATGGCTCAGTTGAAACCCTTGAGATTGTAAAAGCTCTTGTCAAACACAAAAAAAAAAAAAAAAAAAAAAGCATGACACATTTGTAAGTTTAATTTATCTATCGGCTTAAAATGTTGGTGCCGTGACTCAAAGTTTCTCTCTTATCAGTTGAAAAATGATAAGACGATAGAAGACAAAACAGAATTCTGTATATACGATACGAGTATGTTTTTCATGTCCATTGGAAAATGTCGAAATAGTACCATGCATGGTTACCTAGACTTGAAAGAAGTTGCAACAACAATTTTCAGACAAATATAGCTAGGGAAACTGTGGCATAGAAGTAGCTTTTGTGTGGGTTGGGTGAATATTTAGTACACCCACGTGAGGCCTTCAGGCTATAAGATAACATTCGAATTATTGTTCAAATCATTAAAGTTAGGAAAAAGTTATACATGCTCTTTCTAAAAAGGAATTGATACTTACACCACATTTTTAATGTATCACAATTTGTGCATTACAGTTTGTACCATACAATTTTGTAATTCACAAATTGTGATGCATACATCAAAAAATATGGTATGAGTATCAACCTCTTTTTTAAAATGATTATAATGTTTTTGTAATTTGTTTTTGTTATAGAATTACAAAACTAAAAATACAAAAAATGAAATATAAAGTTTGATAAACAAATAATATTAGAAAAGCAAAAAATACGAAACAAAACAAAAAATTTTGAACATTAAACGATACAAAACAAACTTGTCTTGTTAATAAAGGGGTAAAGATGGACGAGCATAGTTACTTATAACATCACCCTTAGAGCAAAGGGTGCCCTGTGTGGCCTCATGTGTTTTTCCGGATAATGCCACCCGACGGCACCAACAATAAATCGGTGGTCGCGTTTTCCCGTCCTGCGCAATCACGACCAGCTTAAATGGTCTGGTAATTTGCTTCTTTTTTCGTGTTGTATTTGTTTTTTAGTGGCTTATGTGTGGGCCATAAGATGCACGATGACATTAGATTTTGGTGTTATAGGAGTGACGGGTGTTTTCAGTGTTGTGATGAATTTTGATGTTATAGAAAAATGTGCTTATGTGGCAGCGCTTTCCCCACGACACCAGCGAAATGGCACCATAAATACCCTATGCTCTTAAAGTTATTGCAAAGATACAGTATGTAATGCTAGACTAGTACTGCTAGTCACTTTGTTACTTATCATAATATTGGGCAAAGTGTTATGGCCATCATATCCAAGAACTTCGCATCAGCGACACATTAACATTTTTAGCATACCACCACACTCACCATCAAACAGGTGTAGTAGTCATCATCAAACCAAATATATATAAATACCTCATTTTATACAAAATACCACACAAACACACACGACAAAAAAAAAATGGAAACATTTTTGTGGTGCAAACCACCAAACGTATGCAAAAAATGAGGATGGTGAACGGTTGGGAGGCGTATGTAGTGGTGTTCGCTCGTGGTGGAGGCCACCACCACGTAATGCTTTACCACCATAACACCTAGTCTTATAAACATGTATTTCATATGTTTTTCTTATTCTATAATAGCGTGTATTTTTTTATCGGTTTTGCATGTTTGGCTTAAGTCGGAACTTGATGATTGTAACGAAAAATGGATCATTTTATTTGCTAGAACCACATTAAATGTTTTGACGAAACATATAGTTTTGAGAGATTAGTAACATCTTTCCTAACATGTGATACATTGTTTTGGTCTAAGTTGAACTTGACTTTAACTGATACGAAGTAGTATTAAACAAGGTTTTAGTTGCTCACGTGTTGTGACGGTTTTAAATTAATGATGTAAGCGAAATTGTAATATATACAACTTTGATGGTTGAAAACTGATTTAGGTGTACTTTTAAAGAAAATTAAAAATAATGCTAAATTAAATTCAACAATATTTAGTAGAAAATTTTAATTACTTTAATAGATTATATCATAACCACGTCACGAAATTAGTCATATAAGTTAGTCATGTCAAACGGCAAATTACACGTACTAAGAAGGAGAACCGTTTCTTAACCAACTAAAATAATTATTGTCGTAACTTAAAAGTAAAACACTAATCCTTATGAATGATCACTAGAATTTGAGATTGAAAATGTTGCCATAAAACTCAATTGCATGATGATAAGTATGACGATTCATTTTAGCAAGAAGACAAAGTGATATAACATGGAAGATAGGCTCTCGAGTGTGTGGCTTCGGATTAAAGACACTGGTCACTGACTGGCAACTTCTAAAAAAAGTTATCAGTTTGCGTAGTATCATAACAAAAGTTTTATGATATTCAATACTAGAAAAAGTCCTGGGATATGCATATATGCATAGAGGTCCACCATGATTGATATGGGACATAACTTGCTCTTCGTGACCACTTGAATTTACTCACTCAAATGCAGGTCGAATATATTCAGTGCCGTAGCTGAGTGAACAGAGACCATGTGCGAGATCATATATGATAACTAAATGTGATGGTAAAAATTATATTATACCAACTACAAAAATAAAAAACATAGTATTTTGATGATATATTTTAAGTTTAAATAGATATCTACGACATATAATTGTGTAGTTTTTGTTGGAAGTGAATTTTGATACCCCAACATATAATAGAGTATATATTTTGAGGCTTTGTACGATAGCACACACTAGTATACGGCTCTAAATATATTATATATTTATTATTTATGAGTCAAACTTTTTATTTGGACATTTTATTCTATTTTGTAAAAAGTTGTATATGTTTCATAAGATGCTTATTATATTTATATATTGATGTGTGTCAATTAAAAGTTGAAATATGCATATCACCTATCACTATTTATATTCTTTTTTTAGTTTGACTAACCCACTCTATAGTTTTATTTGGTGGATTGTTCGATTTTCCTAATAAATGGCTTGTGTTTTTCTTTTGCTTTAGGATAACTATTTATTGTTTATTTTTTTTGAGTTATGACTTAAAATGCTATTTTAAGATATATAAGTGTTAAAAAAGCGTCGTGGTCTGGTCAGTAGCGTGGCAGTCGGCGCCAGCGAAATGAGCCGTAGCGAGGTCATCGTCGTGTGAAAAAAGCGTGAGATAAGGCGCGAAAATCGTGAAAAGTGCGCTTTTGGTAGCGCATGACGCTATTTTTAGAAGAATTTAAAGGTTCTTGGTTGGGCATGATTTCTAGTATTTGAAATTTATTTCTTCTTGGCCCTCTTTATTTCAAAACTTAATTCCTATTTTGGCCTCATATTTGGGTTTGGTTATTTGGGATTGGGGCTTTAGTTATTGAAATTACTTTTAAAAAATGATACAAAATTATAAATACATAAATGTATAAATATTTTTTTGCCGCCTTAAGTACGTCTTATGAAACACAAAGGCTTCGCAAAGGCTTGTAAGGCTTGAGGCGTGGCTATGCCGCCATGCCACACCTCACGCCTTTTAGAACATTGAGATATATTAAAAGATATATTCAGTATTTTTATTTGAGATTTACAAACAACAACCTCATAAATGTTGTTTAAATTTACTTTAATTAAAAACCATTTCCAAATATAATTATGTGTTTAAATCATGTATTTATAAAAATAATGCGTTTTATTTTAGAAACATTACTAGTTATAAAACTCGCGCACGCGCGGAGTTTCTATATTGTGTATTTTTAAGAATTGTTTTCTAATTTATATCATATTTGTTATCTAAACACCTTATAATTGTTATAATTATCTTGAAGTTCCAATTTTTTATTAATATTTACATAACCACTTATAATACAATCCTTCAAAAAGAGTATTAATTTTATTCAATTTTCCTTTTAAATTTTCAATATCATATAACATCAATGAGATACATGGTTTAAAAAAATACATTAGCATCTCTTGGTTTGAAAAATAATCACTTAAATTCAACGCACTAACCAAATATATTAATTCTTAAAAGAGTGTAGATTGGGGAGAAAATCCAATCACCAAATTAAGTCACATAAACTATGATGGCCATGGGACATCAAATGACATTGCTAATGAACCAACCAACTATTAGTAAAACATATGGCAAAACCATATCCCTATGCATCCGAGTGAGCTTAATTACTTCTGTGATTGTAGGCGCATACTTATTACTTCTTAGTGATATGCATATAAGATCTAAAAAAGTATATCTACACATTTCAAGAAGCAAAGTTTACATATAAGATATATAAAAATTTCAGTCTCTTTTTTATTGTATTTTTCCTATGGTTCATGTAGGAACATAACGAACATAGTTGACTTTGTCAAAAAGTCTAGTCTTTATAAAAGGTAATATATCAAATTTAGGAAAATGTGACATGGTTAAGGTTTTATTTATGTTTAAGGTCTTGCATCTAAACTTACACATGAAGTACACTAACCTATAATATCACAATAATGATATTATGTATAAAGTCAGGCTTCAAAGATAGACATCAACATTCAAAAGTATAAATGGAATTTCTTTTACCGGACTCATTCTTTCGATCCTATCGTTGTATAGCCGTGCTCACCTAAGACGTACACCTAGGCATGGCCAACATGAAGAAATTGGATCAATAAGATAAGTACTTACAATAATGAACTAATAGTTGATGATAAACAATAACACTGAATTAATTAAGTTAGGGGAAAATCAACTTATTAAATAGTAAACCTACACTAAACATGTGTAGAATGAATTACTTATTTGTCCCGTGATCATCCACATAGAAGTTTCAAATTTAACATATTTTAAAGGTGGGTGTAAAAAATACTCATCTTGACCCCTTACCCGACCTCTATTTCCACAGTAAGTGAGTAACAAACGCTTACCAGGGAAGACTCCTCAATCAGATGCTCATAGAGCTTCCACCATGCCAGTTTCAAAATTATACACCAAAATCAAATTAATGAAAATATTTCACAGGCCTTTATGAAGGATAGCAACCAATCTAGCAACTTTAGATTGTTGACATTCTAAATGTAACAGATCAAGGTTAAAAGTGGAATTTTACTGGAAGTTTATTAACCAATGCACCGGCTTTCTGAGCACGATTTAGAGTTGGATGAGCACCTATGCCAGCATAATATCGGTTATGATCCTACACATATAAGGTTTACTGTTTAGCAAGTTAAAAATGGCCAATTGGGTTTGACCAAGATTCACTAACATACTCTTTGTATCATAAATTACGGATGCAAAACAAAACAAATTAAAACCTTGCATAAAGATCAAAACTTAAAAATAAATTCAGATTTTAAGGAAAAGCTTTTCGAGATTAATTAAACCTTTCCATACCATAAAACTATTAAAAGTAGTAACATAACAGCGTGTTTTTGATTATTATATAAAGTTTGGTTGTCATTTTGTAACCCCAAGAATTTGCTTGTATTCGACTGATGTAATCGAGTAACCCTTTATAAACGTCAGACGTTGTTAATATGAGTGTTAATATGCAAGCTTACCCATTCTAATCTTGAGTGTTTCTTCATCCATGCCATTACTCTTCTTGCAACCACATATTCAACTAACAAACTACATAGGTGTAAACATTAACAATAGTCAGTTGACATCCTATGTCACAATTCTCAATTTCCGGTCATTTTTCAAATTTATATTTTCATTAACGTATATATTTCTTATTAAATAAACGCTATCGCGTAATCATTTATTTGAACAATTGATCCGACACTTCCCAAAATTTATCCTGATATATTTTTATACTCAATTTAAGACCATAAAAATAATATTATGAGTTTACCCGGTGTTTTAAATTTATTTTGTATATAAATTGTTATATTTATATAACTCTGACGATTTTAAGAAATACTACGATAATTATTATTTCACTCAATTTTTGTAAGAAATGTATTTTTATAATTTTTATGACTTCAACATATTTTATTTTGATCCGTTAAAATTTATTTCTAGCTAACGCTACCCTAAATACTTAATTGTACTTACAACTTACGAATTAATCTTATTCATTTAAATACTTACACAACAAAAACATATCATTTCTTTTTCTTTGGCCTTCTTGCCAACACCCTAACTATGACACACCATTTATGAGAAAAATCTTACATATTATATGCATATTTAGGAAGATATTTGTACATTACTTTCATATCATTAGATATTATTTACTTATGAAAACACATAGAACACACACCTTTAAAGGTGAAGTAAACACAAAACCCTCTCATCTTACTCATGTGGATCGGCCAAGGAGAGAACCAAGAGGAAATCATAAGATTTTTCAAGCTACAAGTGATTTTCAAACACTAGAATACTTCTAATTAGGTTTTGAAATAAAAACCTAGGAGTATTTAGGAAAACCTTTGTTCACTTCACCTCATCAAGTTACTAGTAAGCATTTCATGATCATTTTTATTTTTCATATTCATACTTTGGTCATTTTATCATGCTTGAGGAAAAACATGCAAGTTATATGATTATCTATACCACTTTATTTGTTTTTAAGTGCTATTAATGAATATATATCATCCTATAATTATCCTTTGAAACATATCACTTTTGGTAATGTCTAGGAACCCATGACACCCTAAGAAGGTGTATGGTAGGATTAGAATAGCTTCGGAGTTGTTTTGAATTGGTTAGAATAGGTTTGGCGCGATAAAAACTCGTTTCGACAACTTTATTTAAGGGTCTGATCATATTTTTGAATTCTGGAATTTTCGACAGATTGTAAAAATTTTTGGGCTAGATATTTGGAAAATATACTTTAAAACAAAAACGTGGCCGCTTGAACGGGTTAAAACGGAGTTATAACGAAGAAGTTATGATATTTTCAAATTTGACGAAAAACTATAGAATTGAAAAATTCAGATATTGTTTTAACTTTTACGAGTCAAAAATGAGTCTTAAGCGCTATAAATTGTGTCGACTTATCAAAAATATATTAGTATACTTTGATACGAAGCTAAGGATATAAAGAACGTAGAAAACAAGCTTATAACGACCAAGATATACACGTTTGAAACCCGACGAAACTCTATTTATTTTGACAGCTTCTAATAGCAAAATAAATCTAAGTCTAAAAACAGTTTTTGTAATACGTCATGTTGAGAGCCATTTTTCTCATTGATCGAGACCCGTAAGGTCAAAAGTTAAATGATACGACTTCTAGACATTGTTGCAAGGTTTTCAAAAACGCCGAGTTTCATCACCAACCCTTAATGTACAATATTTCACGACTAGTTTTACGAGGCCATTTTGGACATATTTTCAAAGTATGAAAAGTGTCATTTTACGACGAAAACATTATATTTACCAATAAATCATTAAACGACTATCGTAGGAGGTTGTTTCAACGTAAATACTTGTAAAGTATTTTATAATATGACGAAATGTCATAAACATATATTTCGACGATAAACTTTGTAGAAAACTAGAAGGGGGGTTGAATAGTTTACCAATTAAAAACTTTGTTTTGAAACTTATTGAAAGATCAATTGATATTGATCTTGAGTATGTTAATGAAATATGCAAGCAATGTGTAATAAGTAAATAAGGAAAGAGATGATCAAACCACAACAAGTTGTTTATAGTGGTTCGGCCTACAAGGACTCTTTTTCCTTGCCTACTCCACTCCCGAGTCTCACACTCGAGAGTTTAACTTCACTAGTCAACAAGCTCCTTTCACCGTGGAGAAAACCTTTACACTTCGCTACACTATTTCCGACACTAAGCTAGATGTCGAGTTCTTTCCAAGGGTACAACTACTCCCACACACAATGTATTTTGAGGACTAAAATACTAACCACTCACACTCACAAGATTATGATGGTTTGATACAACAATGAAGTATGGATCAACACTAGATCATACAACACTAAACAAACAAGACTTCCAACTTCGTTGAAGCTTGAATATGACTTGATCTTCTTTGCTACAAAGAGATCACTAATATGATATGAAACGAGTTAGAAAGGTTAGAGAAGATATGTATGAAAGTATGTTAGAAAGGGATAAGAAACTACTTGGCTTGGCATTGCTATTTATAGCCAAAATGGACGAGGGCGTCCACGGACGACGGACCCTTAAAGGGTTCCGCCTGTACCATTTTGGTACCACGGTCGGACGACCAAGATATCAAATCTTGCCAAAGTCAACTCTATCTAAGTGAGATTGTGCAAGATATGAAGAGTACAAATCTTCACAAAATATCTAATGGAATCTTCCAATGATTTCCATGATGTAATACATGATGTCAAATGTTGTATTACTATTTATAGAAATATGCAAATGCTTAAGTAGTGTTTGGTTTTAAGAACCTAACACATTCTACAAACTACTATCATACATAATGATTAGAGTCATATTAAGATGTTACTAATCACAAATGTAAATGCTTGAATGATGAATATATTGTTTGAGAAAGCTTGTTTTAATATCTAATAAACTTGACAAGCTTTAAGCTTTTATAAATTAAATTTACTTTTGTCGTTAACAAAACTTAGGCAAAGATCAAAAATATAAATAACGTTTAATGGCGATATTTGTATTAACAATCTCCCCTTTTGTTGAGGACAAAATATAAATTTTATTTTTATAAAAGAAACAAAGTTTGTACAAGAGTTATAAAATATTAGTTTTAGAACTTGAAAAGGAAATGATAATGAAAATGTATGAAATTTGACTTTTATGAAAGTCAAAGAATTCACTAGTTGATGCATGGTGTTGACTTTTTCGAGAAAGTCAAAGTATGCGCTTGACTTTTAAGAAAAGTCAAGTATTATCAATGAGGGTTCTGTTTGACTTTTAGAAAGTCAAATGTATGCAGTTGACTTTTCGGAAAAGTCAAATATAAATAATTTCAAAGTTCTATATTTTCTCCCTTTTTGTCTCAACAAAAGAAGAGGCTATCGGAATGTAATGAGCCGAGCTATTATCTCCCCTTGTTCAAAGCTCCCCTAAATTGGGTGCTTTAATGGGAAGATACATGGATTGTGAAAATAAAGCTACAAAAAATGTTAGTAATAATGATCATTCACAAGCATTTCCAAACACTATGTAATGACACCAACAATATAATAAACAACATTCATTAGTTAAAATTTTCATGAGTAAAGATCATGAAAAGAGAACACAATGATGTGTTTTAAGTACAAGAAATAAAAATTATCCTAAGAAAGTAAACAAAAGAAAGACTATTCTAAAACCATCATAAAGTGATGGTGGATGGGAAAGAGCGTTGAGACGCTCAAGGATGTGGTTGAGGATGAACCTCATTTCTTCTTGGAAGTCATGGATCATAACACGGGTCCGTTCCACGGTTTGGCCCGTTTGCTCACAAGTTGAGCAACCATGCCTTGGAGGGTAGAATGTTTGGGGAGGTTGTGGTGGTGGAATGGTGGATGTGTTGGGGATGTTTGGAGTGGTCATGATGGATGCAAGCAAAGCGTTTTGCATTTGCATTGTCTCACTTAAGTGAGTATCCACCATGCCTTTGAATTGGTGGAGGTTGTGGAGTTCGGCTTGAATCTCCTCTCAGTGGGATTGTCATCCCACATGCACTCGGAATGTCCTCAATATGAGGGACATTGATGATGGAAGTGGATGATCCCGTATAAAGGACCATGAATGTCCTTGTGAATGGGGTGAAAAGGAGAGGTTTTGGCCCTAATGGGGAGTTTGGGTCAATGGATGACCGAGGTGACTCATGAGCGATTCGCTCAATTGTGCCAAAAGATGGCAATGGTGGTGGATGACTTGGCCTGGAGGCAAGTCTTCCAAGTCCTCTAGGAAAGGATTTGGGGATGTTGGTGGAGTTGAAAATAACTCCATGGGGTGAGTGGGAGACCTTGGTGAAGGTGGTGAGGGGTTTGGATGTTTGGATGGGTGCGGTGCGGTGAAGTAGGTGTTTTATTGGTGGTGGAGTGGTGATCACAATGTGTGATGAAGTGGGTGTAGCTAAGGTAAGATTTGTATCATCTCTAATGGGAGATGAGATTGTGAGTGGTGAAGATTCGGATGATGAGCTAAGATGAACAAAACAACAAGGCCTTACGCTAATTCTAGCGGTTTTCTTGCAAGGTTTTGGTGATGATTTAGTCATTTTAACTTGGGTTTTGATTTGCTAGATAGTAGTGAGAATGAAGAAGGTGTGAGGATGATCATGGTAAAGCCTTTCAATTTATAAGGGTAAGAAATTGTTGAGAAATGGTTTGATTTGATGTTGAACCATTGAAGAGATGAGGTTCTAATGATTTGGAAGTGGGTTGAATGCTAGTCATATCACCCAAGTCAATCCATACAAGGAAGATGGAGTGAAGAAGAAAAGATTTGCAATAAATGTGTTCTAGTGGTGGAATTTCCTAATATTGATTACCCACGGTTTGAAGGTACCAAAATTTGGTTCCTTCCTTTATGCCAAGGGCTCCTTGGGTGGATTTTTCAAATTTTGAATTTTGGTGGAAAATGGATTTCTTATATACCTTATTAAATAATACTAGTTCTAATAACGGTATAAACTAGTTAAGATTGATTAAGTGATGGAAGATAATTTGGAATCACGAAATAGTCGAAATTGAGAAAATTACCCGGAGGATCCACGGCACCAAAATCATACACCGACGGTACCCTAAAGGGGTGCCGTGCAGTCCGCCTGTCTGGTATGGCGGTACCAAACTACATAAGGGCGGTACCAAAATTATGGTGCCGTCGATCCGTCAAGTCTTGAAATATGGATGAGTACATTTTAGGTATCGGGGACATTTCGAAACACGAAATTTTCTTAAAATCATTATACTAAACATTTCTAGTTAGGAAAAGTAAATAACACATGTGTAAACATAGTGGAGCATAGATTTTGAGCAAGACTTATTGATTTTCACAATAAAGTGAAAATGGGTAAAATTGATAACATACTTGTGCTATCCCCTGCATGAGATTGTTAGCATACACCATTGTTTCAAGTTATATTATCATCCTACATAATAAAAACAACTAAATAGTATCAAACATTAACGATAATGCATTGTTCCAAACACTCCTTAAAGTACCCTTATTTGTCCAATTTCTTGTAAATCTTGTTCATCATCCTACCAAGGCACTTGAACATTCCCTTAGTTTGCTTGAATTACTGATTCATTCTCAATCTCGGGAAGAGATCGTAATACTCATGAGGTGGAAGATGAGAGCTTGGAAGACCATCCTGAGCTATTTGATGATGAAGATGATGGAGTTGGAGGTTTTGCTCTTTTGCCTTTAGTCTTAGCAACTCGAGCATCACTCAAAGGTACAAAGATGTGAGGGATGAGTTCATAGTGGAGATGCATCCCTTTTGGGGTTGGTGGAATTGGTGCGAAGTTTCTATAGAGACGGGTGAGAAGCATCCCGTATGGAAGAGCAACTGATCCTTAAGTTGGAATATCAATCATTCTCCTATCTATGTAGTAGGCTAAGTTGAATGGTTGTCGGGTGGACAAGTTGTAGAGCATGTGGCAAAGACAAGCGTTTATGTGATCCCTATTCCCTATGGTGCTAATGACGTTTGCTCTAAGTAACTCCTCCCATTTCTTAAATTCGTGCTTAAGTTCATTTAGCTCCATTCCATATGGATCTCGGTCTACCTCTTTTCCCTTTCGGGTTACTTGGGTTGTATCATTTTTTGGGTTAAAAAGGTGTTCACGGATGACATCCTTATCGGCCAAACGGGTTAGATAGGGAGAAGTGCGGCCGTTGATTGCATCAAGGCGGTGGTGACCACTTATCCGTGTAGACACAAGTTCCTCGGTTGGGAATTCCTAGTACTTTAGCAAATTAAGCAAGGTGATGGTGTAGTCATTTTGGTTGATTCTAAAGCTAAGACAAAATTCATCATCATCTTCATCACTAAAACCGGTCACACTAGCATAGAATTCTAACACAAACCTAGGACAAATTGGTTCATCAATGTCAAGAAGACAATCGAATTGAATGGCGACTAGTTCTTCACGAAGATTAGTATGTTCAAGGAAGGATGGGTGAATGGTTCTACCTCATGGAAATACCTTGATTCTAGACCCTAAATATTTCTACTTGTTCCTTGGTAAGTCCTTTGGTTTTGTGGTGTTTGGGAATGTAGTTAAGGGTGTCTTTGTGATCATAGAATCTTGCGGCTACCATGGTTATTCCTAAGGACAAGAATTAATATGTTAAAAATGAAAATAAATTTTAACGTTTTTGATTCTAGTGTGTGCCTATATGAAAACAATTTGGAGTTGCGGTTATCTCGACTCATTTTATGCACAAAATGGTTTTAGTGGGTGTTTGGCAAATACCATGAGATAACCCAAATGCTCCTAATTCAATGTGGCTACATTTGAATATACAGGAGTGCATATTAGTTATGCAATACCTTTAGTATTCAAGAGCATGCAAGTGATGAAAATTTTAACGTTTCTATTTGTATTAGCAAAAAAAAATGTTTTCCTACAAGTGAGAAGCTTTTCAAAACTTTTGACATGGGGTGTTTGGTTGTTTGAATAAGGCCTTATATTTATTATCTATCAATTAGTGGGAAACATGATTTGTTTATGCAATATGATAATGTAGTACCTAATTTGAATGACTAGTTATGCAATTTGCCAATTGAATTCATATTTGGTATAAAAGCATACATAAAACCCCATGTAATGATTTGTGATAGTTTTGTGTATAAATAAGAATCCTAGACTCGAAATTAAGAGATGAAATGAAGTTAGGATACTTACAATGATGTTATCTTGATGATTAGTGAGTGGGAATGTGTCAATAATGAGCTTGGTTTAAGTTTTACGTTTTGGTAAAGTGGGTTGTGAGGAAGAGGATGTTATGTATATAGCGGTTTTGTACAGAGACACCACGGACCACACGGCACCAAATATTTGGTTCCGTCCGTGTTGTCGTTTGGTGCCGTAGCTCAGATGCGAATACAAGGCAAAATTGTTTTGGTTTGACTATTCTAATGTTTTAGGCTATGTTTATCCTACATGTTTGGTTCCATTAACCCTAAACCAAGTCTAAGAAGATTAAAGGTTCTCGTTTAAGAGGTTTAGTTAAGATGTCGGCAATGTTGTCTTGAGGATACTTTCTCGATTGAAATGTTACCTTTTGAACATTGTCGCGAAGAAAGTGATGACGAATTTCAATGTGTTTTGTACGAGCATGTTGAGCGGGATTCTTCTTGAGATCGATGGCTCCTTTGTTGTCGCAAAGTATCACAATGTCGTTGAGATGAATTCCGTAGTCTCGAGAGCTTGCTTCATCCAAAGAGCTTGTTGACATGCTTTTCCTACCGGCGTATTCGGCTTCATGGTAGAGATGGCTAAAGCCGTTTGCTTCTTTGCAAACCATGAGGTGAGACAATGTCCAACAAAAGTGCAAATACCACTTGTACTTTTCTATCGACATAATCACCGGCATGATCCGAGTCGGCATACACTATGGTTTCTATACCCGTTCCTTTGGGATACCATAATCCTAAACACGTTGTTCCCTTAATATATCTAAAATCCTTTTAATGCTTCTAAGTGTGATGCCTTTGGGTTTTCTTGAAAGCGAGCACATAGACAAACACTAAACATAATGTCGGGTCTACTAGCCGTAAGATAGAGTAGGCTACCGATCATTCCTCTATATTTGGTGTTATCTACGGATTCACCTTCTTCGTCCTTGGTGAGTTTAGTGTCCGAGGACATGGGTGTTTTAGTTGGTTTGGAATCTTCAAGACCAAATTTCTTAAGCATGTTTTTTATATATTTAGATTGGTTAAAGAAAATACCATCTTCAAGTTGTTTAATTTGAAGTCCTAGAAAGAAGTTTAACTCACCCATCATACTCATTTCAAACTCGTCATGCATGATTTTAGAGAAATCATTACATAGTTCTTGACAAGTTGATCCGAATATAATGTCATCAACGTATATTTGAACAATAATAATTTGTGATTCCTTTTTCTTAGTAAAAAGAGTATTATCTACTAATCCCATAGTATATTTGTTATCAATAAGAAAAGTCTTAAGGCGGTCGTACCAAGCTTTAGGTGCTTGTTTAAGGCCGTATAATGCTTTCTTGAGTTTGAAGACATGATGTGGTTTCTCAAAGTCGGTAAAACGGGAGGTTGAGCAACATACACTTCTTCGTTAATAAACCCATTAAGGAAAGCACTTTTGACATCCATTTGAAATAATTTTAAGTCATAAGCACATGCATACATAGTAATATTCTAATAGATTCAAGTCTAGCTACCGGTGCATAAGTTTCATCATAGTCAATTCCTTCTTGTTGATTATAACCTTGTGCAACAAGCCTAGCTTTGTTTCTAGATACTACACCATTTTCGTCCATTTTGTTTGAAAGACCCATTTTGTTCCAATTATAGTTTGATCTTTGGGTTTTGGAACTAGTTTTCAAACATCATTTCTAACGAATTGGTTTAATTCTTCTTGCATGGCAATTACCCATGATTCATCTTTTATTGCTTCATTTATGGTTTTGGTTCAATGGTGGATACAAAACAAAATGATTACTTTGATTTTGAGCTTGTGACCTTAAGGTTCTTTGATTAAGTTGTCTTATGACCTTTTCTAATGGATGACTTTTAGATTCTTTGATGTTGACAATTTCCTTATTTGATGGTTCATCTTCATTGTTATTATTAATTTGACTTTCTATTATTTGACTTTCAACTAAGTCATCATCTACCAAAGGTGATGTCTTAGAGGGAGGTGGACTTTCGTCAAATGTTATGTTCAACGATTCCTCGACTATCATTGTTTCTTTATTTAGGACAATGTAAGCTTTACTAGTTTGAGAGTAACCAAGAAATACACCTTCATAAGACTTTGGGTCAAACTTGGTGAGATAATCCTTAGTATTAAGAATAAAACATTTACAACCAAAGACTCTAAAATATCCTAATGTTGGCTTTTACCTTTATAAAGTTCATATGGTGTTTTGTTTAGGAAAGGACGTATTAAGACTCTATTTAAAATATATGTAGAAGTGTCAATCGCGTTACACCAAAACTTTTGAGGAATGTTTTGTTCATTAAGCATTGTTCTACTCATTTCTTGAATTGTTCTATTTTTACGTTCTACTACTCCATTTGATTGTGTTCGTGGGCGGAAAAATTATGTGTTATACCATTTGTATCACAAAAGTTTCCAAATTGAGTTTCGTTGTCAAATTCACGACCATGATCCGTTCGGATCGACACAATTTGACACCTAGAAGATTTTGAATTTTCTTGCTAAGTATTTCAAATTTATCAAAAGCTTCATTTTTGGTTTTCAAAAATAACGTCCAAGTAAACCTTGAGTAATCATCTACTATGACCAAAGTGTATAGTTGCCTCCATAGCTTCTTATAGCGGATGGTCCAAACAAGTCCATATGTAATAATTCTAGACACTTAGATGTGGACACCATATTTTTAGATTTGTGACTACTATGTGTTTGTTTACCAATTTTTCAAGCGTCGCAAAAGTGTTGGTCATATTTTAGTTTTGGTAAATTCCTAACCAACTCTTTTGAAGATAGGTTTTGTATAAGTCTCATATTAGCGTGACCTAAGCATCTATGCCAAAGAGATGAGTTATCGTCTAATGTTGTTAAGCAAAGTTTGTCATTATATGTTTTATCTATTTTCATGACGTATATGTTATTTTTCCTAACTCCTTTAGCTATGGTGATACCATCTTTTAGTATTTTACTACCATTTTCATCAAATAGTACTTTATACTTTTTATCACATAGTTGGCTAATACTAAGTAGATTAAATCATAACCTATCCACATGAGCAACATTTTCAATAGTTAGAGTTATGAGCAATCGTACCTTTGCCAATGATTTTGCTTTTGAGATTGCTACCGAAAGTGACATTACCTCCGTCATACTCTTGGTATGATGAGAAGAGACTTTGTTGCCCATCATGTGTCGTGAGCATCCACTATCTTTTATCCATTCATCGGTTCCAATCCAACTTTCAAGCATACCTAAAAGCAAATAACTCAAACATTTGGTCCCCAATATCTCATGGGTCCGTTTGGGTTAAAAATACCATTATTTGATTCATGTATGAAAATGATGGGTAAGAGTTCCATGGCATGTAATCTGGAGTTTGGTATGGTCTAGAAAGCTTTGATTCCAACCGTTGTGTTGGTAGTTAGGTTGAACGTTGTGGTTGCTCTTAGGAAAGGCGTTTGGTAAAAGAAGTTTTATATCGTTGTTGAGTAGTTTTTATCTAAATTCATTTTAACAAGTCCTACTCGATATAATGGTGGTTTTAGTTTAACATTATCGTTGGTTTTCTTTGTTATTTTAACAAATTCATGACGGTCCGTATTGCGAACATTCATTACTTTGAAGTACCATGTACCATTTTACTGTGGACGGAACCCTTATTTTGGTTCCGTCTCGTCCGTCTTCATCTTCAACAATTTTGATGAATGTTCGTCCTTTTCGGCCGTTTGTTTTGACTCTTTGGAATTAATACTTCATTAAAACCTAGCCCATTCATGTCTCCGGTGTTTTATGGATTTTAACTATTTCATCGGCAAGAGCGATGTTTTTGTTAAACCTTTTAAACTTAGAATTATTTTCTATTAGAACTTCTTGTGTGAGCTTTAGTTTTCTATTTCAAGATTAAGCTCTTGACATGATTTACAATCATCGTCATTTGCTTTTCCTTTTCAAGTCGTTTTGCTTTTCTTTTAACTCATATACCTCATTTTCCAAAAACTCCTTTTGGTTTTAGAAATTTATTTTTAGTTATGATTTTAGACTTAGCTCACACAATTGATTATATTGTTTTTGCAAGGTGTCATCATCTATAGAAGAATAGGAAGAGTCGGAAAGTACCTCATTTGACTCATGTGCCATTAGAGCGATCTCTTCCTTGCTTGATTCTTCATCGTCTTCACTATCACTCAAGCACCACTTACAAAAGCTCGTTGAGTTTTGCTTTTAGGTGGCTTGGGACATTCTCTATGAGATGACTTGCATCACCACATCTAAAACACTTTCTTTCACCTTTACTCTTCTTATCATCCCGATCTTTTCGAATGGCTTCTTTTCTTCTCGAGGTTGTCTTACAAACTTTCCTCTTCTTCTAAAGAACTTCTTGAAATCTCTAACGGCCATGGCATACTCCTAATCTTCACTACTGAACAAGATTCATCATCATCGCTGATTCCGCCTTTGCTTTAAGAGCAACGGTTTGATCTTCTCCTTTCTTCCTTTGATGATCTCCGAATCTTTCTCCATTACCATTTCGTGAACTTTGAGGTTGCCAATTAGCTCGTCTAGTGACATTATTGAGAGATATTTTGATTCTTCAATAGCGGTCACTTTAGCTCTCCATTTGGGATGGAGTGCTCTAAGAAATTTCGACAAAGTTCTTACTACGAAAAGATTCATCAAGTGCTTTAAGTGATGTAATGATAGTGTTAAACGAGCAAAGCCACAATCAATGGTTTCATCTTCAGGATAACAAATTGTTCATATTGTTGAACAAGAAGATCAATTTTGTTATCCTTGACTTGTGAATTACCTTGATGTGTAACAATTAAAGATTCCCAAATATATTTGGCGGTTTCACACATAAAAATTCTTTCATATTCTTTTCTAGGTAAAGCATTATAAAGCATCATTTTAGCTTCATTATTTTTAGCAACTAATTTCTTTTGTTCATCAACGGAAATATCCTTTGTTGTAGAACTAAAATCTCCTTTAACAATAATAAACCAAAGATCTATATCTTTTGATTTATATGTTTCAAAGCGGTTTTCAATAGATAAATCCATTGGTTTCAAAGAGTGGTGGTCTTTGCATAGATTGCCCTTCTTTAAAGTTTTCGAGAATCCATGGATCGTTTCAAGTTTATAAAATACAAGTTATTTTAGAAATTCTTGAGCAACGAGGCTCGATACCAATTGTAGAAAACTAGAAGGGGGTTGAATAGTTTACCAATTAAAAACTTTGTTTTGAAACTTATTGAAAGATCAATTGATATTGATCTTGAGTATGTTAATGAAATATGCAAGCAATGTGCAATAAGTAAATAAGGAAAGAGATGATCAAACCACAACAAGTTGTTTATAGTGGTTCGCCTACAAGGACTCTTTTCCTTGCCTACTCCACTCCCCGAGTCTCACACTCGAGTTTAACTTCACTAGTCAACAAGCTCCTTTCACCGTGGAGAAAACCTTTACACTTCGCTTACACTATTTCCGACACTAAGCTAGATGTCGAGTTCTTTCCAAGGGTACAACTACTCCCACACACAATGTATTTTGAGGACTAAAATACTAACCACTCACACTCACAAGATTATGATGGTTTGATACAACAATGAAGTATGGATCAACACTAGATCATACAACACTAAACAAACAAGACTTCCAACTTCTCGTTGAAGCTTGAATATGACTTGATCTTCTTTGCTACAAAGAGATCACTAATATGATATAAACCGAGTTAGAAAGGTTAGAGAGAGATATGTATGAAAGTATGTTAGAAAGGGATAAGAAACTACTTGGCTTGGCATTGCTATTTATAGCCAAAATGGACGAGAGGCGTCCCACGGACGGCGGACCCATAAAAGGGTTCCGCCTGTACCATTTTAGTACCGCGGTCTGACGACCAAGATATCAAATCTTGCCAAAGTCAACTCTATCTAAGTGAGATTGTGCAAGATATGAAGAGTACAAATCTTCACAAAATATCTAATGGAATCTTCCAATGATTTCCATGATGTAATACATGATGTCAAATGTTGTATTACTATTTATAGAAATATGCAAATGCTTAAGTAGTGTTTGGTTTTAAGAACCTAACACATTCTACAAACTACTATCATACATAATGATTAGAGTCATATTAAGATGTTACTAATCACAAATGTAAATGCTTGAATGATGAATATATTGTTTGAGAAAGCTTGTTTTAATATCCAATAAACTTGACAAGCTTTAAGCTTTTATAAATTAAATTTACTTTTGTCGTTAACAAAACTTAGGCAAAGATCAAAAATATAAATAACGTTTAATGGCGATATTTGTATTAACAATCTCCCTTTTGTTGAGGACAAAATATAAATTTTATTTTTATAAAAGAAACAAAGTTTGTACAAGAGTTATAAAAATATTAGTTTTAGAACTTGAAAAGGAAATGATAATGAAAATGTATGAAATTTGACTTTTATGAAAGTCAAAGAATTCACTAGTTGATGCATGATGTTGACTTTTTCGAGAAAGTCAAAGTATCGCTTTGACTTTAAGAAAAGTCAAGTATTATCAATGAGGGTTCTGTTTGACTTTTAGAAAGTCAAATGTATGCAGTTTGACTTTTCGGAAAAGTCAAATATAAATAATTCAAAGTTCTATATTTCTCCTTCTTTTGTCTCAACAAAAAAAGAGGCTATCTTGAATGTAATGAGCCGAGCTATTATCTCCCTTGTTCAAAGCTCCCCTAAATTGGGTGCTTTAATAGGAAGATACATGGATTGTGAAAATAAAGCTACAAAAAAATGTTAGTAATAATGATCATTCACAAGCATTTCCAAACACTATGTAATGACACCAACAATATAATAAACAACATTCATTAGTTAAAATTTTTCATGAGTAAAGATCATGAAAAGAGAACACAATGATGTGTTTTAAGTACAAGAAATAAAAATTATCCTAAGAAAGTAAACAAAAGAAAGACTATTCTAAAACCATCCTAAAGTGATGGTAGATGGGAAAGAGCGTTGAGACGCTCAAGGATGTGGTTGAGGATGAACCTCATTTCTTCTTGGAAGTCATGGACCATAACACGGGTCCGTTCCACGGTTTGGCCCGTTTGCTCACAAGTTGAGCAACCATGCTTTTATTTTATTGACTTTTATTTTATGCCTTGGAGGGTAGAATGTTTAGTGAGGATTAACCTAAGATTAAATAGATAACCTAAGTCCATGTTTTTATTTTATTGACTTTTTTTTTCTTTCTTTTTTATTCATTTTTTTTTTGTATTTTTTTTAATTCCTGTTATTTACGTTTATCTTTTCGTCTGTTTTCATACGTTTTTGTCCTTTTTCATACGTGTTTTTGCGCTTTCATACGTTTTCGTTTGTTTTCATTCATATTCGTCCGCTCTCTTACGTTTTCGTCAGTTTTCATACGTCTTCGTCCGTTTTTAAATGTTTTTGGCCGTTTTCAGACGTTTCTGAATATCACAAGTGATATTATGTGATATTCATAATATCACAAATGTTATTATGTGATTTTCAACTAATGTTTTGTAACATGAAAATCACAAGTGATGTCCAGAATATCACAAAGTTGTATCAAGAATATCACAAAGTGATATCCAGAAAATCACAAGTGATATTATGTGATATTCATAATATCACTTGTGATATTCTAAATTATGAATATCACAAGTGATTTTCTAAATATCACACGTATTTTCAACTAATGTTTTGTACTTTTGTAACATGAAAATCACAAAGTGATATTCTAATATATCACAAAGTGATATCCAGAAAATCTCAAGTGATATTCATAATATCACAAAGTGATATTCAGAATATCACATTGTGATACTCAGAATATCACAAGTGATATTAGGGGTGAGCAGAAACCGCACCGCAATCCGCAAACCCCAAAATCCGCACCGCAAAAACCGATCCACAACAAAAACCGACGGTGCAATTTTTGAAAATAGAAAAACCGCATTTTGTGGTGCGGGTTGGGTTTTCACATAAAAACCGCACCAAAATAACAGCACCGCACCACTATGTTATATTCAAATAATTTTTTTATTTTTAGAATAACACACTAAAATTTATAATTTTTTATGACTTTTGTTTATACTTTTATAATAAATTATTTCAAACACATTTTAATGGTAAATTATTATATGAGTTTTTAGTTAATATAACTTTATTTTTTTTTCAATTTATCATCGAAGTTTATAAAATTTTTAATCTTATTTGACTTTTAATAATATATTGATTTATAATTTCATACTAATACACAACATTTTGTATATATATTTCACCACATCATGCAACATTACAATATATTTATTCTACAATAAATATATACAAAAAATTATAATTTAAAAAAAAAGATAAAGAAAACACTTTGACCCAAAAAACCGCAAAAACCCGCAAAACCAAACCGCATAAACTGAAACCGCAAAACCGCGCGGATGTGGATTCTCTTTTTTTAAAAACCGCAATTGCGGATGCGGGTTGGTTTTTACCAAAAACTGCACCAACCCGCACCACGCTCACCCCTAAGTGATATAGTGATATTCTGAATATCACATAATATAGAATATCACTTGTAATAGTCGGAAACGTATGAAAACGGACGAAAACGAACAAAAACGGACGAATACGTATGAAAACGGACGAATACATATGAAAACGGACGAAAACATATGAAAGCGTAAAAACACGTCTGAAAACGAATGAAAACGTAAGAAAATGGACGAAAACAAATGAAAAAGTATGAAAACAGACAAAAACGTATGAAAGCGAAAAAAATAACGCGAATTAAAAAAATAAAAATAAATAAATAAACGCGAATTTAAAAAAAATGAATAAAATAAAAAACGTGAATTTGGAAAGCAATAAATAAAAAAATATATATATATATATGTGAATAAAAAAGAAAGATAAAAAGACAAAAAACAAAACATGGACTTAGTTTACATTTTAAATCCTAGGTTAATCACCACCGTTAGATCAAACTAGATGGATGATGGGGATTTGTCGGCTTCTAGTAGCGTGAATTTGTGGTAATCAAAATAAAATGCCTCTATATATATATATATATATATATATATATATATATATATATATATATATATATATATATATATATATATATATATATATATATATATATATATATCTATATAAAGATAAGTTTCATGTTATATAAAAGTTGAGTTTCATATTATTAATACAAAGTGTTAATGATTATAGTATTTTATTCACAAACAAATAAAAACTAAACAATCTATATATCTATATTTATATTAATATAAAAGTTAAGTTTCATGTTATTAGTGCAAAGCATTATGATTATAATTTTTTAATTTACAAACAAATAAAAACTATACATTGAGAGTTTCATGTCACAAATATTAGTATTAATATTTATAATTTTTTTTACAAATAAATAAAGAATGTATAATAATAAAAGTTTACTAATATATAAATATATATAAAAGTTGAGTTTCCTGTTATTAATATAAAATATTAATGATTATAAAGTTTACTTTACAAACAAATAAAAACTAAACAATAAGAATTTCGTATAAAAATATAAGTATTAATGATTATAATTTTTTTTTACAAATAAATAAAAACTAAACAGTAATAAAAGTTTACTAATACATAAATATAATAATAAACTTTTAATTTTATATAACAAATGTAACTTTTATGTTTTAAATATTTCTTTTAAATTATTAGAGTAAATTACATAAATGGTCACTATGGTTTGTCCATTTTTTCACATTTAGTCACTGAACTTTTTTTTTGACATACATGGTCACTGAAGTTTCAAATCATTACAGATTCAGTCCATTTCGTTACATAAATGGTCACTGAAGTTTCAAACCACAATGACCATTTATGTAATGAAATTGAAACCTTAATGACTGGATCTGTAACGATTTAAAACCTTAATGACTGACCTTGTCAAAAAAAAAGTTTAGTGACTAAATGTGAAAAAATGGACAAACCACAGTGACCATTTATGTAATTTACTCAAATTATTATTTAATAAGTTAAAGTTAGAGTTTCATGACAAAAGCATAAATATCACATATTTTGAACTCTTTTATAAGTTTAAAATGTTAAGTTTATGCAATAGATGTTAGTATTAAAGATAGAAAATTTTCTAAAATATGCCTCAGTGGCACATATTTGAGATTTTATAATAGTAAAGTCATAGATTATTTAATTCAAAACTACATTTATCTATGATAATTTGTGGGTATCTTTAATGAGTATTAAATGCATTTTGTGATATAAAAGAAATGTGCTTGTTTAATAAGCAAAGTTTAACATGTGATTGAGGGCATATATTAGAAAAACCTTTATGGATATAATTTTTCATTATAAATTATTATTGAATATGCTAAAAAGTTGATATTCAAGCGATGAATGTGCATTTTTAAAGACTCGAAACTCTTTTAGAACTTCAATAAGCAAAGTTACATAACATATTTAATCGGAATTTTCGATAAAACAACGAGCCAGCAAATTTATTAACAACAACTTATATATACAATGAATTGCATCGCACGATTCAGATTGTCGAGTAAAAGAACACAAATACGCCATGCATTAATAGTTCATAATTATTTTTAACTCGTATCTGAAGAAAAAAAAAGTAGGAGGTTGACCAATTAAGCTCTTGTACTTGTAAATTGGAAATTTGAAAACGGGTTTAGATATAGACACTGA
Organism: Chrysanthemum lavandulifolium; assembly: GCA_022545495.1. Taxonomy (NCBI): domain Eukaryota; kingdom Viridiplantae; phylum Streptophyta; class Magnoliopsida; order Asterales; family Asteraceae; genus Chrysanthemum; species Chrysanthemum lavandulifolium. The sequence continues at coordinate 8,518,920 of CM040246.1, read as the reverse complement.
TAACAAATTAGATAAATATCCTTATTATTCTCATTCTATCAACATCTATTTAAACCATGTTTTCTTTCATCGCCTCACTCGGTAATCTTAAGGGGGGCTCACACTGACCTTGTTTTGTCTCTTACACAACCAATGGCACATCCTCAACCATAAACTCAAAGAGTTATCACATCAACACCTCGTCGTAACTGCAGAAACACCATACTTCGGATCCAAATGGCTGTTGATTTATGGAAAGCTGTTTATGGTAGATCGAGGCTTTATTTTTTGAATAAAATAGTGGATGGTTGATGACTATCCTCAATCCTTCTCAAATTTATTCATGTGGGTTGACAACACTCGAGCAAACATGTTAAGTCTTTCTCCGATGCAATCATCCACACAACTACTTGGGTGATTTGGAGAGACCTAAATCGACTATGTTTTGTTCTAGAAAACCGTCAAAAAGGGCACTTTTTGAAGAAATTAAAATACTCTCGCACTCATGATCTCTAATACAAACAAGTACATTGTTTCTTTGTAATCTTTTTCTAGCTTCTTACTTTGGACGTTGTTTAACTTGGTGGAATTATGAAATAACACTAATGATAAAATGTGCATATGATTTGTGATAATTATTTGTAGTTTAAAAGACATAATAAAACCTTAGATTTGAACCCTAATTGGTCTATAAATTTGGGCTAAACCAAGCTATCGTCTAATGCCTAATGTAGTCAGTATAGCTCATATTACGATAATGAATGTAACCATTAACTTTTTTTAAAGATGAATAATAAAGTGTACTTAGGTGTATATGTAGACAAGTCTACAGGACAAAAGAAATAGACCTATTATGAGCTTATCTTTCGGCTCATCGTCGAAAGTCCGCAACTTTACTTAAACAAATAGAACATCTTTGCACTTTTTTATAAGTATAGTTAAATAGCAAGTCCAACTTATGTGACGCCGAAAGCTTTTATAGTTGAGCACTTGAGTAAGTTAATACTAATAGATTTGTTTTGAGGAAAAAAAGGGTTTACTATACCACTTTTGGAAAGATTTTTCCAGGTTGATCAGTTGTGTTTCCCTCGTTTCAGTTCTCGTGAACATATTACTATAGCGTTTTCGAATTTGACTATAGTTTTCGTATCTATTAAGCCATATGACATTGTGGATAAGCATAGTCGCCCAATCGACTAGAGTCGTATGTTTACGTTCTATCCCTTTGTGGCACGCTTGGACGTGTATTGAAGACTCGTTTATGTTCTAACGTATTACTTTTGCCTATTTAAATTGACCGTGGGGTTTAATTATATTCTATAGCGTTTTGTTAAACATAATCCTAAAGGCTATGTTTAAAAAACAAGAAAATGCAAAAATGGTGGTACATAAAGTCACGGACTTGTTTCGCTAAGTGTCTTCCGTGCGGCATTTAGTCTCGGCTAAGTTAGCCTTGCTCGAACACTTAACGAACTAAGCAACCAAAGAAAGCTTTAAAGAAAAGAACAAGGGAAATAGGGGAAATTTCGTATTGCTTAGAGAAAATTTACAAAAGAAGATTATAAGTGAATTGAGAAATGATTTCCCCATGTAAAGATGCATTTATTTATACTACAAAATTAGAGCGACTATGTACAAACTCCAAAAAAGACCCTATTCTATAAAATTTTATGAGAGGAAGCATCTAAGTTTTTCATGACCTTCTTACGGTTTCTAAAAGTTTTCAAAACCTTTTTGCACACTCCATAAAATTCTTGAGTTTTTTAAACTAGTGTAAACAATCCAAAATCCCGGTTAACTTCATGAACGACCCAATCAACCGTGCGGATCTTGACAATAAGACCATAAGTAAAAAACTGAACTATGTACACTAATTTTATGCGATTATTTTGTTGGTACATGTTTATAAATTTAACCTTTAATTTATGGTAAATTAGAGTATTTAAAATATGGATTTTTCTAACAAGTGTTCAATGGGCAAAAGTTAGCTTTAATTAATAAACACAAACTTTTTAATTTAACAAAAAAATCATTAAATACATATTAAATAAACTGATAAATTACTGTACTTGTACATAATTTTCACTTAAATGAACAAAAAAATTTCTTTTATTTACACGTTAATACTTATTCAGTAGGCACATGTTAGCAAAAACTTTAAAATATATATATAAAAAAAAAGAAAAAAGAAAAAGAATTGGTGCTTCAACTACTAGAACAAATCATTTTTGTCTAAATTTCTTTATAATAAAAGTATAAAGTGTTCTAGAGTTACAGGGCTCGCATTATAGCAAAAAATGTCATCACTTCAGCCTTATTGTTTATAACTCATAATCTATATCTTAACATAAAAACACCTTCTTCTCATTACTTAGTTTACAGAACACTTCTAACTTCACACATAACCTAAAAAAACACAAATTAAAAAAAAAAAAAAAAAAAACTATAGATTGGCTGATGAGAGTGGCGTCGGATGCTGTAACTCTATAGGATGACACGAGCCACAGTATACCTTGCAACTCGAACATAAAATTAATTATCACACTACTTAAATGATACTTACAACTTATTTACTACCCATTATTAATGCCATAAACACAGTCAATGTTCATCATGATCATAGCACTTGTAAATATCAAAGAAATTTGAAACTAAAGCATCAAAAATTTCAAACTTTTATCCAAAAAAAATATACTAAAGAAAGAAAGAAAGAAACCCGAACCCATAATGTTCAAGTTGTTATCGAATCGAGAGTTGTTTACCACTTAAAAGAATAATTCAAAACTGTACTAAAAAAGTAGTGATATAGTTGTTGGTATCAAATGAGGCTTGCACAGCTTGGATTGAATAATGTACAACTAACTAATGCTCTAGTCTTATTTTGGACGTATGAACAAAACGTCAAATATTCCCATAAAACTTTGTTACAAATAAGAACACAAAAAATATGACTATACACACTGATAAAAGTTGCAATAATGTAGTAACATTTATTAATTTACCCGACAGAGAATCTAATAGATATTTGTCGCAAATGCGACGCCTCTTTGGGTTTTGGTTCCAAAAGAACCGAATGACGGTTAGCCCCTTCTCGAGACTTTAATCTAGCATAATTTTTACATATTTAGTCCTTAGTCTTTACTATAGTTTCAGTTTTGGCCCCCCGATATCTTTGTTTCTATTGATGCAATGTTTTCTTAGCATAAAAGAGGTACTCTACTTTAACACTATCTTCTCAAGTCTAGTAAAAAGTATGAAAGAAAAAGAAAGTGATTATAGTTGTGTTCTCAAGTTTTTGTTATAAGAAAAGTAAAAGTAAATAAGAAAAAGTGAGAGTATTTTGCTTTGAAAACTTTTACCCCACTTTTGAGGTGAAACATAACTTTACTTCCTCTCTTTCCTTTTTCTTTACCTTACTTTCACTTTCTTAAAGTGTGAGTCAATTTGAATTTAGCTATCCAACTTTTTTTTTTAATTTAAAGTACCGAAGTTATTTTTATGTGCAATATATGATATTTATTTATTTTTTATTTTTTTTCAACTTTTCAAAAGGGGCTTTCCGTCATTACTTTCGTTGAAATGATTAATTAATGTGATGTATCATTATTATTGAACATTTAAAAAATCATTTCAGCTAAAATTAATGACCGATAACCTATATCGAAAAGTCAAAAAACCTAATATTACACGTAAAATTAAGTTCGATACTTTAAATTGAGAAAAAAATAGTTGAGTACATTGAATTTAAATCGATATAAAGTAGAGTATTTTTTATGCGATTTGCCATTCTTTTTTTAAGATGATAAAATTTATTAAAAAATAAAGAGAAAAAGATACAAGGAAAGTAAACGTTACATGATAAGAGATTTATCTTTAAAAATTATAAAAAAAAACACTAAAAACTAAAGACCATCTAATGCAATTGAAGCACCAAGAGCTTTATGCTAACATAAAAAGATTAAAATGCTATTCTGACCAAACTCCATTTAGACTTTGTAAGCACTAAATGGGTATGAGCATCAATCCAACCACGATACAATTGACTTTTTTAATCTTGTCGATAACCAATTATAAGATACTACTTAAAGCTCGTCACAAAGAGTAATAAGATTTGAAACTTTATTCTCGTAAACTATTTTGTTTCTTGCGCGTCACACAAGATATAACATCATCCAATCCATCGCTTACCATATAATTTGTCGTTTGGAAAAATTATTTCTATCATTATGAGTTAGAATGTCGTCAACTATATCAACTTCAAACACCCTCAAATTCTACCATTTATACATTTTTTTTTCCAATTATTGAAGCAAAATGTTACGAAAATTGAAAAAGGTATGCAAAATGTTACTAAAATTGAAAAGGATATAAATTGATATTTGACATTGTCAGGGTCGTCCCATGAATTGGCAAAAGTTTTGAAGGCCTTGTACGAAATAATATAATGAGACATTTCGTTAAGCAATATTATATATAATATGTCACCGTTTGTAAAATATAATGCAATTAGTTATCTAAACGTTCTAACATATTACTCATTTAAGATATTTTCCTATCAAAATACTTTTTTTCTTCGTGAAAAATATGTCTACACATGCATATAATTATTAACGGGACAAATTTTGAGACCTTAAAAATTTTGAGACCCTGAGCGATCGCTCACCTTACACATCCTCAAAGACGATCATGGACATCGAGTTGTATTATGAAAAAAGCCACAATCAATTACAGTCAAAAGATCAAATTGCATAAGCTATCTTTAGCTAAAAGCCACAATCATTCTCTATCTTAGTTATTGTACAAAGGATAAGGAAAGAGAACCTAACCAAAATTCAAAAAGTTTATTGCATGTATCATGAGAATGACTAATTTTGAAAAACACATTTCGTAAAAAGCATTAACTCATAAAAAGTTTAATGCATGTATCATGAGAATGACTATCTTAACCCCTCTTTAACTTTGAAACTCTGTAATTTGTTTTAAATTTTGTATTTTTATGTAATTTGTTTAGTGATATATTTGATAATGTGTTGAATGATGATGTGTCGTTGACATAAAAGTGATGCGCTTGATGATCATAGCACCCAATTAAAAATTAATCTTTGGAGAAATCGAGAAATTGCATCATCAGCCCTCAAAATGAGTAATATAACGACTCTCTATATATTTTTGTATCTAAAAATCAATTTGAGACAAATCAAAATTAAGATGGACAAATAACCCAACACCTATCTAAAATGGATGGGTTATTGGTACCTCATAAAACACTAACAATATGCCTCTTATGTTTTATCCATTTTTTTTAATTATTTTAATTATTTTATTATTCTAATATTTTTGTTTATATTAAAATTACTTAGCGAGTCCGCATGTGATACTGGTGAGTGACTGCGTGAATATATTTTATGCGAATAAATGTTATTCGGTTACACGTTTTTTCTAAATATAATAGTACGAATGAATGAATTGGTGTGTGCTGTTACAATGTTTTGAATTGGTATTGTTACAATGTTATGTATTGAATTTCTAAGAAGATATTTAAGCTACGTATTGAATTAATAGAAAAGTTAATACAATTAATAGCAAAATTAATACAGTTTTTGTAGTCTGACTTATTTTGAAATGTGGGACTTTCTTTTATAGTAACTGTATAGACTTACTTTTTTAAGACTTCCTTTTATAGAAAGTCCTAAATACATTATAAAATAGTATAGAAGATAAAACTGAAAATACTAAGGGTGCGTTTAGTTGGAGAACAAATTCTCTTATTTTCTATTTCTAGTTTTGTAAAAATTTGGAAGGAGAATTAATCTCCACAAAATACTTGAAAATATAAAAACGCGTTTAGTTGATGTTTATTTTGTTTTGAAGAAAGGGAGGAGGTTGAGGGTTCTGAAAGGAAAAGCAAAACAACTAAAATTTGTTTTGTAATTTTCCTTGTTAAGTTAGAAATTAAGGGATTTGTGTTTTGCAAAATATTTTGTTGAAAAACGTTGATTTGAGCGCGATCTCTGTTTTCCTTGTTTTCCACAAAACATTTTGTGAAAAACAAGGCCCTCAACTAAACGCAACCTAAACATTACAAAAATTTTTAAAACAAAAATTAATAAAAAACTGTATTATACCGTAAACCAGTACGGAGTATTGATTATAGAAAGTGGGCTAGGAGAGGGTCATAATAACACTAGACACATCTAAAAAAAAGGAAAATTTACTCTCCCGGGAATCGAGAAATTGCATAAACAGCCCTCAAACTTACATATAATTACATCTTTGACCCCTGAACCTACACATATTTATAAATTGAATTCACTCATCAAACACTGTGTGTCATATTTAGGGGTAAATAGAGTAGCAGTCTGTATTAACAAGTGTGTGTGAGAGAGAGGGTGCTGCTGCTGCTCCTGTTTGGTGATACAAACACTCTTCTTCACTCCCAACACAAAAACCCACAAATAAAAACACAATCTTTTTTTATATTTTATACAAAAGGGTTGTTGTTGTTCAAGATTCTATAAAAAAGTGAGTCTTTTTAGTTTTTTGATCATCTTTTTGTGTTATTGACAAGATTCCTGACATGGGTTTTTGTTTTTCTTGTTTGTTTTTTAGGTTTTTGTTTGGATTGGGGTTTAGTGATCATGTTTGTTTTTTGTCCTGTTTTTTGCATGATGGAATGATAATTAAGGGTTTTGGCAATGTGGGTATGTTTTTGTTATGCTGATTTTGATGCATGAAAATATTTGTTATTGGTTATGCTGTCAATGTTAAAGTTTTAGTTTTTGGTGTTTATTAGTAGTAGTTGTTTGTGGTTTAGCCCGTTTTCGCGCTTTGTGGTAGATGATGATGAGGATCAATATAGCCGGCTTTAGCTGGGTTTGGTTTGGGCTTATATAGCTTATGTTTCATAAGCTCACTTTTTGTGGCTTATTTTGAAGCTTTTGGCTTATATAAGTTTATTATGTCATATTGAACTTATATAAGCGAAAAGTTCAAATAAACCACAAAATGTTATGACATAAAAAAAAAACAAATAAGCAATAAGCTACAAACAAACACCTCTAGATATGTTTAGGGTGATTTTGTTATATGGGTTTGAAATTTTTTGTCTGGTTTTGAATGCTGTGGGTGTTTGTTTGGGATTATATAGCCGGCTTATAGCTTATTTGGTTTTGGGCTTATGTTTCATAAGCTCACTTTTTGTGGCTTATTTTGAAACTTTCTGTCTTATATAAGTTTATTATGTGAAGCCGAAAAGTTCCAAAATAAGCTACAAAAAGTGAGCTTATGAAACATAAGCCAAAAACTAAATAAGCAATAAGCCGGCTATATAAGTCCAAACAAAGACCTCCTAGATATGTTTATAGTGATTTTGTTATATGGGTTTGAAATTTTTTGTCTGGTTTTGAATGCTGTGTGATTTAATCAGTAATGATTTTCGTGGTGTTATTGGAATTTTTTTAACAATGTGTCATGTATGTTAAAGTTATAGTTTTGGGTGATAAGATTAAAAGGGTACGCTTTTTCGTGTTTTGCTTTTGAAGATGATGATGAGTAATGTTGGACATGTTTAGACATGTTTGTACTATCTTCTGCTTGATTTGTAATATGGGTTTGGAAATTGTGTTTGGATTGTGATGTGGTTTAGAATGCTGTGTGATTTGGGGTTTGACCTTTTGATTGATTAGGACGAGGGTATGTGAGTTTTAGTGCTAAGTATGGTATGGTAATCTGTATTTTTATATATTTAAGGTGATTGGTGCATACAACTTTTATGGTAGAAAGTCATATATATTAATGCATAACTTAAAGAATGGGTGAGTTTCTAAGATTGTGAAAAACTATGGTCTTACACTGTTTAAGATGAATTATTTACTGTTTATAGAAGCGAGGATGATTATTTCTGTTACTCTATAGTTTAGTGGATCATTTTGTCATTTTTATATCTTTTGTTTCAATTTTGACTTTAACTTTTGTAATAAGGGTTGTCAACAGGCGACAATATTGGTTTGATGGACCATGAAGTGTATATAGAGCAGCAAGTACCATCTGGAGTTCTTACCAGTATAAGATTCAAAGTTTTATCCGCGGAAGATGCAGTAAGTCGAGCATACTTTTGTTTTGGTATTATTAGGATTAAAACTTTGATATATTAACTTTTATGAAATGAATTATACTTGTGTATTAGGAGAAGGCATCAGTGAAGGAAGTCACTGTGCCAAATGAAGTAACTGACCCAGCATTTGGATTCCCGAATCCTGCATCACAGTGCCATACATGCGGGGCCAAAGATTACAGAACCTGTGAAGGTGTGTGATCATGCTGTTCGGGTTTTTTTTTTGGTTGTGTGTCACAATGATTTGATACTAATCTTGAACTTTTCATCTTGCAGGTCATATAGGCTTGATCAAATTCCCGTTCACAATACTTCATCCATACTACTTGCCTGAAGTCGCACAAATTTTGAATAAAATCTGTCCCGGATGTAAAAACCTGAAAAAGACCAAGGTCAGGTATTATTATGTTGCATACTAATTCCTTGAGATGTGGTCAAGCACATCTACACAGACCATACATCCGGAGATGCAACATAAAAAGTAGTATTGCTTTACAATTTTTTTTTTTTGAATTTCTGCTCTTTTTTCAATTTTGCAGAAAAATGGAACGGCACCCATCATTCAAGCCTCTAAAATATGCAAATATTGTGATGTGAGTGTCATTTATGTTACTATGTCTTCTCTTTAAGCAACAAATTATGTGAAAAAAAGGTCTTTATAATTTATATTCTTTTCTCATCTCACAGAGAAGCTACAAAGATGAATATCCGGCTATGAAGTTCAAAGTTTCATCAAAAGATGTGTTTGGGAAGAGTGCAATTAGCGTGGAAATAGTAAATCCAAAGAAGCTTATTTCAGGAAAAAGCTTACCTCATGATTATTGGGATTTTGTTCACGAAGATTCTCAACAAGAAGAAGCATTTTCATCATTTAGTCGAAAAGTCCTTACACATGCACAGGTAACTGTTCTTTTTTTCAAATTAGTTTTGATTTTTTTTTTTTTTTTTTTTTTAAATTTATTTATTTGCTACATCACTTCTTTATTTAATCTATGTGTTAATCACTCGTGTTGATTTCTAATCATCGTCAGGTTTATCAAATACTGAAGGATGTTGATCCAAGCTTTCTTAAAGGATCGCTGATGAAAAAAAATAAGATCTTTATGCAAAATTTCCCTTTAACCCCTAATTGTCATCGTGTTGCAGAGTTTGGTCAAAATTTGACCTTTGTAAGTATCTTCTTATGCCCATCTTGCGGTTCTGTGTTGAAATTTTTTTCTGAGTAATCAAGTATCATACTTGCTCTAATTTCAGGATGAACGCACAAGGGCGTACAGAAAGATGGTAGGTTTTCGCGGTACAGCTAATGAGCTGAGTACATGTGTAACCGACTGCATAAAACTTTCAAAGGTCAGTAAATTTAGAGTGTTTTAGTACCTAAGGGTGTTTGGATGTGTATTCTATCGAATCAGAATTTGATAATAAAGTGAAACAACTTAAGAAATACGTATTCTGTTTTACTAATAGTGAGGTAACTCTACATTTATCTCAGTAATATGGTATATAAATTTAATTAAATTAGACACAGATTATGGGTTTGTAGGAGTCCAGTCAGATAGGGTAAAAATGCAGACGCCTTCTTGTCCCTTTTTTGAACTTATTATTATTATTTTTTTATTATTATTTTTTTTTGCAACTAATGCGTATTGTGAATGGATTATTTTCTATGGCAATAATAATCTTAATAATTTGCATAAACGATTTAGGTTGGTGCATGCATTAGTATCTACATGAACAGACTATAGCCGACTTTGAACTTATTCGACCCATACCCATATTTAGCTAGTTTAATGGTTTGACCCGTTTGAAATAAGTAAAAACACAACCCGAATCGATCCTTTCATAAGTAAAATTGCCACCACTAGTTTTCCGAACACTAAAAGCAACTAGCTTAAGCACACATCCAAATTCCAAACACCCTTCTAATTATCTTTTGAATTGCAGAATTTGAGCTCTTAATAACTCTGCAGATACGAGCAGAGAAGCCTACAATTCGCGATCCCGATTCAACTGAAGATAATCCTTCTAAAATGCACGGTTTGAAATACATGAAAGAAGTTAGTCTTGGAAAGAGAACCGATTTTTGTTTTAGATTGGTATGCGTGGGTGACCCGTACATAAAGCTAGATGAAATTGGTGTCCCCCGTGACCTAGCAGAAACAATGCTTGTTTCCGAGCAGTTAAATTCATTGAATTGGGAAAGAATAAACGCTTCCTGTGGCTTAAGAATCCTTCAAAAGGGAGAAACTTTTATTAGGCGAAGAGGCGGTTTAGTTCCCGTCAGATATGGAGATCAGTTACGCATAGGGGACACAGTATATCGACCTTTACATGATGGTGACATTGTTTTAGTAAATAGGCCACCATCTATACATCCACACTCACTCATTGCTCTACGGGTCAAAGTTCTTCCAATCAGCTGTGTTCTTTCATACAATCCGCTTGTTTGCGACCCTTTTCGAGGTGATTTTGATGGTGACAGTCTTCATGGTTACATTCCTCAATCACTAGAGTCTCGGGCTGAGTTACGGGAGCTTGTTTCTTTGGAAAATCAGTTAGTTGATAAACAAAGTGGCAAGAATCTAATATCCCTAAGTCACGATAGTCTGACCGGGGCCCATTTGATGTTGGAAGACGGGGTCTTTTTCAACCGCCCGCAATTGCAACAACTTCAAATGTTTTGTCGACGTCAGAAGCTGGAACTGCCAGCTGTCATGGGGAGTTCTTGTTTATGGACCGGTAGGCAGTTGTTTAGCCTCGTGCTGGATAAAGATTTTGATGCTAATGTGGCGGAAACTCAGATAAAAAATGGGGAATTTGTAAGTTCGTTGAATCCGTCTACATGCTTACAAGCCGGTGATGATAATATTTATAGTTATTTGATAAGAAACTTTGACGGTGATGAGGTTCTTGAGTTTCTTCATTCGACTCAAGAATTGATGATTGAGTGGTTGTCGTCGAGGGGATTTAGTGTCTCGTTATTGGATCTTTACTTATCTTCGGATTCAAAACATAATATGAACGATGAAGTTCTTTACGGGTTATATGAAGCTGAGAGGCAAGCCCACGGGCAGTTGTTAATGGTTGACGGTCATCAGGATTTTCTTACTGGAGACTTGACGGGAAACATGACCAAGAAAGAAGGTTACAGTGGACTGGACTCTGATAAAATGTGTTATGAACAGCAGACATCAGCTGCATTTAGTCGAGCATCAGCTGCTGCCTTTAAGCAAGTGTTTCGTGATGTTCAAAATCTTATTTACAGTTATGCTACTAGAGACAACTCGTTTCTGTCGATGTTGAAGGCGGGTAGCAAAGGAAACATGTTGAAGTTTGTGCAACATAGTATGTGTGTAGCTTATCAGCATTCATTAGTCCCGTTATCATTTCACTTCCCGCGTGAATTTTCCTGTGTTTCTTGGAATGATCATAAACGGGCAGGTTCGTCCTTTTCTTCGGGTGTAGATCGATATGTTCCTTATGGTGTTATAAAGAGCTCGTTTTTGTCGGGTCTTAATCCAATGGAATTGTTTGTTCATTCCGTGACGAATAGGGATGCCTCATTCGGTGGGCATGCGGATATCTCCGGGACGTTGTTTCGGAAACTCATGTTTTTTATGCGGGATTTGTACATCGCGTATGATGGGACCGTGAGAAATTGTTACGGGAATCAACTTGTGCAGTTTTCATATAATTCCAAAAATGCCCCTGGTCAAAGTAAGTCACTTTTGGATAAGGCGGAGTGCGGGGCCCCAGTTGGTTCATTGGCTGCATGTGCGATATCCGAAGCTGCGTATGGTGCTTTGGATCAGCCAGTCAGCGCGCTCGAGAATTCACCTCTGCTAAACTTGAAGGTATCGTTTAAAATTTGACTAATTGCTAAATGACTAAACTACCCTTTTGACGAATCTAATATGAGTGTGGTTCACTTTGTACAGAAAGTGCTTGAATGTGGTGTTAAAAAGCTCAGTGGTAACAAGACCGCATCACTTTTTTTGTCTCAAAAACTTAAAAGATGGAATAACGGATTCGAATATGGAGCAATCGATGTCAAGAATCATTTGGAAAAGTTATTGCTTAAAGATGTTGTTTCACTTGTCTCTATATTGTATGTTACTTTACCTTTGACTCGTTGACTTTTTTTTTTTTTAATTAATTTTTTGTCATGGTTGCTAACTTCTCTTATTGTTTTTTGTTGACTAGCTATTCCCCACAAACTGGAAAACGAGCACGTATTAGTCCGTGGGTTTGTTATTTTGGTATAAGCAAGGTAATGTCATCCACTGATGATAGTCTTTAAGGGTATTTTAGTCATTTGTTCCAAAAAATAATTCAACTTTTTGTTTGCAGGAAGTTGCTAGTAGCAAGCAACTACGAGTTCAGTCGATTATCAATGCACTGAAGTACAAGTGTGCCGACTCAGCCAGTTTCAAGAAGTTAAAACTCAGTCTACCAAAATTAGAGATATCATCTAAGTATGATTTCTTTGGCTTGTTTGTATTACTTGAGTTTATGCAAATTACTAAGAAAAATATTACAATTTTTTTTATTATTTCAGAAATTACCCTGAAGACGAAGATGATGCAATCAATGAGAACGATAAGAATATTTTTATCACTGTTCAAATAGTCGATGCCGCAAACAACTCACTGAATATACTCCAAGACGTTGTGGTCCCATTCTTTCTGGAAATTGTTATAAAAGGTTATTAATTTAAACTTCATACGTTCATTAATCTGCTTTAATTTTATTAACTCGTATTTATAATTTTTAAAGAAATGGACTTTTTAATCCTTCATTTTAATGTTATTCAGGATCTATAAATGTGAAGAAAGTGGATATCGTGTGGCAAGATGGTCAAAAAACGTCAAAACATTGGGAAGATAATTCGGGCGAACTTTACTTGCGTGTATTCATGTCGGATAACTGCGATAGAAGGAAGTTCTGGCGGGTTCTAACAGACGATTGCATACAAATAATGGATATGATTGATTGGGAACGAAGCCATCCTGATGACATTCAAGATGTAATTTTGGCTCAAGGAATTGATGCAGCAAGAAACCATTTTCTTCGGGTATGTTTCATCATCTTATACCTTCCAATTTCTATAAGAAAAAAATGCATTTCCATTAATTATTTACTTTGCTACTGCAGTCATTAAAGTCGGCTATAGAAGATACTGGAAAAAAGATAGTCCCTGAACATTTGGCGCTTGCTGCCGATTGTTTATCAGCTACTGGCGAATTCATTCCTATTAATGCAAAAGGTCTATCGATGCAGAGAAGCAAAGCTAACATTTCCGCACCATTTACTCAAGCATGCTTTTCGGTGAGTAATTGTCTGCCTTGTATATTTGTTCTTTTTTTCTCATTACTTTTAGCATCGGTAGTCTTGTATGCTAACGTTGAATACAATTCGGTGCAGAATCCATCTGATTGCTTTGTAAAAGCTGCAAAAAGCGAGGCTTTGGATAATCTTGAAGGGACTATCGATGCATTATCATGGGGTAAAGTTCCTGGTCTTGGGACTGGTGGTAGATTTGAGATAATATTTTCTGGAGAGGTAAATATAAATACGTTATGTTATATGATTATATCTTGATTTTGTAGAAGATATAATTTGGTAAATTTACATATCTTGTGTTTAATAATATCGCAGAAGCATCAAATTGATAAACCAGTAGACGTGTTCAGTCTTTTGAGTAAGAGTATCGATACACATGAGGAGAACAAGATCAAGACACCTGTTGAGCTCAAAGAGAGCAATATAAGCATAAAAAAACCGGCCCCGTTGAATCCTTATCCTGATTTTACTGCAGAAGGAAGTACCGACTTAATGAAAATGGTCTTGAAGAAACATATATCAGCTGAAGATATCAAGCGTTTGGCCAAAGATTTGAAGCATATACTTCACAGGTAAGTCCTTGTATAATGTCAACATGATGATATATTGATATGATAAAAAGATAGTTGTTTTAAATAGGTTTATGCAAAATATAGGTATGATGTTAACGACAAGTTAAGCCAAGATGACAAGCTCGTTGCATGGAAAGCTTTATTTTTTCACCCTAGAAGGGACGAGAAGATTGGAATCGGACTTTACGAAATTAAGGTAGAACTGCAATACATAAATATTATATTTTATTTACATTTATTGTTTTCTCGGTTTTGTTGGTTATGCGTTCTGTTTGTTATAGATCGGGCACAACTTGTATCATGGAAATACACGTTGCTTTATGGTGGAAAGAGTAGACGGAACTACTGAAGATTTTTCGTATCACAAATGCATACATCACGCATTGAAGTTGATTGCTCCTTTCGAAGCTAAGGTGTATGAGTCAAGGTGGTTGAACGGAAAGGAGTAAGGCTCTGGTTCGTTTTGTTGGTCCTGTTTAGAACTTAGTATGTGACTGTGAATTTTATTTAACGTCTTTTAATTTATCTTATAAAGTATGGGAAGATGTTCTTCAGGTTCTTTTTGCTGCTTCCACTGAAATTTGCTTGCCGAGAATAATCGGGCTAGGAACTCTTAGTGGAAGTAGCAACGAGAAGCTAGGAACAATCAAATAATCCCTTTATTTCTACATGTTGTATTTTGTTTAAGGTCGTTTGTTTGTTGTTGAACATGAACTTCAGTAGTTATTATGGTCTATTTTCAGCTCGTTTTTAACGTGTTAATTACTTCATGAACTACCAGTAAACTCATGTCTGCCCATATAATGGAGAACCAGAGCACTTATAGTTGAAACTCACATCCGAACCGGTTGGTAAAAGGTGATATTTTGTCGATTGTCGAATACAAAATGGAAAAAGATATCAAACGACTTGGAGCCTAGCATAACAATTTGGTGCGAGATTACTTCTCAACTAAGTTGTTATTGGTCCAAGTTCAGTAATGTATATATAGACATGTACTCTGTGTGTAGGGCTCAACATCGGGTTAAAACCGATCAAAACTGAATCGAACTGAAAACCGATTTTGTGGAACACACATGAACCTAGAACTGAACTGATTCGGTTCGTTTGGTTTTGTTTCAGTTCATTCGGTTCGGTTTATATGGTTTAGGTGTGTTTTTCTCGGTCTTGATTCGAACGTAACCGAGCCGAACTGAAGTAAAAAATCATAAATATACAGAACCAAAAATCGAACCGAATATGGTCGGTTTGGTTTTGGTCGGATTGGTTCGACTTTGTTTTTTGAGTCTGCTTCAATTTTTGGTATGTTTTGCTCGGCCCTACTCATAGTATGTAGGGTTAGACTGTTTGTTTCATAAAGAGCAAAAAATCAAAATGATAACACTATATGAGGCTAAAGAATGTGCGAAATATAATAAGCACATGGATCTTAAATCTTGTAGGTGTATGATTGAGAGCAATATCACATCATATCTTAGTCACCATTTGGAAAAGGTTGTATTATTACATTATTTCATCACTACCTTAGACCAAGTGTAATAAGGATCCACCGTCATTTTTTCTGTCATATCAGTTTACTCTCTTTTAAGACCGACAGGTGACCAACTTGGTGTAATAAAAAGACCGACACTACGAAAAACACACTCCACAAAAATACATAAAATAAAACCCCCATACAAACAACCCTCGCACAAGAAGGTCGTATGACCGACCCTCCTCATTTTCGTCACTCAAGAACTCGTAGAAAGAGACCAGGTTTAGTAGGGTGGGACGTGTCGGACCACACACCCCATTCAAACAACCCTCGCACAAGAAGGTCGTATGACCGGCCCTCCTCATCTTCGTCACTCAAAAACGCGTTAAAGGAGACCAGGTTTAGTAGGGTGGGACGTGTCGGACCACTGCCACATAGGTTGGGGACTCGTCGACTTTGCCCTTACTACGACAGCCATACCAAAGAGAAAACAAACACAACTCATTGTTTATTTAATTATTATTGTACATTATTTGTCACATTAAATGTTAAATTTTATACTTTAATTCATACATTGTTATTAACTTATCATGTGACTAATTGGCATCTTAAGTTCTATTTTTGGGCAGATCTTACTAGTAGCTAAATAATTCATTCAAGACATGGGCTGAGTAGCATAGCATATGCAAACACTAAAGTCTTATCTTTTCGTTTCATTTAAAAATGAGGACACATCCGTCATGGCATCTATCTGAAAAAATCATGCGCGAGGTGGAAGTGGATGATTGATTTTTACGAGATCGCTCACAAAACCAATCGTCCGCTCCACCCTCAATCGAATTTTTTTTTGAATGATTTTACGTGGTTGTAGCAAATTCTTTAAAATATATATATATATAACTATTCAAACGTATTTTATGATAGGGAGCCGTCTTTGTATCAATTTATTTTTTATTTTTACTTTTTTTTGTGTGTGTGAATAATAATCAAACTAGTCATAAATTGCCAAAGTAGTTTTCCTTGCTTAAATACGTGTAGGTTAATCATGGTCTATTATAGGTGACTGCAAATAATAACAAATTTTTTGTTTGGTCAAAAGTGTGGAGTTGGTACATATTATAGCCATTTTATATAGTAATAAATTGAAATTCTTTTAGTTTCATTTGAACTTATAAAACATGATATTTTGAAGTTACTGAACTTATAAAAATATATTTAAATATCACTAAGCTTATAAAAATACGACATTAATGTTACTTAGCTTATTTAAAAATATACGTTCAAATCACTCTGATTAACACTTCAATTATAAAACAGTATGCTTCCTATATAAGGCTGATTAATCGCCGCTTAGGCGTTACTGGGCCACCAATCTTTTCGATTTGTGTAAATCGGTCAACCGTGGTCAACGACAGTCAACAACTGTCAACGATGGTCAAACTTACCGGAAACTTGCAAATCTTGCGGGAAACTTGCAAATCTTGCCGGAAATACTCAAAACTCACTGTAAAGTTTTATCACTTATAGTCATTGTTTATATCTATAATAAGATTTTTTTTTTAAGGAAAATTTTACCGGAAATACGCAAAACTCGCCAAAAATACCTAAAACTTCTCAAAAATGCCAACCCAATTAATCCTGTCTAGACTGATTACAAGCTATAAAAAGATCGATCATCCGACTACTAATTCACGATTTTTGCGACCTTGCTATTAACCCTCGTAAATAACATGTTTTGACTCATGAAAATGAGACATCGTTGTGGGCTACTTGCATCATCCTATTATTCATGTTAGTTAAAATCATAAAGATACCGAGTAGTTTATTGTTTTCGATTTTGGGCACTATAAATGGCAACAGTGTCATAGCGTCTCGTAATGTGACGGACATATAAGCTTGACCATGGACGGAGGATCTCAAGGGCAGGATGCGCTGCCCCTCCGATTTTTAATTTTTTTTACTGTATTTTTTGTTTATAAAGTTAGTGAAAAAAATAATGTACTGTACCATTTAGCCCCTCTAAGATTAGTCATAGATACTTCGGTCCTCTTAAAAAATAGTTCAAGTTCCGTCCTTGAGCTAGACAAGCTATTCGGACTTTGACCCATAATCTATATAGGAGCTTATATATCAAGCATGATGGGTTGAGTAGCAGTGATCATAAGTTCATAACAACATGGGTGTTAATACTCAAATAATTTTTTTTATACATACATCACAATTATACATTACTGTATTGTAGAGTGTGTATTACAATGTTGTACCGTGTGGTGTATGTATAAGAAAAAATGGTGTGAGTATCAACCCTAACAGATATAGTCAACCGGACCAACTCAATTTGACAACTGTATTTATGTGGATCGTATATTAACAACGTGGTTGAGCTATTAAGGTTTTAACACATGACAATGTGTAGTGTGTGGGGAAGCCTATTGATTGTGATCCTTAACTAAATATGTTGTTTGTGTGGTCAGATTCTTGTTTCATATGTTTTCTTCAATTTGTACTAGTTTTGCACATGGAATCTTCATTTCATGCACAACCATATATTTCTTAAACTATGACATAATAAGTGCACATTATGTGTACAGAATCTCACTTAAAACGACTCTTTTAAATCATATGTTGGTATTATATGTATAATGACTTTATCCATATATTAGCACCTACTTGTAATTTGGTAAACTTCACATTATGATTTATGCACCTATTTGTAATTTGGTTAACTTAATAGCCTAAATTATAGAGGAAATTTCCGGTATGAACCCTTTGATAGCCATGTTATCAAAATAAACTTTTTGAGAGCTTTTTACCAAAACCTATGCAGCGCGCAAATTAACTTGCGCATCCTCTTTTTTTACGCATCCCTTACATTGCATCTATTTTTTTTAACAGCAATTATATTGAAAACAAGCAAAGAGTCTAGAAATTACAACGTTACTAAGTAAGGGTTTTTAAACCACTCTAACCAACTAAAAGATCCCTTACTTTGCATTCATTGATATAGTGACACTTAGACAAGTGCAAGAAAAACGTTTTGCGCATCCCCCTCCCATGCGCAGCCCTACAAAGTGACACGTCATCTGTGCGCGCAAATTAACTTGTGCATCCCCCTCTTTTGCACATACACTTCTGAATGGTTGATATAGTGACACGAAAACACGTGCAAGCAAAATTTCTTGGCATCCCCCTCCTTTGCGCATCCCCATAATGTGAAATACGTTCAAACATTGTATAAATAAGACATGATCACATTAAAAATTCCAACGAGACTAAAAAAAAAACTATCAAGTTTTCTCGAGGAAAGTTTTCGGTATGCATTGTTAATGGGGCAGCCGTAGTAACGTTCTTTGGTAAAAAAAAGTAGTTACAAAAGTTTCAAAGAATATGTTGGTAATAAGTTTGATTTGGATGTGACCGGAAGATCCGTTTATCATACCAATTCAACTTTGCAACCAAATGTATGAAATAAACAATGAAGACCACTTTATGCGCATATGGGTTTGCGCACTTGCGCGTAGTGTAGGAATATATGAGCAGATGGGTTTGCACACTTGCGGATAGTATAGATTTTTGTAATGAGAAAAATGTGTATAGATTTTGGTTATTCTAATATGTAAGTGTAAATTTTGGTAATTGAATTTAAATTATATCTTTACTAAAGATTAGGATCCTCTCATGTTTATTGAACATGAGAGGTAAAGTTATGTATGATATAATTGTACATTTGAATTAAAATAAAATAAACGTTTTGTAATAATAGTGATGTACAATCAGAACATGCACAACTTTACTTCTCATATTCTAATAAACATGAAAAGATCCTTATCCGCTAAGTTTTTTTTATCATTTGAATTTCTCAAAAGTATTTATTTCATTGACATCCACACTGCCATTTTGCACCATTTTCTTCATATACCCATTTTCCACGATTAATGACTCTTAATGACTCTTGAAGCACTAGTTCAGTGAAAAAAAGAAGAAGCATATTATAAAACCTTGATGGAAGAAAATTAGAGTGAAGACATGTCAGCCGATTGGAAATAGTGTGCCGACGAGAAGGTCGGGGCGTTGGGAGGGGGAGGAAGAACGCTGATGGGTAAGAGTTTGCCTGGAAGGAGAGGTTGAGAAGATGGTGGATTGAAGGCTATGTTTGGCGCGAAGTTTTTTGGAGTTTTTTTGGGGCGATTAGCTGTGAACAATGAGTTTTTTTATTTTTATTGTTCGTTTGACAAAAGAGCGGTGAAACTTTCTTTATTTTTTTAGGAATCTTCATTTTTCCATCTTTTTTAAGAAGTTGTCGTCATGGAAATGGTGAGTTGTACATTCTTCACATTTCACAACTCTCTTCTTCTACTTTTACCAAACACATTTATTATGTCTTTGTTGTGATGTTTTATGTCCTAAATGGGAACGAAAGGGTTTTTCTTTTGTAATAAGCTAAAAAGAAACAAACTATTCCTTCCGTCTTAATATTATTGTCCACATTTTTATTTTGATTTGTTTCAAAATAATTGTTCGTTACTACATATAAAAATTGAAATTGTTTAATTTTTTCCTTATTACACTCGGCTTCCTTGTAGTTCCGTCTCCAATCTCTATATGTAAAGATTGAAGTATATTTATCATTTTATATTATTCAGAAAGAGTATAATATTCAAACGTATTTGTGATAGAGAGAGCTCTCTTTGTATCAATTGTGATCTTGTATTAATTTATTTTATTTTTTATTTTTTTGAGCAATTGTGATTACAAGAAAGAGTTATTATCAATAGGATTGTAATCTAACTAGTCATAACTTATTTATTTTTGTATAATAATCTAACTAGTCATAACTTGCCAAATTAGTTTTCCTTGTTTAAATACGTGTAGATTTGATCATGGTCTATCATAGGTGACTGCAAATAATAACAAAAAATTTGTTAGGTCAAGTGTAGAGTTTGTATTTAGCGCTACACCCTTATATCATTTCTTTCTATAAATTCTTTTATATATACAACAATATTATATAACTTTTTTCACTCATTCTTTTTATGCATTCAAGCCGTTAGTTCCGATAAGTATACGTATAAACAAATGTATCATATGTGTACATATAAGCATGAATCTGGAGGCGTAAACAAGTCGAATCAAGTTGAACTTTGGCAGAGCTTCACTCTACTCGGCCATATTATGACGGCTCGTCAATCTTTCGCGAGGAAGCTCGAGCTTGGCTCATGAAAGTTTGAATTCGGCACCAACTTAACTCTTGATTTATTTGTAATGGCATAATTAAAAAAAATAAAAAAAATAACTAAAATAAAATATAAAATAAGATCTGGATTCGGTTTGAGCTTGACTCGAAAAAATCGACTCACTCATAATTAAATATTTACACTTACTCTATTTACATATAAAAGTCATTAAAAATCAAATAACATATTAAAAACATGTATATCGCTTCAAAGCTCGAAAAACTCGATAATAACACGTCGAGTCTATATAAGCTCGAGCTTGACTCGTTAAACATTTTGAGTTCATCTTTCAGGCTCGAGCTCGAGGCTCAAACATTCTCGAGTCGAGTTCAACCTCGAGTTACTTGAAAATAACTCGACTTGTTTAACCCATAAGGCTTGTCGCGGTGGAAGCTTTAACATCGGTTGGGTGTGCAAATTTTTGTGCACAACCGATTTGAACATCGAGCAAAGCCAATGCGAAGGTGGGCGACACATCGGTCGACAAGGATAAAATGGAACATCGGTGACTTTTAGACCGATGTCAAATGCAACACAATTTAAAATATGACCGTTTGGTCTTAAACTAAAAAAAAAAATCAAACCAAATTCTGGCTCTATAAATACCAACTTCACCTCAAACACATTTCTTAACACACAATTTCAAACACATTCAACCTCAAAATATTTTAACACAAGATTTAATATGAACATTGTCTCCCATTCGTTGAAGATATGCAAGTGTCGTTAAAATCGATGTAATATCGACGATGAGGCTGGAAACAGTATTATAAAGCGTCATCGAATTGTTTGACAGGCGAAGCGAGAAGGAACAAATGAGACAAACTACCGGAGTTCAACGACATTCTCACGAAAGAAAAGGTGATCGAAATTTTTTGAAAGATCAAGCCCAGATCGCGAGGTTCTTGACAAGTTGTGGAAAGTTGTTTCGATAATAACGAACAACATCGACCAAAATCAATTGGGTTATCGGGAGAACAAAGCGATGGTGTAGACGAGGAAGATTTGGCGGCGAGGCGATTCGCTGCGTCTCGACTGTATGACTCGCATGCGGGAGCGTTCAGATTAGATTTATAATTATGTATTCGTAGTGTAATGTTTTTTTTTATTTCAGAATGTAATGTTTTTAATTTGAATGAAATTTAAATTTAATGTTAAAATGTTTGAATTAAAAAATAAAAATAAATAATAAATAAATTTTGGCCGATCATTGGATCCTATTGTCTTATCGGTCATTTGGAGAGAAAAACGCGTGGTGCAGGGTTGTCAAGTCGTCTCGAGGTTGCAAGGGACTGGGACTAAATTTAAGCTTGACAAACTTTTCGGACCATAGGCTTATATATCAAGTAAGATGGGCTGAGTAGCAGTGATCATGACAATTTAATCAACCGGACCAACTCAATATGACAAGTGTATTTATGTGGATCGTATATTAAAATGGTGGTTGAGTTATTAAGGCTTTGACACATGACAATGTAGTGTGTGGGGAAGCCTATTGATTGTGATCATCTAGTTAATATGTTGTTTGTGTGGTCAGATTCTTGTTTCATATGCTTTCTTCAATTTTACAAGTTTTGTGACATGGAATCTTCATTTCATGCACAACCATATATTTCTTAAATTATGACATATCATCATATGTGTACAGAATCTCACTTAAAACGAGTCTTTTAAATAATTAAGTTGATATTATATATAATATGTGTTTGTCCATTTATTAGCACCTACTTGTAATTTGGTAAACTTCACTTTATGATTTAATGTAACACATGAGTTAGAGATCAATAATTGAACTCATATTTGTGATAGATCAAATAAATCAACCTTAATAATCTATTTTTCATCAAGCTACGAAATATAAACAATCGCGACGAGAATTAAATTATATTTTTATAAATATTTATTTCATATCTTTCGAAATTTTTTTTTGAAATTTCGACGAGAAAAATCAAATGTGATTTAAAAATCAAATGTGATTTGTAAAAAAATCACATACGATTTTTAAAAAAAAAAAAAAAAAAATAAAAAAACCCTAGTCGAAAAGTATCATAAAAGATAATTTAATTCTCGTCGCGATGTTATGATTTTTTTCGCGTAATATTTAACGGTTTGCGAGATCTTTTTTTTTAAGTGAAAGTTTATTTATTTATTTTTGATCAAAAAATGAATAAACATGATTGATTAATTGGATATATGATAAATATGAGATATATATTGATCTTCTCTATAACACATACCTACCAAGTTTATAGCTTGATGACGACTTATATATAAAGTAGCGTGGAGCTAGAAAAAACCAATTACACATGTACTCATATTTAATGATATATGTGTCTATCAACTACTACGTATTTCTCTCTAGTTTTATTTTACAACCAATTTTCTAAGCAAATCAACTATGTAAGTAGGCATATTGTATTAAGAAAATGTTGCGTGCCCAGAATTAATCGTGGAATTAGACAATAAAAAAACACAAAACCATTCCTACATTTTATGTATCACAATGGGTATGGGTGTTGCCGTGTTGGTATAGAGTGTAATGATAATGGAGGGTATGAGAAAACCGCCCACACACATAGTATATGAGAAAACCTTCATATTTGGGTATCCTCATTCCATTGTGGTGGGCCTCATAATCAATCAAATAACATTAATGACTTTCAAAATCATAAATCCATACCCATACACTCCAACCAAACGGGCGATTACAATAATGCAAGCACATAAAATGCGTGTGGGACTCATGTTCATATGTTGAAGTCCTTATTAAAAGAATATAATTTGAGGTGGGAGGAGAGTAGCATTATTAAAAGTGAAAATGTATAATTATAAGGTATTTACAATGGGAGGTTATTTGCACACTTTTTAATTTGATTGACACACTTAAATTTAGTGTGTCTTGACATTTATACTTTTACAGGGGTGAGAAATGATTAAAGTGATGTGAGGGTATAAATGTTAAAACATACTAGAGTGTACTAATTAATTAAGAGAGTGTGCAAATCACCTCCCATTTACAATTGTAAAACTTTATAAATGTGTTTTTTCATGACAAATCACCAAAATATAGTCTTTTTCATTTATAAAACTTATCATCACTATGCATAAATTTTTAAAACGCTATAAATACTCATGTAATTCAAATGCATTTAAATATGAAAAGTTTTAATATTTTAAACCTATGACACATATTTATAAACCAAAACCTAATATAATTTTACACCTTTTCACAGATCCTCCATTTTTGAATGCTCCAAGAAAAATAATTAAGCAGCCATTAGGTAGATGTAGATCTCATTGTGAATTAACTAATCAAATATTTGATTATAAAAATTAATTTATGTTTACTTTTTATTTATAGTGACATCCACTTGACATTTAAACAAAATAAAGAAAGAACAAACATACCACCCCGTAGAATATTATACCAGCTTTCCTAAAATATCAAAGAACCGATAAAAAGAAAAGTCCAGAAACAATTAGTCATAGTAATTACGCCACATATTTTAGTTAATTTTACTATTTTATTTCATATTCAGTGACCACCATTTCATCTTGTCAAGGATCTGAAAATTACTTTTACAAATATAACAAACATTTCTTAAAAATCATGTATATATGTTTTTTACCAAGTATATATATATATATATATATATATATATATATATATATATATATATATATATATATATATATATATATATATATATATATATATATATATATATATATATATATATATATATATATATATATATATATATATATATATATATAAAAGATATTTATTTGTTTATTCATGTATATATCTATATTTATATCTATACTACATAAAATATAAAAAATGGTCAACAAGTCAAAAATTGAAAAAGTGAAATGTGAAAAGTGGAAAATGTGGTCTGCATGGTAACTTTGGAAAGTATTCATGGTTTGCATGGTAATTATAGAAAGTATTCATTGTTTGCAAAAAACGACACACTTCCATAGTATCACATATCGTCAATTGTTTATCATTGAAATCATCTGCTTTGCAGCAGAAAGATCTTCCACTCTTATATAAGATTAATACAAAAATAATCAACACGTGATCCCATCCTCATGACTCATGAATATTTCTATACATGTGAAATGGTAGAGGTTATTCATATTCTTTTTTTTTATAAATGACCTCTCCTTTTTTTGATTATTTTTATTGATTTTTCTTTTTATTTTTAGTTTTTATAATTTTATTTATATAAAAAACTATCAATCTGAAAGTACGGAACATAAAATATAAAGTTTAATAAGTCAAAATCTTAAAACTGAAACAAAATACGGAACAAAAACTGATAAAAATTTGTGTTGTACTGTAAACTGGTGGACAAAAGAAATTTTTTGTACCTTTAAACCTCTTATGTAAATATGTGTGCAACTGTAAATGTTTTTTTGTTCTGAGAGATTATATACATTGTTACATGTTTGACATTTATTTAAAGCGTATGACACATACGATTAATTGTGAAAGCTCAAAAGTAAACAAAATCCTAAGTCTTAAAGATATTAAGAAGAAGAAGAAGAAGAAAAAAAAGGTGCTAAATACTAAGATACTCGTATAAGTTGACAACTCATGCTTATCAAGATGGCAAGATGTAGTCAACTTGTCATATCACATTCTTTGCAATTTGCAATTTTCTATAACATATGATTTAGACTTTGCTCAGTTTTATAAAAGGAAAGACCAAAAAAACGTGATATTGCATGTCTGAATTAGCAAATATGATTTGTCAACTACTCACAACCAAATCTGTAAAATAAATGATCATAACTTTCTTAAACTAGAAATAGTTCTTGATTGCGATCAAGTATAAGCTTCTACCAAATTAATAAATAATAAACGATACACATGAATCATAGATATATTTATACCTACGCAAAACAAAGATCTATAGCGATAAATAATTATACTTACGAAATTTAAGTTATCAAGTTTAAGAAGTATTTGCAGATAATTTAAGCAAAATATATTAATTTAACTTTTAAGATCTAAATTTCAAGATTTAAGTTTAAAAAAAAAATGCTCCTTAATAGTAGTATAGAAAAAGAAAAGCAAAAAGAAATTGTTTGAATTTTCATCCCATAAAACTTTTTCTTTCTCACTGTTATTTTCTTATTTTGGGTTTTCATTACCCAAACATATTTTCTGACATTTTTATTAAAGGTATTTGTTTCAGCTTATATAATTGGCTTATAGCTTATTTAGTTTTGAGTTTATGTCTTATAAGCTCATTTTTTTTACTTATTTTAAAAAATTTCAGCTTATAAGATACTCGTATGAGTTGACAACCGCATGCTTATTAAGATGGCAAGATGTAGGTGGTTTGAGTTTTTCCAAAAATACATTTTGACAACAACTTAATCTGACTCATTTAAACGCGGTTAGATATTTGGTTCAAAAAATGTGTTTGTTTTTACATGTTACTAAGAGGCGGTAAGAGACAGCTAGTTTTAAGAGCAAATGTTTTTTTTTTCTGACCGTTAAGAGGCAGTAAGATACATAAATCTCTTATTGAACTAAATGGGGAAGGGGGTGACTTAACACCTCTTAATGACTCTTTTTTTTCTTCCCTTTATTTTTTTCCCTTTGTTATGATCTTTTTATTTGGGTGTTTTTTTGTTCATTTTTTTTGTCTTGTTTCAACTTTGTCTTTCTTTTTTTTTTGAACGGCAAATTTATAGAACTAGCAAGAAGCTAGAAAAACAATTACAAGGAAATTAATTGAGGGTTTTTTAACCAATCTACTCAAGAAAAGGAAAATTTTCTACGAGAACGACTAATACACCAATTAAAGGAAAAAAGAACAATATCATCAAAAACCTCGGGCGTTTGGGAGGACTCTCTTCAAAAATAGTGCGATTTGAAACTTCAAATAAACCACCAAGAAACACAAAGACCGCCTCTAATAATAGCTTGACCGTGGAAGAAAGGCGAACAAAGTAAACCGGGCATTCCACTCACGAACGAAGACCAATCATGGACACCCAAATCCCACCACGTACAAATGCGACGTAAGATAAGCCGGGCAAAATCGCAGCAAAAGAAAAGATGATGCACATCTTCCTCATTGGAATTACAGAGAGGGCATGAAGAAGAATCAACGTGAACCCCTCTACGTGCCAAGTTTACCCTAGTCGGCAAACAATCCAACCGAGCACGCCAAGCAAATATATTAACCTTAATGGGAATACAACGTACCCATCTTGTAGGCTCGGACTAGGACGGAAGAGTTAGGTCATCAATAAAATTACGAACATCCTTGACCCGGAATTCACCATCACCAGCTAGATCACAAAACCACCGATCACAAGAGTTTGATAAGGATACCGAGGCTAAAAGCGAGTTCAAAGCCTCCATCTGATGTGATTCACATCCACCCCGAACATCTCTGCGAAAGAAATCGGCAAGAGAACCATTCAATTTATCCGCGACCGAGACAACTTTATGCAGCTCCAAAGCAAACAACCGAGGGAATTTAGCATATAAAGGAACGTCGCCAATCCAACAGTCATACCAGAAGAGAGACCGAATACCGTTACCAATGCGTTTCTTACAATGAGACCTGAAATCAAATCCCTGCTCCTTAAGATGATCGACCCCCCTCATAATGGAACACCAATTAGAAGACCACTTAGTCGGGTGTGAATCAATCGACTGACCATACAAAGCTCGAATAGTCTGGCACCAAAGAGAACCATCGTTAGATATAAACCGCCAAACCCATTTTAAAAAAAGAGCACGGTTAAGAGCGAAGAAGCTCGAGACACCTAAACCACCATGTTTCTTAGCTGCTAGGACTTTATTCCACGCGACCCAAGTAATTGTTTTTCCCCATGATTTGCTCCTATAAAGAAGCGACTTCGAATAGACTCCATGATATTCAAAACGCCACGAGGAACTTTAAAGATCGAAATATTATAAATCGGAGAAGCACCAAGAACTGATTTTAACAGAGTAAGCCGCCCGCCTATTGAAAGAGTATTCAACTTCCACTTAGAAAGGCGCCCTCTAAGTTTAAAAATAATATCGTCCCAAGCTTGAATGCTACTAGGACGATGACCAACCGTAACTCCTAAATACCGGAACTGAGGATTCATAACGGTACATCCAATTGAAGCCGAAGCCTGTCCTACCGCAAGACCCGTAACACCCATTCCCAATAGTTGACTTTTGTTCACATTTATTTGGAGCCCAGAAGCGAGAAAGAAACTCTTCAAAATATTTAGAATACCTTTTAAATTCCTTTCGGACCATTCTCCTAAAAACATAGCGCCGTCCGCGTAAAAAATGTGGGAAATAAAGGTCGAACCTGACAATTGAATGCCTTTGAACAACCCTTCTTCAACCGCCTTGGAGAAAGATAAATTAAGTGATTCCATGATTATAATAAACGAGCAGGTTAACCCGCGCGTTGTTGCGGAGTGTGTTGGTTTATAGTTTACATGTTTAGGGTTTTATAATTTACATCTTTTGAAATGTTGTTTGTGTGTAAAAAATTTTGAAAATTTGAAATGGATTGTTGTTACTCTATGGTGCGTAACGTTAGTGACGCTTATGAAGGGTGTTAGTTGGTGCGTAACTTTTCAATTGGTATAATTTTGTTATTTATTAAGTGTAAAAAAAGTTGTCGTTTTTTTTGTGAAAATGATTGTTCGTGTCGTTGTTGACTAATGTTTGCAGTTTACTTATTTGGCTAGAATATTTGCATTGGTCTTAAATATGTTTGATATATCAATATTTACATTGGTTTTAAACAAATACCAGTGTAGAGAACTTTATAGGTTATTATGGTAAATGTAAAATATAGATAGTTTAAAGTAATAGTACGATATGTATTTAATGAATATGTACATGTGGCATTTGTATTGTGGGAATTGCATTTAATGTGTCTGCCTAAAACACTACTTTCTAACCCAACCAAGGGGTGCACTGTTCATTGGCTACTGTGGCAATTAGTTTGCAAACCAATCATGCGCTGCCAAGTGTAAGAGCTGGTGCTAATGACACTATACCAACCAATAGGATTAAACATTATGATGATAATCACCATGTAATAACCTTGCTTTGGTTCACGCACCCTATGGGTTTTAGTATATTATATAATAAGTATGGAGCGAGGGGATCACCTTGTTTGAGCCCACGATGACAAGAAAATTATTTAGATGGGCTCCTATTAATTAGAACCGAAGCCCTAGCAGAAGAAAGGATGCCCCGAATCCATTGACGCCAAGTATGCCCAAAACCAAATGCCTCTAGAACATCAAGTAAGTAGTCCCAACGAACCGAATCGTATGCCTTCGCGAAATCGACTTTGAAGAACATAGATTTTTTGTTCTTCTTTTACACCAATGAAGAATTTCATCGAGAATGAAGGGCCATCTAAGATTTGTCTCCGTGAACAAAAGCGGTTAGTGTTGGAAATAAGCTCTGAATAACCAAACCAATCATTAGCAATAACTTTAGTAACAACTTTATAAATACACCCAATCAAACTTATAGGACGGAAGTCGTTCACGAACTTAGCATCAATAACCTTCGGGATTAAAGCGATAAATGACGAATTACATCCTGGAGAAGGCACCATACACAAAGAAATGATTAACGCGTCACAAAATCACCCAATTAAGTCCTGAATCTCTTGAAAAACTCAAAGTGAATCCGTCGGGGCAGGATTTGTTGTCCCATATTCGGACCGCCCTCCGGATCTCGTCATTCAAACATTTCGCTCAAGATCCTCCGCTTGCAGCAGCGACAACCTCTTTTGAAATTGAAAGCTAAGTTTAAATCATGAGCGGTGGAATACTAAAGCAGGCAAAGAAAGTGATTCAAAAAGTATCTTTAATAGTATCGGTTCGAACACCAAATGCCATCTACAAAACCCCACGTATTGCAAGTTGAGATCTTCTCTATTTATAATCCCATGAAAAAACTTTGAATTCTCGTCACCTTCAATCGCCCATTTGACTTTAGATTTTTGCAAGTTATCTTTAGCTTCCATGTCATTCATTTGAATAAGGTTATTCTTCAATTCGAAGCGCCTAAGAACAGTAGCTTCATCAACCTCTCCACGATCCATTTTCTTATCAATCTCCCTCAGGTCATTAACAATATCTTGTTTGTTTCTTGAAATGTCCGACTTTTTAGTTTTAATCCATTGACGAATGATGACCTTTAAATCTTTTAACTTTTTCTTAAAGCGAATCATCCTGTTAGCGTCCGAATGAGAAAAAGATAGCCATGAACGTTTAATCAAATCTTCAAAACCACCTATGTCGATCCGGGGTGATAGAATTTGAAAGGAATTGGACCAAAGTCCAAATGAACTTCACAAAGCAAAATCGGACGATGATCCGATAAGTGACGATCAAGGCAAATGGTCAGTAATGGAAGGAAAAGCGTGAAAATACCATCGAAACAAGAAATCGATCAAGCTTACTCATTTTAAAGTCAAGGATGAGACCAAGTGAAAGCATAACCTCCATTTTGATGTCAACAAGACCCGAATTTGAGATAAACCGATCAAAACACCTAGCATTGTAAGGATTGAAACAGGAACCACGACGTTCATTACAGGAACGAACTTCATTAAAATCTCCCATAATAATTGACTCTCCATTCCATCGACTTAGAATGATAGAAATGTAATCCCACAAAATCCTTTTATACGAGCCCTGTTGCGGAGCATAAACAGCAACGAAAAGAATCTTAGCATTGTTGGGTAACCACGTGCCATAGATAGCGATGAAATTGTCCGATATAGTAACATTGTCCTTCTTAAAAATCGACGCTTCCCAAATACATAAAATACCACCCGAACTACCGAGAGAATCACTACACACGAAGTCATAATTAGAGTTACCCCATAGAAATTTTACATCTAAATGAGAAACTTTGGACATCTTGGTTTCTTGAATAGCTAAGAAATTGAGTTTATTAGAATTAATTAACGCCTTTACCCACTCCTTTTTCGTCTTGTGACCAAGACCTTGAATATTAAGAGATATTACATTCATCTAAAACCATTATCCACTCCTTGTTGTCCAATGATCGTTCCAAATCACTTACACGACCTTCCATGGTATACCCTATAGCAGACAACCACAAATAACGTCTTGATGACTCCCAAAACCGAACCTCCATTATTTACACATTCGCCCCATAGCTTCACTATTGGACTCACATATACCTCTTGCGAAGGACGATTGCATAACCTTAGCACTAATCCCGTCGAATTTCATTGGTATGTTTATTGTTATATACTCCAACAATATGTTGTTCATCGCGTGCCTCAGAAACCGCAGGAGTAAAGCCTGGGGGATGAGGTATATAGGAGCTCGATTCATGAATAATTCCACCATCCTGCTTGTTAAGTAAGTCATACACACCAAAAGGATCCTCCGATTTAGAGTTATCCAAATCTCCGTTAACATGATTATTGGAAGGAGAGTTGGGGCCAAAAATAGTATCTGAAACAGCGTCAACATCGCTAGCCGATTCATCGTCAGAAGCCTCATCATTAGGATGGTTATTATCCGCATCATTCTTGGAAGCATGACAAGACTCAGCATCCAACACAATCTCCTCCTCTTTAGATGCAGAAAAAATGGGATTCCAAGTGAATAATTCTTTCGCTCGTACCATATACACCTTACCTTTAGCAATAATCTTAAAGGTTTCCAATATAGAGACAGGGTGTTTGGTCATGATACAAACACGCTTGCGCCCAAAAGAAGAATTAACATTATCTTCCATATCTAAGGTCTCACCCCATTTTTTCCCGATCTTAAGGAATGTCTCTCGTGACCAAGCTTTGAGAGGAACACCTTCAATGTCCACCCAAACTATGCGTTCCTCACTAGAAAAATCGTTGCTAGCATTCTGAAGTAAATGAAACCAAAAGTTAACGCCTATATGTTTCAACAGATTCTCCTTTGTTATCATCTTTTCAAATCCGAGCAAGTACCTCCAAGATAAGACAAGTTAACATATGCAAACCCTTCATCCTTAAGAATGGTGTACAAATTAGGAATAATCATGAAATCTTTCACCTTGCCCATAACGTATTTAGATAGGTCTCGTTCGACCAAACAAGAGTCATCTAGAACTAACGCAGGAGAAGGGGAAATCGAAGAGCCATGAATAATCGGAGACCTTCCATTAACAACATTGGCATAAGATCCAACGGGGCCGTTCAAATCAACGGTGGGTGGGATGGCTCGGCGAAGCCCAACAGTGGTTTGGTTGGGAGGTCTTTCAAACCTAACTTGATTAGCATATATATGATGGCGGCCAATCCGGATAGTACAAAGGTTCTCCACAAGAGGCAAAGCGAGATCAACCACCTTTATAAACGAACAAATGCAAATCTCTTTTGCTTTAGATTTTTGAAAGGAATAAAAACATCAACAACCGTACCGTAAGCGCTACATGAACTCCAAAGATCACGAGATGTTATAGAATCAGGGAAATTAGTAACGTAAATCGAGTGCGAAATCTTATGGGTTCGGTCTTCATTAGTATGATAATAACTCCTACGTGATGAATTCGCCATAAGGAATGAAAAAGCCCCCAAAAGACAAAAAACAAATTGAAAGTAATTGATTGAAAAAAAGGGTTTAATATTTTTTTTTGATTGAAGAGATCTCTGTTAGAAAAATGATTATTGGAATTGCTTTGATTTGATTTTGAAAAAGGTTAATTGGGGTTGGGGATGATGAGATCCAGGAAGATCGCCATCAGAGAAAAAAGTCAACTGAAGTTTTTTTGAAGCACTCGTATAAGAGAAGTTTTTTTTTTTCATTTCAACTTTGTCTTTCGTATTAAAAGTACATTAATTAGAATCATTACATATTTTTCGTTAGATAAATAATGTAAAACATGATAATAATTATATGACAATTCCTATATAGTTCAAATTGAAGGGCTCGGTTTAGTGACTCATATATATATATATATATATATATATATATATATATATATATATATATATATATATATATATATATATATATATATATATATATATCTAAATTTTAATCCAACTTATTTAGTTAATCGTTTTTAAATCTTCAATCTAAACCATGCTATGTTTTTTTTCTTCTTTTTTTTTTGGTCAAATACACATGAAATTGAATGTTTTAATATTTCTAACTTTTAATTGACTATGTTATAAAATCTGATTTTTATATTTAATAAAGTTTATTTCTTGCGTGAATGCAATTGTAAATATTTAGGTTGTAAAAACCTGATAGTTTAACACATTCAAACATTTTTACTAAAACAAGCATTTTTATTTAATTTAGATATAGATTTTTAACCACTTATTCAGATTAAGATGAAATCAAATTCAAACTTTTCAATCACATATTATGATTAAAATGTGCGAATGAGATTCAAACTTAGAGCCTATTAATAAACAAATGCAAGTTTCATATCACATTCTTTGCAATTTGCAATTTTCTATAATGAGTTAGACTTTGTTCATTTTTATAAAAGGGAAGACAAAAAAAAACGTGATATTGCATGTTTGAATTAGCAAATAAATTAGTTTGTCCACTACTCACATAAGTCATGAACCAAATCTATAAAATAAATTATCAGAACTTTCTTATACTAGAAATAATTTTTGATTGTGATCGAGCTTCTACCAAAATAATAAATAATAAACGTTATACGTGAATCATGATAAAAAAAAAAAAAAAAAAAAAAATTGTTTGAATTTTCATCCCTTAAAACTAGGCATTTGCATATATCTTTTTAAAGGTGTCATCATGTGCATAAAAAACTTGTATGAAAAATATATGTGCAATTATTTATCTTTAAAGGGATATATATACGATTCCTGAAAAACTTGATTTTTATATCTCAGTGTTATCTTTCTTATTTTGGCCTTTGCATTACCCAAACACATATTGTGACATTTTTCTTAACATTAAATAAAGATTTATTTTAAAAGTTAACAATAATCCTATAACTTTTGTACCCATGAGACGTGCCGTAAGTATATTCCAAGCATATATCCTAAACTTTTGAATAATAACTAACGGATCACAATTAATAATTTGTCACCTCAATAGTCTCATAATTTGTTATTTACTAATTATCCAATATCATAACATCAAAGGAGCCAATTGTCCCAAAAGAGGCAAATTGACCCACAAATCTATCTATTTTCTAATAGAAACTATAAAGTAATAAATCCTAAAAGTTCATGGACTTCCATAAATAAATAATTGTCAAACTTTAAACCATCCTATATATATGAGTTATTTCCTTTGCAAAAGCCAACCTTATACACATTATTATCACAAAACAACATAGTTGAGGCAGAAAATACATGTGTATTTTTTTTTCAAAAAATACTAATTACATACCTTTTTACGTTTAAAGAAACGTGCACACATCATTAGTCATATTTCTGAATCCACCACTAATCACCACCACAATCACATCCACATTATTTGTCATTCCCGACAAATTTGAGCTTACAAAATATCAAAAAATACACGTGTATTCTGTAAACTTCTGCATCTGTAAAATCAGTATTTTTTTTCCCGATAAATACTGATTACATACATTTTACCTTTTGAAAAAACACACATCACTAGTCATATTTCTGAATCCGCCACTACACACCACACAATCACATCAACATTATTTTCATTCCCGACAACTTCGAGCTTACAAAAGATCAGAAAACACATTTGCTTAAAAATAATACGCCTGCATAATTATTTCACAGATACCGTTAGAAAATTCTTTAAAAAAAAATATAAAAAAAAAATAAAAAAAATAATAAATATAAATAAATCAGTGACACCTATTTCTCCCTCCAATCAACCTTTCTGCCTCCTTTTATCGTTTTATAAAAATCTTACTTTTTTTTCTGCCCACATAATAACAGAATTTGCATAGTAATCTAGCTTTTATTCATTTTTTTATAAAAATTTATTTATTAATAGTCAAATAAAAAAATACCCTTTTTTCGGATCACTAGTTTAAATAAAGTTTGAATCTTTACAACTCCTACACATAATACTTCACGTTTTTTTGAACACCCTGCTTAAAAAAGGTAAATAATTTTTCTTTGGTTTTTTGGTTTTTTGATTTGATATTATGTATTGATTTTGGTTTTTATGATATGGGTATGTTTGTTTTAGTTATATAATTGTGTAAAAATGTTAAAGATTGCTGCTTTTTGTAAGAAAAATGTTAAAGATTGGTGCTTTTGTGTGTTTCAATATGTTTTGCTAATTGGGTTTTGTAAGCTGTGTTTGAGTACTTGGTTTGAATCAAGAAAACACATACTAAAGTGGGTTTAGTGTGTGTTTTGTTGGATTCCATGTTATTGTGTTGTAAGTTGGAATTTGTTGTTGGTTTGTTGATTTAAGCTCAAAAAGTGTTGCTTTAGGGTGAGTTTTTATGTTATGGATTAAGGAATGTGTGGCTGATTTACGCGTATTAGATTCATTTAAGTACTTTTTTGTAGCTTAAGTCTTGCACTTTTTTGCTCAAGTTAGAATTGGGATCTTGATTTTGTAGCTTGAAACAGTTGGCTTAAGATTTTAGCTAAATGAGCTTTGGTTCTTGATTATGCAAGATTTAACGGATGTGCTAAAAGATCTGTTTGTCTTTATATGGATTTGAACACTTATCATTTTGTTTTAACCATCGAACGACAGTGTTTTGTTTGTGGAATGTTAGTTTTAGGTTAGTTGTCAAGACTTGTAGCATCTGTAAAATGTAAATAAGCATGGCATTTTTGCAGTGCTAGCATTTTGAGGACATTTTCTTATGTATTCTGTATTTAATATGTGTGCAGTGAAAGATGGTTGCTTTCGGGAAAAAGTTGAAGGACCGGCAAATTCAAGAATGGAAGGGGTATGTTGCATTTTGCTGATAAGTATCTTGATCTGATCCGTATTAAAATTAACTACATAAATGACCAATTTTTTTTTATGGCTTCTTAAAATCCAGATATTATATCAATTACAAGCTCATGAAGAAGAAAGTAAAGCAGTACTCTCGCCAGATTGAGGCCGGAGGAATTGAACGCAGATATGTTCTTAAAGATTTCTCAAGAATGCTCGATAACGAGGTAAGCATGCTCTAATAATTTAGCCTTTTGTTATTAATAAAAGCTTCTGTTTTAAAATTTTGGTCATAAGACTGCACCTACAATGGTCATTAGAGTTGTTAATTTGACCCTAATGGGTAAAAAGCAAACAGCTAGTTTAATAGGAAACACGGCAAATGGGTCAAACGGGTCGCATTCAAAGCTTATTATACTATTGAGTCTTCATGTTTGACTTTTTATTAATAGCGTTTGATCTTCAGATTATACATTACATAGTTAAAATCTTGGTCAGAGAGTGGCTCGGGTTGACCCCGTATGGCCTATTTCTGGCCAATTTAAATTACCTGTTTTGACGCTACCCCATTTTGCTGATTATATGATCATGTGAATGCAGATTGAGAAGGTTGTTCTATTCATGCTGGAACAACAAGGGCTGCTTGCTGGCAGATTGGATGCTCTCGGAAAAGAGCAAGAGGCTCTTCAAGAGGAACCAGATTTTGCAAAAATATCTGAGTTGCGGGAAGCCTATAGAGACGTTGGAAGAGATTTGTTGAAGCTTCTGTTTTTTGTTGAGATCAATGCCGTTGGACTGCGCAAGATCCTCAAGAAATTTGACAAACGTTTTGGTTATAGATTTACTGATTATTATGTCAAAACTCGAGCCAACCATCCTTATTCCCAGCTACAACAAGTCTTTAAGCATGTGGTAATGTATAACAGTCCATGATGCTGCTTTCTCTTTTTCGGGTTTTTATTATTTTTGTTTTAATTAACATCCAACAATGGAACTTGCAGGGTCTTGGGGCAGTGGTTGGAGCCATATCACGTAATCTCGCAGAGCTTGAGGATCGTCAAGGGAGCTACTTATCAATTTATGACCAACCTGCTGTTCCTCTCCAGGTTTTGTGACCAACCCTCTTTTATTGGCGTCATCTATACTTGTGAATTGTGATGCGCTAATTCAGTAAATCATATTTTCAGGATCCTGTAATCAACACCATAAGAGCAGCAGTTGATAGATTAAGTTACTCAACTAACTTCCTCACCTTTTTGGGGCAACATGCTCTTATTATGCAAGAAGAGTTACCAACGCCTTTGGAGGAACCCATTGATGACCAACGATACCATTTTATGTCACTTCTATTGAATCTAGCAAACACATTTCTTTATATGGTCAATACTTATATCATCGTCCCAACAGCCGATGATTACTCAACGAGTTTAGGAGCTGCAGCAACCGTTTGCGGTGTTGTCATTGGTGCAATGGCTGTTGCTCAGATATTTTCATCGGTTTATTTCAGTGCGTGGTCTAATAGATCATATTTCAGGCCTTTGATCTTTAGCAGCATAGTTCTTTTCTTAGGGAATGTCATGTATGCAATGGCTTATGATTTTAACTCGATTGCGGTGCTTTTACTTGGTCGTTTATTGTGTGGGTAAGTTTTTCGTAGATAATCTCTGTTTCTTATTGACTTTTATGTGGTCAAACCTACTTTTTCAAGCTTGCATTTGGATCACATTTCCTTCTAAAATTTTCACGGAATTACTCTTACTTTTTTGTATTTTTGTAGCTGTTTCACGGAATTACTCTTATATTTTTATATTTTTGTAGCTATTTGTTTCATGTATTTTACAGTATTTGACACTTCTTGTTTGCTTTTTTAATGACAGTCTTGGTTCGGCTAGAGCAGTGAACAGACGGTACATCAGTGATTGTGTACCTCTAAAAATCCGGATGCAGGCTTCTGCAGGGTTTGTTAGTGCAAGTGCTTTAGGTATGGCTTGCGGGCCGCACTTGCTGGCTTGTTACAAGTCAACTTCAAGATTTACAAATTGACAATTGACCAAAACACTTCACCTGGTTGGATTATGGCGTTTGCATGGTTATTTTACTTAGTTTGGCTCTGGATTTCGTTTAGAGAACCTGCTCAATATAGCGACGAAAAGCCTGCACCAGAATCTACTGCTGGTATGTCTTAATCTCCGTTTTTTAAAAATATCAAAATGGGTGTTTGGATGCGCGTTAGAAAATCACAGACACACAAGGGAGTAATGTTTTTCGTTTTCGTGGATCTTGACTCCAGGTTCAACCAATAGCGATTCTCTTGAAAAAGGTGTTACTGAACCACTGCTCATAAGCTCACAGCCACACCAAGATCATGAAGATGACGACGTTGAAGATGCTAGTGAAGAAACATCAGAAGACACACGTGCACCCGTTAATTCAATTGGAGCTGCTTACAGATTACTCACACCTTCTGTGAAGGTTTGCTTTCATTTACGATATCTTTGATATTATTGGGTCAAAATTGATTGATGTTTAACGTTGGTTTTTTACCTATGTTTCAGGTTCAACTGCTTATTTATTTTATGTTAAAATACGTAATGGAAATTTTGCTTTCGGAATCTAGTGTTGTTACCACGTATTACTTCCAATGGTCTACTGGAAAAGTTGCAATCTTTCTTGCATGTCTCGGGTTGACTGTTCTTCCTGTCAATGTTATAGTCGGAAGCTATATCAGTAACATGTTTGAAGACAGGTAAATTTTTATAAGTCTTAACCCTCCTTATAATTTAAAGTTATTTATATTTGTAAAGTTCTTTATATTTGTAGAATTGTTTGTGATGTTTGTTATCGTTTTTGCAGACAAATTTTACTTGTATCTGAAATCGTGGTGTGTCTCGGAATTCTCATGAGCTTTCATGTTGTCATTCCATATTCTGTCCCACAATACGTCATTTCAGGGCTCATCATGTTTGTCTCTGCAGAAGTATTAGAAGGTAAAATTTTACAGTAATAAATACTAGTAGACGTGTCAAGATGGGCGGGTGGACTGATTGGATTACAGGGCGTATGTTTGTGCTACTAAAAAAAGGCCGGGCTGGACTGGGTTGAACCGTAAACACTTTTAGTCCATATAAAAAAATATTCGAAACCTTTTATGAAAATATATTAGGTTCATTAAAAAAAGACTTAACGCAACTTTTTAACGCCTTTGACACTTTACCATTATCCTTTTAGCTATATTTGCTGACTTGTGAGCCGTTTGAGATAAGTAAATGATCAACTCTAATAAAAAGATTAAAAGTCAAGACCTCAACATGACACATTTTAATCTTATCGTTTGTGAATGCACCAGGTGTGAACTTGTCGCTTCTGTCACGTGTGATGTCATCAAGGCTCTCTCGTGGGACATTCAACGGGGGTCTACTATCAACAGAGGCAGGAACATTTGCTAGGGTGATTGCTGACGCTACCATTACGTTGGCTGGATATTTGGGGGAGAGCCAACTCTTGAACGTGACTCTACTGCCATCACTTGTGATCTGCATAATGTCGATTGTCGCGACTTGTTTCACCTACAACTCTCTGTATTAATCATAACGATCAAGCATGTGTCGGTATTGGTGATAGTTTGTATGATAGGTTATTATTTTTGGAAATTTACAAATTCATTTGTGTACATTCTTACGGGGACATGTTTTCTTGCTTTCGTTTTCATTCGCTATCAAATGC
This sequence comes from Chrysanthemum lavandulifolium, assembly GCA_022545495.1. NCBI lineage: Eukaryota > Viridiplantae > Streptophyta > Magnoliopsida > Asterales > Asteraceae > Chrysanthemum > Chrysanthemum lavandulifolium. The sequence continues at coordinate 8,479,578 of CM040246.1, read as the reverse complement.
TGCAATTTTGGAGAGTTTTTTGTTCATGACTTTTGTTTTCAGTTTCGATCATTGCTGATTTTCGAGTATCAATAATGTAATAAAACTAAACATATAATCCAACTACAGATAGTATTATTAAAGTCTATTCTATTTAACTTTTGATGTTGGCTCTTAGCTGATAAAAAGGTAACATAATTATCATATACACTTTAACAGCTTAATGAAGCTATTAATCGCTGAAGGAGTTAATGCCTCCCTTTCAGATTAAAAGGCGACGAGATTGGACATATCAAAGTACTTGTAAGATAACATAAATAGTGACCAGTGTTTATAAAATGTGTGGTGGTGAACCGCTTTAGTAGCATACTTCTGTTACGGGTCAAAATGGGTCGTTTCTGCTACCCGTGTTGATGCGTGTTGTATGAATTGGCGGAAGATGTGTAATGCAAATATAACTATACACAAACTTGCTTTTTGGTTCCAAATAGTTGGTTGCAGCTAATGAACCCAATGTTTCACAAACCAATAAAATACCGACATGCATGTTTAGGTATGAAATTAGTCTTCCTAATCATTTCTCTACGTAAATGCATACCAATTTAACAACACTTTTGTAACTACATTAACAATTTCTTTTTCTTTTTTTGAAGGCAATATGTTTTACTAAAGAATAAAAAGAAAAAAAAAAATACAAGAAAATTAAATAGACACAATAAAATCTACGAGATAAGAGATCTAACTTCAAAAACTACTGGTATGAGCACCAATCCAGCCGCGATACAATTGACTCCTTTAATCTTGCCGACAACCAATTATAAGAAATCACTTGAAGCTCATCACAAAGAGTTGTAAGATTCCCTTACGAGTTACGATGATGGTGCTTTTGATGACTATGGTTTGACTAGTGCCCAAATGAAATATGCTGATGCATATGACATTAATCTTCGTGGTCAAATTAGATAGGTGTTTATTTTATTTTGCATAAGCATGGTTTGTAATGTCTTATGCTGATTTAGGTCTTAAGCATTGTAGTCGCTTTTGTTTACCTTTTTTGGGCTGAGATGTGGGATCCACACTCATCCGTTGTACTTAACTTTTTTTTGGAGTAATATATTTTACCGAGATAGTTACCCTTTTACCCAAAAAAAGAGCAGTAAGATTTGAAACTTTGTTCTCATAAACTCTGTTGTTTCTTACACACCACACAAGATATAGCATCGTCCAACACACCGGTTGCCATATAAATTTGTTGTTTCTTGCTAAAATTATTTCTACCCTTATGAGTTAGAATGTCGTCAACTGTAACAACTTCAAAAACCCCCAAATTCCACAATTTAAACACTTTTTTCCATTGAATACACAAGGACAATGAATAAAACAATGATCTAATGTTTCAATATCGTTATTAACTTCCAACCTAAATAATCTAATTACCTATTACCCATTTTTTCCCAAATAACGTGTACAAATTAATACCCGTCTTTTCAATATCTTTCTCGATCTTTATTATATCAATCCACTTTCCTCCATCAACCTTACATGAACCAAGAGACTTCTGATTATCTTAACCCAAAATCTATTCGGTTCCATCATATTGAACCGATTCGGTTAATATATTGAACCAATTCAGTTACATAAAACAAATTGTATTACAACATTCGTTACATTATTCTCATCCTCTTTTTCCTACTCATTAACTCAAGCAAACAACTTAACTTAAAAAAATCAAACAAAATTATGTACTACTGTAGTAGACATATATAAACATGTCACTATCATTGTTCTATTCATTACTAAACAGGTGGTGTAGTATTTGGACCATACATCTTCATTTTGGAAATATTAAATGATGTTTTTACACGTAAATAGAGTCATGTATAAAATCCGTGAATCACCTTTATTTCACCCTACAACTTTATAAAATTATTTTCTAAAAAAAAAAAAAAAAAAAGATCAAGCCTTAGAAAAAATGCATTCGTGATGGACAACCATTGTGGGACAATTATAATCGGTAAAATAAACATTTTCGAATGGAAAGATAAAATTTTGAGCATTACTAAAAACTCGTACAATATTATCCTACACACAGATGTTGCATTTAGAAATGAGCGTGATCGAATTGTCAGAAACCCGTATCGAATTGGAGAGACGATTTTTTCGAACATGAAAGTGGGTACCGATCTTGTCGAACGCGGGATTCTGTCTGTGTCGTATCGAATTTATACTTCGACCGAAAAATCAAGACTTATATCGGTTCTTCCATTTTGTTAAACCAAAAGATTTCAAGAAAATACAACAAAAATAGAATAAAACATGCATTTCAGTGATTTAAACCACGGCGTTTCTGGCAAAACGCAACCAACACTTAAATATATACATCATCAAGATATTCGTAACATACAAACGTTCAAAACTTATAAAATAGGTTCGGGTTTAATTTTGTAGCGGTTATGAAGGATCTATAGTTGCCACAATAAGTTTTTCGAACGTTTGGTTTCTTTTCATATATTTTATATGATTATTGTTTGACGTGGAGCAGGTAGAATGGGTGTTTGGACAAGTTATTTAATTCAAAAATACGACTACTCAATTTTCGGTCTTCCGCTTTGGTGCAGTGCTCAGATTAGTGGTACCGAATTTTTTTTGGGCTTAATTTCATGGTACCGATACCGTGCCGTGTATTGGGAGTCGATACCGGGATTCGGGTCCAAATGCTCATCCCTAGTTGCACTATTTATCTCACTGCATCCAAGCCGTCAATTCTAACATTTGTCAAGATCTTATGAGTAAGAAGATAAGTAAGAATAATTTGTAAGAGAAAATAGCATTTTCCTAAAATTTCCTTTTTCAAATTTCTTGTACCGAAATGCTATTGTTATACAAGAAATAGTTACTTAATAAAATCATTAACTAGTACTAATCTGTAGGACGAGAAAAGTTGTTGAGGCACATTAAATTGTTGCCTAGAGCATCATTACTCAATAATATCATTTTGTCAAAAAAGGTTTCCAACACTTTCATCAACTTTAACAATCCACTTTTTTTTTTGTCACTTCTCAAATTAAACTTTGCATTAAACATAACTAGCTCATAATTTAAAAGTTACATATTATCTTTTCTGTGTTTAGACTTTAGAATAATTACAACTGTGAAAGCAGGTGTACCATAGGTTCTATTATGCACCAAGTATAATTACAAAGTTAAAACCAATCAAATACTTAATTGTGGCTATCAGTTTCAACCATTTTCTTTTTCTTTTTCTTTTTTTTTTTTTTTTTTGTATGGACCAAACTCGATCAAGTAACTTGACGACTCTACGTAGATTGACTTGATCACTTGAACATGACTCGAGTAAAAATCAATTTCCGATATAAGAGCTCTAATAGCTTTGAATCAAGTACTTTTCTCATCAACAACCATATAAGCTATACTTTTATTTTTAAAACACACAATTTATTAATCATTCGAATTCTTTATTCTAATGTACAATAGTAACATTTATTTTGTGGTGCTGCATGACTTCATTAAATTGCTTGCAGTTAGAACTTTTTTACTCTGACAAATATGTTCCAATCATACCATAGTACCGTCCTATATTAATTGCAACTAACTATTTGTTGTCATCTAAAATAGAAAATCAAATCAAATTAAATACTCCAGCTATTTCAACAATAATATTCTACTATACTTTCACATGCTTACAAAAATATATATATAAATATATAAAAACATATATCTATAAAAAATGCATTTTAATAATATTTAACAGAATTTAGATTTATTACTTTCTTTTTTGAAGAATAGATTTAGTACTTGTATAAGTAACATATCAGCATTTTTTTGACAATTAAGACAAGTAAAATAGTGAATGTACCTAAGAGCTACGTTTAAGAAATTCTGACACGCATAAATTGTTTGTATTTTAAGAATAACCGTTCACTTTTAAATTTTACTGCTTCAAACCAACTAAATATTTCACCTCTTATTGCACGTTTTTAGGTCTATAAAAAGAAAAACCCTTCAGACAAATAGTGTATAATTTGTTGTTAGAATCAAACGACTAGAATTTTCAACTCTTGGCATTGGTTCGAGACTTCGAAATGCTTCTATTGCGTGTCTTCCACCACATCAGTATATAGCAATCGATCATAATAAGCTCACGAAACGTAATTTTCATCTTAAATTAATTTGGCAAAACATCATATCGCAACATGTGATGCATCTTTACACACACATCACATCTTTGTAAATGCATAATAAGTGTACCACGTATACAATGGTACCCACAACACAAATGAGCAACGATATGATATAAAGAGGAGTGATCCCACATGAGACATATACTAAATGTTGATCATAAAGATGTTGTTATTGATATCGACTCAAAACTAATTCTCGTGTCGCACCAAAAAGAGTGGAACTCGCTGAATATATGATTTGGATTGACTAAAATCCGTTTAACTGACTTAATCGAGCTAAAAACAAGTGGGTTCATTTTATCAAGACTTGTCGATATTGCTAGGCTTCGAAGGCAAGACTTTTTCTCACCACAATCTATTTCTTGTGGTTGTCTTAATTATAGTGAGAGCAATTGATACAAAAATATTGTTGATTTTGATAGAGCTGAAAAGCCTTTGTATACCAACTTCTTTACATTTTATTATTATTATTATTAGTTTGGTATATATATCTGGTTTCCTACTCGATATTGCAAGCCGACTAATCCTAGAACGACTACTCTTTTAAATAGCCCGAAGTCGTCCGTGGCCAACGGAGGATTCCAACTTCTTTACAGGTATTTTCTCTAAAAAAACTAACCCTAATGGAATTAAACCAAGCTAGTAAAAAATAAAGTATTGCATTGTTTTATTTTCCATTAACTTAAATAAACAAACCCCCATGATCGATATACATGAAAATTAAACTACATACACTTCAAAAGGATTTCATAAATGATCAATAATGTATATACTACAGTAGGGATTTATTTTATTTTGCTATGCAAAGCACAACCCTAGGCCTATGCCATAATATTAAATTTTAGTGATGATATAATTGTATAAAAGGAATTTTACATAACCCTTCAAATTCTAAAACTCTACATATCTGGTTGTTATATTAAATATAGTATTCCCAATTGCTAAGTTAATATATTTAGTGAAATCAAATTTGATAAAACTAATTAATTTAGAAACAACATCCGATCGAACGAGAAAACTAAGACATACACAAATTATATATGTTTTTCTGGAGCATTGACAAATTATTTCAACCAATTCTTTTGGGAAAAAAAATATTTAGAGCATGTAACAAAACAAAAGTAAAAAATGTAGGGAATAAAGAGCTTTTTTTACAGAATTTATTATTTTGTGGGATAAGTTTGGTGAGTAACTTATAAAAAGTAGTTTGCACCTTTTTTCTTGTTACTTATTAACTTGTTGATAAAATTATGTATTGTGTGCAAATATATGCAATAAAATATGGAAGATAAAGATAAACATTGTGCAACTTATTTAACTTGTTGATAAAATTATATAATGTCTGCAAATATATGCAATAAAATATGGCCATAGGGACGGAACTAGGGGATTTTCACGGGTGCCCGGGAGGCCGGGACTCTTATGATTTTTTTTGATGCAGTGTTAATTTTTTTTAAAAACATTATTTTTTTCTAAATGCATCTTAAATGCACCCGGTTTATCGAAATGTGTTTTTATATTACGTTTTCAAAAAAAAATTACACCCGATTATATTTGATTCTGGTTTCGTCCTTAAATATGGGAGATATATAAAGAAAGTCTTTTTTTACAGCTATGCTAAAATTGTCACTAATGAAATGAAATAATGTAAAATATGCCACACTTATGTCACATGAAGTTTTAAGGGGTACAATCTAATAGTATAATGAAATGAGATACAGGAGACATATATTACTTATTTATTTAATGCTTCCTATATATATATACACCAAGCTAGTCACATTTCTTGAGTTGTGTTGAAAACTCGGAGCTAACACACAAAGTTCTTGGAGAGTTTAAGATTGCAAGTTTGATGTGGGCGATCAAGATTCATACAATATAATATTTACTTTAGTTGAAGTTTTGCTAAGTTAAAGCCGTCAAGATTGTTGGCCTTCTTCTACATAAAAACCCTACTTCGCCATCATACTTCTGCATGACGACTACAGCACGTAAACACACGACGATCATGGCGTTTTCGGGGTGGTGGAGGATGGTGGCTGTTTTCTTCAATGCAGTTGTGCTATTTCATGGATTTTCTTATGCTCAAAGAGGTATAACTCTATTCTGTTTTTGTTATCTTTTAAGTACAATTTTACTATTTTGGTTAGTAGTACATGTCCTTGCAGTGTCATATTTTATTATATATTGTCATAACAAATTAACAAAGGTGATATAGTAATGATTTATGTTCTTACATTTCTTTAAGCTTGATTATGTTGAATGGTGTTTGTAAATGTCATGACAACATTAGAATTTGAGTAAATTGTGAAAATCATCCTTGTCGTTTGGCCAAATTGCAGATTTAATCATTTTGGTTTCAAAATTACAGGCGACCTCCCTGTGAGAAAAGTTTGGGTTCATTTTCGTCTCTTGCATAAAGTGAAATGACTAAAATGCCTTTGCCTAAAGTGAAATAAAGTAAACAGAAGACGAGGGCATTTTAGTCATTTCTTTGGGCAAGGATGAAAATTAACTCAAACTTTTCCCACAAGGAGGCCGTCTGCAATTTCAAAACCATAAAGACGAAATCTGCAATTTAGCCAAATCACAAGAACGATTTTTGCAATTTACTCTTAGAATTTTTACTTAAATGGCTTTAGTTTGACTTCATCATGTGTGAAATGATTGATTGTCAATTCATTTTCGTCATTTGCGTGAAATAACTAAAATGCTTTTGCCTAAAGTGAAATAAAGTAAACAAAATACGTGGGCATTTTAGTCATTTCTTTAAGAAAGAACGAAAATGAACCCCAAACTTTTCCAACAAGAAGGCCGTCTGCAATTTCATAACCATAAGGACGAAATCTGCAATTTGTCCAAACCACAAAGACGATTTTTGCAGTTTACTCTTAGAATTTTTACTTAAATGGCTTTAGCTTGACTTCATCATGTGTGAAATGATGGATTGTCAACTCATAATGGATATGTAAATATACATTACACTAGAAGAAAGTAATGTTTAATCTCAAGAAATTAGAAACTTACTAGACTAAATTACTTAAGAAGTGAAGTTACAAGATGCAGTTAATATTGGCTAAAATGTAAGTGTAACAATTTGGTTATGGGTCAAGTTCAATTAGATTTGATATTTATAAGTCAGAATGTATAAAAGGATAATATAATATTGTACTACTAAGCAACTTAATATTGTAGTAGCAAATTTAGTGGCCTAGAATTAAAATTTAATGGGTCCATTCTTATTTATTTCTAACCCACCCTTTGTTTTTTTATTTAATGAAAACCTACTAACCTCTTTAGTAGATGAGTTCCTTTAAAGCATTTCATGTGTAATGTTAGCATACCCAATATGTTCTAGATTTTCTTGATAAAGTACGTTCCTATTAGTTCTGCTATAGAAAGTGAATTTTATCTTGTCTTTACTACTATATACAAATAAGGATGCGTTTGGTTTGTCCTTATCAATAACAATGGGTATGGGTATTGATATAGAATAGAATGATAGTTGATGGTATGAAGAAACCACCCATGCACATCATATATGAGGAAACCTTCATACATGGGTATTCTCATTCCATCGCACAGAGTACCATAACCAACCAAACAACATCAATAACTTTCAAAAGTCATAAATTTCATACCCATACACCCCAACCAAACGGACCCTTAAACAATGGACATCCATACCAACCACAAAGTCAAGAAAAAAATTAGTTTGAAAGTTTGATTAAAGTTGGAATGAAGCAATATTAAGATTATACATGCAAACGAGGGACGGAACTTATAAGGGATCGAAGGGGTTGTGACACCCTCAAATTTTTTGACCATATGTATATTTTATACTACCGTTTTATTAATGGTTTTAGTCATTTTTATACACAATTTTTAACATAGTTTATATCGGCCTCCCAAAAGAAAATATTTTTTTAAGTTGACCCTTCTACCAACAACGTTCAAGTTTCTGATGCAAATAATTAATCTATGGTATGTATCAAAAATTCAATAGTAATGCGTAGTGTAGTGTTAAACATAAAACTGATTAAAAAAATAAAATGTTCTTATATACAAGATAGGAGATATTGGTAAATAAAAAAGTTGTGAAAGAAGTTTCTAAAAGTGTTAGTTTTGGATGCAAAAAATTGTGAAAAAAAAATTATTTGCGCATTAAAATTTTATAAAACGAAATTTGTACATCAAAATTTTTTATTTTTGCAACTTTTTTAATATATATATCAGAATATTATTGTGCATTAAAATCTTTTTTGTGCTCCAAAATATCATTTCATGTGCATTAAAAGACATAAAAACTCAAAAGTTTAAAAAAAGTTTAAAAACTTTTTTCGCAACTTTTTTCTGCACTAACATCAGAAAAAATTCTTATTTCTTCTTAAACTTTTTTATTAATTCAGATCGTTTTATTTTTATTTAATCTCTTCCCGTAATGCATTAATACTAGTAAATACCATATCATGTAATTTATAGCTTTAGATTGTTCAAATTCATCTAGCTAGTTATATTTACTTTTTGTACTTGCAATATCTTAACAGATCCAGGGTACACTTTCATGCACCAAGCAACAACAGCTCCATCAATCTCATACTACGATTACATAATCATTGGAGGAGGGACCGCGGGCTGTCCATTAGCCGCTACACTCTCTCAGAACGCCTCGGTGCTCCTCCTAGAACGCGGTGGCTCCCCTTACGGAAACATCAACATTACTAACTTAGACGCCTTTGGAGCAGCCCTTTCGGACCTGTCCCCTAGTTCCCCCTCCCAACGCTTTGTCTCGGAGGACGGTGTTGTTAATGCCCGAGCCCGCGTACTTGGCGGTGGAACCTGCTTGAACGCGGGCTTTTACACCCGGGCTGGGCCCGATTATGTTAGGCTTGCAGGATGGGACGCAAGGCTGGTAAATGAGTCGTACCAATGGGTGGAAAAAGTTGTGGCCTTTCAACCACCAATGAGACAATGGCAGAGCGCCGTGAGGGACGGGTTGGTTGAGGCCGGGATTTTACCTTATAACGGGTTTACTTATGATCACTTGTATGGAACAAAAATTGGTGGTACAATTTTTGATCCACACGGGCATAGACATACCGCAGCCGATTTGCTGCAGTACGCTAACCCAAGCGGACTAACCGTATTACTACATGCACCCGTTCATCAAATATTATTCCGGAGCCGAGGTATGTATTTTTATTGATACACTAGAAGTTGTACATGATACATAACATGTCCATTTTTTTGTTATGTGATACATAGGGAGAACACAGCCCAAGGCCCATGGAATTATCTTCGCAGATGCAAATGGGGTGAGCAAACGGGCTTATTTAAATAGAGGGTCCAAAAACGAAATTATAGTGTGTACAGGGGCCCTTGCCCTCACAATCTTAAGTGGTGTCGGCCCCTGTAGGCGATGCCAGAGCCCATAACATAACAATGGTCTTGGACCAACCCATGGTCGGCCTTGGAATGTCTGATAACCCGATGAATGCAATTTTCGTCCCCTCTCCTCAACCCACCGAGGTTTCTCTTATTCAAGTGGTCGGTATCACTCACAACGGAACCTATATCGAGTCTGCTTGTGGTGAAAACTTTGCCGGTGGAGCTCGAACTCAAGACTATGGAATGTTTTCTCCAAAGGTAGAAGCTATTTATAATTGGGCCTAACTTATACACAATCGTCTAAACTTGAGCCCATATATATTGGGCTTCCTAGACCACAATACTAACTTGTACATAATTGACATGTTTCATATGTTTTATATTTCAGATTGGACAACTATCGACAGTGCCACCAAAACAAAGAACACAAGCAGCCTTAGACAAGGCAATAGAGGACATGCAATCGCTCCCACAAAGCGCGTTCGTGGGCGGCTTTATACTAGAGAAGATCATGGGCCCGATTTCGACTGGCCATCTTGAGCTTACATCTCGTAGCCCAAATGACAACCCAAGAGTTACATTTAACTACTTTAAAGACCCGCGCGACTTACAAAGATGTGTTGATGGACTAAAAATCATAGAGACTGTGATAGAATCAAGGGCATTTTCGACGTTCCGTTTTGACTCTCTATCTATCGTAACTCTTCTCAACATGACTGCTAACTCGCCCGTAAACTTATTGCCTAAACATTCCAATGTGTCAAGGTCTTTAGAACAGTTTTGCAAAGACACTGTTATGACCATTTGGCATTACCATGGAGGGTGTCAAGTTGCTAGAGTTGTTGATCGCGATTACAAGGTTATCGGCATAGATTCTCTTAGAGTCATCGACGGGTCAACTTTTCGTAATTCCCCTGGAACTAATCCTCAAGCAACTGTTATGATGCTAGGAAGGTAAGACCAATATATATTTTTCTTGTACCATACCTATTAAATATTAGATATTTTTTGTATATGAAAAACGATAAAAAACTGTCTTGTCCTGTTGATAAAGAGGGTACCCTTAAAAATTATGTGATGGTAATGCAGGTACATGGGAGTTAGGTTGATGCGAGAGAGACTTGGGACTGATGGGTCAGAGTGATATCAATGGACCATAAACAAAATTTCAGTGTGATTATTTGTTGTGTTTGAAGAAAACACACTTTGTTTAGTTCTTATTTAAAGGACCCATGTAAGAAATAATAATATATTTAATGGTAATCAGCTCAATTATTGTTTTCTTTAACTACGCCAACTTATTCACTAGCAAAACTCGTGTTTCAACCGGGTTTTTCGCTCAAAATTGGCTTCGAGGTCATCCGACCGGTTCACGGTTCAACTAGTCGAGTCAACTCGAGTTTTAAAACAACGAAAGCTTTCAGTTTTATAAAAAAGCTTGAAAATAAAATGTTACTATGAGAAGCGTTTAAGATTGTTGTAAAGCTATTTACGCATTAAATCGCATAAATGCCCTCTTGAATTACCCTTTACTAGTGTATTACTCTAGTGATGTCATATAAATACGATAGAAATGTCATAAATGCATTATACGGATAATTGTGATTATATATTTGAACCGTTTAAAAAATAATCTATGCTACTTATAATGGAGTGATTATCCTCTCTCTTATTTGTAAATTTAAGATTTGCTAAATTAGAATTTAAGCAAATATTACTTATAAAACATAATGTACAACTGTGTAAAGCACAATTGATTTTAAACAAATACTATTTCTTACACACATACAATTAATACACACCATCACATATATATACAACTATCTAAGCACAATGTACAAATACAAATAAAACTAAAAACACACTATTCAATACATACAATTAATACACAATTTAATTCACTATTTCACCAAAATATACAACTCTTTAACCACAATGTACAATCTAATTAAATTTCCAAAACATAAATCTCAAATAAGCAGCTCAAAGTAAAATAACATTTATTCGCAAGAAAATTTAGTCATGCAGATTGTCATCACATGCATGTGCAAGACCTAAGCTAGAATAAGTATAGTTAGGCTTAGACGAAATTTTTGTATCCAAGAAATAATGGGTATGTTTTTTTTTATGTCACTTAATAATTGCAACTACATTTACTTACCAATATTTTTATAAAATAAAAAACAACAACTTATAGTTAAACAAACATCAAACAATTTACGTTATCACCGAACTACGAACATTACTACAGTTACAACTACTTTTGCTAAATATACCCAAATGTTTGATAAACTTTCCAAACTAAATATTTTGAAAAACCAAGTGATGTAATATGAATGATACTTTTTTTGAGATGATTTACAAGACTCATTAAAATAATTGTGACACTCTAATTTATTGTATTTGGATATTTATACTCTCATATGGGCGAAAATGTAAAGGTAACTGTGAGGATATAAATGTTCAAACTTAATAATTTAGAGTATCCCAATCATTTTATAGAGTGTGCATATCACTTTTTTTTTTTTTTTTTTTTTTTTTGGTTAAGAGGTTGTTACACTTGGCAAATTTTTTACTTCAAAAAACAATCAAGTACATACGATGTGATATAGATAAAAAAAAACAAACGCATCATTTGTGCTTCAAACTAAAACTATCATAAGAATGACAAACCAAACTTATGAAAAACTACTTGAGAAACTACTTACGTCTGACCATGAACCCTTATATTATACGCGTCATAGAATTTTAATTGCGCTTTCGTTAAATCTTTACACTCATCATCCTCATCATATGGGTTATCATCGCTGTATAAGCTCTTCATCCCGGTTCCACCACAAGTTTTTGAGGAGTTTGTACCCTTAGCACTTTTCGATGCCATAAATTTCGTTGTTTCATTATCATCCTCTTACACATTATTCTCGCTATCATTATCCTTATTATCAAAATTAACAACTTTACTATTACCAACATTCTCATTGTCACTATTCGAGTTATCATTAGGATTAATCATTAACAATTCTCAATTTATGAGGTTATTATTAAATTATTAAATTATTTAATTTACTTAATCTTTTAATTTTAAGTAACTTACTTTTACGTGAAACCGGATTAGCTTAATCGTGTACATAGATCAACGTGCATTTAACTCAAACCGACACTAGACTTTGCTCAGTCTACACATTTTATGCATTCTTGGTTCTTTACAATCATATTCTATAAGTCATATTACACTTTTTCCATTTTTACATAAACGTTGCACTTTTTACTTTGTATTTTTCAGTTTATGTTTCGCGTCTTAAAAACTTTACGTTTAAATTACCGGGATCAAAATACACATTATAACTCAAGTTTTATACAAAAACAACCCACCCACTCACCACTGTCCTTGTGGTGTCATCGCTCATACATTTTGTTAACAAGTGTATTTCCACTCACAACTTGAAATAAAACGATTAAACCTTCACAACCTTGTTCTTATCACCATTTTCACCATTTTATTTATCCCTTCGTTCTCTTGAACGACCCAACACAGCTAAAAAACACATAGTTCATCAAATTTTTTTCTAATATCTTGATCTTAGATTAAAGATCTTGAAGCTCTACCTATTAGTGATTTGTTCTTGGGTTATTTTGGTTCATTCTCTTAGGTTTATAGAAGGTTTTAAAAGGGTTGGAGGGCTGTGATATTTGAGTATTTTCTTGGTGAAGAGAGGGTTAAAAAGTTGTGTAAAGGGTTTGTGGAAAAGGTGCTTGATTGGTTGGTGATTTAGGACTAGTGTTCTTGATCTTGACCTTGTCTTATTTTTCTTGTTCATCAATTGTTATAAGGAATCATTTTTCTTCTCATTTCATTTCTGACATTGATCATATTTTACATATTTTATATGTTCGGATAAAGATCAAATAAAAAGACAAATATCCGTAAAAAGATAAAAATATTTTTTTTTCAAAAAATGTTCTCGAAAAATTCTCCAAAAATTCCACAATATCGGGTATTATGGTGCATGAAAAAGTTGTGAATTTTTTTTCCTTTTAAAAGTGGATATATTTTCCGAAACAAATTATGAAAAATATGTTTACAGATTAAATTGTTTTTGTGCATCAAAATTGGTTTCTTGCAACTTCTTTGTTTCATCAAAATAACATCACAGATCTAACTAAAAGCAAGTTGAAAATTTTGTGCATCAAAATTTTTTAAGATCAAAATTGCTTTTGTGCATTAAAAAACGATCAAACTCAAAATTATAAAAAGTTTTCACAAAAGTTTTATGCACCAACATACATGCCTTGTGGATTTCTTTTGAAATTTTTGGAGAATTTTAAAAATAATTTTTTTTAATTTTTTACGGATATTTGTCTTTTATTTTAACTTTACCCTTATATGTTCTATATGATTATTATGCTTGGTACATATGCTAAAACACTAGAAAACACTTAAAAGGACTTGATTTGCAAAACTAGTTTATGATCAGGGGTATAAACGGAATAAATTAAATTAATCAATGGAATGTGACACTTACACAAAAATATAAGGAGTTAGATCTATGTCTTGCGATCGTTTTGGTGGGTAGATCACCTTATAACGATGGGAAATGAATTAATTCAAAATGTTTTGGTGATGTCAAATTGCGAGTAACGAATTTAAATGGCTAAAATCTCTTGGAATTTGCATATAATCTTCTGTTAGTCAAAGAATAAAAGTTGCAGCTAAGACCTTAATTTGAATTTTGCCGTAAGCCTCATGTTAAACGGACTTGTAAAACTCAACTTATCACTATTTTGCCGGGACTGAATTGTGCAACTCAAAATTTTGTTTTGACTTATAAGGGTAAATTGGTAATTTCACCTAGGTTATGTAACTTTTGAGATACTGGGACCCACTAATCTGAGTTGTTCTCTAAAAAAACCTTTCCGAGCATGTAAGGATCAAATCATAACAATTTACGGTTTAGAGATGACATATATATATTAAGTCGAGTTAATTAAAATAGTTAGAAACTCAAAGTTAACGGTTAGAAACACTTGACCACCTTTTCATAAAAACCAAAGTGGTAGGACCTACTATCAAAAAAATTGAATTGTTTACCCTTTTACAGACTAATGAAACAAAAAACGACTAGTATTGGACTTTTGAAAATTAATATTGGGCTTTTGAAATAATTTTGGATTTTGAAATGATATTGGACTTTAGAATTCATATTGGGCTTTTGAAATAATAAGTGCTTTTGAATTATGGGTGCATATTGTTTCTTAAACTTGAAATTTTGTGATCAACTGTTTTACTTATAAACCTATGAATTCAATCAACCATTATGTTGACCTTTTTAGTATGTTTTATCTTACGCCTCTAAAGTATTAGCTGGCATGTAAAGGCGTACGGATATTTTGAAGACACTGCATCATTATCATTCGATAAAACTTTTAAATGTTTATGTTGGACTACCTTATGTACTATAAACTTGCTGGGACCTCTTTGTAGACTCTGATATTTTATATTAATCGAATGATAATTTATTTCAAAACGTCTCATTTTTTATTCGTTTTGTGTAACTTGTATTGTGTGTTATGAAGTAATACTTAGTGATACTATCTTCCGCTGCGGTATTTTGAGGGTTTTACGATCACAACATCCTTTAAACCATATTAAGAACATCAAACGAGTTTGAAATCACAATTTTCGTACCACTTGAACTAGCCACATCACCCATAGGATTCAAATCAGACTTCGTGTCTTTCGGTTTGCCATGTTTATTGTCCATCTTTTTTGTAGTCGTATTCTGATTAGGTGTGTAAACAAGACGAGACTTAAAAACCAACTTGTAAACCTCTAACAATTTGTCTTTGTGGCTTCGTATTTTTCGCAGTCGTATTCACATGGAATACAATTCTCTTAGGATGTTGGTCCAACAACAAATGAACAAAAACCTTACAAGTTGGAACATCTAACTAAGATAGGTGTAATGTGACATTGCCATTATATATTCATACTTTTCTTTTTCTTTTTTTCAGACAAGTTTTTCCATGAATCGAAACAAATATCCAATGTTATATTGACTCGGTAAACCTTGACAAATGACATGACGTAATAGTGTAGGTACATCTTAAACAGTCACACGGCACATTCTTTTTCAAATACTTATTATTTAGTGGGCCATGAAAAATAATCATATTGACTATTAGTGGAAGACTTTGATAAAACAAAAAAATTATGGGTGTTAATCGGGTCGGGTTGATCGAGTTCGGGTTAGTTTGTGTTGGGTCAATGTCGGGCCGATGTTAAAATTAACATACCCGAATATGATCTTATTTGAACCCGAATATGAGTAAAGTGGTAATCAAATTGTCTATTTGTTCTAGTATAGATAAATAATTTATAAAAAAATAATAAAATAAAAGGGTCAACCTGGTCGACCAGAACCCGAGTTAGCAAAAATAATTTAACTCAATACCCAACCATATTTAATATTCCGGTTATTCAGATTGACCCGAGTAACCTGATTTAAAAAGTCTTAGTCGGATTCGGATCGGGTCCTACTTAGTCTTTTTAACACCCTAATGAAAACCCAAGACATGGTCTTTATTAAATATGAAAAGGAAAAGTTGTAAAATGACGACATACCTTTTCTGATAGAGCAAGGCAAATTGAAAGAGACTTGTGTTTAGACTTGAAATGGAATTTTGCTACATGAACCCCCCTAAAGAATAATTATTTTAGGGCAAGTTGGCACAAGCAAAGGAATGAGGACCATTACATATGCTCTATCCATTGTCCTACTAATACATATAACTTGCCGGCCACTACATAAATCTAACATGTTTGCCTAAGTCCGCGCTACAAGTCGTTATAAACAAGCCTTGGTAGAGCCGAACTGCATCAAATCTAGATCCTATGCTCCTGATTCACGCGTGAACTAATCCTGTAAAAACTAAGGACTTACAAAACGACACATGCACGGGTTGGACTAAGTAAGGAGCTAAATCGGCTATAATGCTATATCATACAAAACTCTTCCTCTGCTGCGTTTACTAGACCTCATTATATTGATAAAACGGGCTTATAATATATAGTAATACTAAAAATTATAGCTAAATAATAGGGATTAAATGTCAATCAATCTGATGGATGTATTTCACTTAGAGGACAAACTACTTTTTGGTAGCTAATGTGAACCACTTCATGTTCATAGTGGAGGACTGCATGAATTCCCTTTCGGGGCCATATGAAGCAACATCTACGTAAATTACAACTTTATCATCATCATATCATAGTCGAGAATTCGTCAATTTGACTGTTCTGCATGTATCTCATGGACTAATGGTGCCAAATGATCAAGACCAGCAACTAAAGTTTAGAAAATTCCATTGACTCATTTTGGTTACAGTATTTTTTTCAAAAGTAAAATCTAGTTTTTACCAAGTTAGTTAATTTTCAGTTTCTTGGAATCTGCTAGTGTTGACAATAAAAAGTCAAACATAGTTAAAGATTAGCTGTATTTATGTGAAGTTGTGAACAAGTAAGTGATATAAACAATGCAACATTGTGATTAAAAAAAAATATAAGACAAGTATGACTTGTTCATAAGCATTTATATCCATATACCCTCTTCATAAGGCAAACACTTTACAACTTATGATTCAACAAGAATATTGATTTTATTAAACAAAAAAAAGAGAAAATGAGTTCACCTTGTATCAAGGAAGTATCGAGAGCATGTCTACGACGTTGCTGCCCAACTCCATTTCTCGGGCTGCCTGATAAACGGAGTTCTGAACAAGTAAGTCCTTCCAAGTATGATTTCATTGCTGCAACGGCTTTTTCACTTCAGCCAAATGCTCAATACACTAACCATGAATCTCTACCTGACCTAAACGGGGCGTTTTGCAATATGAAAAAGGCTTATCCTAACTACGCAGAAACTGAACAAGCTGACCGAGTTCGTGATCAGGAATACTATCAGCTCTCTTTGTCGAATCATGTCTGTCTTGATTACATTGGTCATGGCCTATTTTCGTATTCACAACAATTGCATTCTAATGCGCCTTTTTTCAATATAATATACAAATCTGTGAATTTGTATACACAGATTACACATGGTGGTCAAGAACCCGAATTTGAATCTTTGATTAAAGAAAGAATCTTTAGGTTCATGAATGTTTCTTCAGATGATTACTCGTTAGTTTTTACAGCTAACCAATCATCTGCATTCAAAGTGTTGGCAGATTCTTACCCGTTTCATACGAATAGAAATCTTTTGACTGTTTATGATCACGAGAATGAACCCGTCGAAAAAATGATTGATAGTTGTAGAAAAAGATGCGGTAGAGTTGATTCAGCTGTGTTCTCGTGGCCAAACATGAGAATTCAGTCGAAAAGACTCAGGAAATCGATAATCAGTAAAAACAAGAAGAAAAGAAAAAAAAGAGGACTTTTTGTTTTCCCACTTCAGTCTAAGGTTACAGGATCAAGATACTCGTATCTTTGGATGAGTTTGGCTCAAGAAAACGGGTGGCACGTTTGTCTTGATGCCAATGCGTTAGGAGATAAGGACATGGAGACGTTGGGCCTTTCTCTTTTCCAACCAGATTTCCTCATCTGTTCATTTTACAAGGTTTTTGGGGAGAACCCGTCTGGATTTGGGTGTCTTTTTATTAAAAAGTCACGATCATCAGTGCTTAAGAACTCTGCTACGAGCACAGGAATGGTAAATATCGTTCGGGCTTCTAACCGGCCATTGTTCCTCCAACAATCAGGGAGTATCGATAGTGGGAGAAAAAAAGACATTGGCCTGGCAAGCTTAAGCTCGACGTCATCATCATCTTCCAATCACGAAACGTTTGAAATACAAGAAGTTAGTAAAAATAAAAAAGAAAAGAAGGAATTATCGTTTTCTGAAGTCTGGAAACTCGACAGGTCTCTTGACATTTCTGAGTCAAGAAACAATGAAGCAAGCAGCAGCGGAGTCAGCTCAGATATCGAGTTTCGTGGATTGGATAACGCAGATTCATTAGGTTTGGTACTTATAAGCACCAGGGTGAGGTACTTAGTGAACTGGCTAGTGAATGCATTTGGTAGTCTTAAGCACCCTCATTCAGAAGACGGCGTTCCTTTGGTTAGGATATACGGGCCAAAAGTAAGGGTGGACCGCGGGCCTGTGGTGGCGTTCAATGTGTTTGATTGGAAAGGTGCAAAAGTTGAGCCAGCGCTTGTACAGAAGTTGGCAGGCAGACACAATATTTCTTTAAGTTGTGCAACTTTAACACATGTTAGTTTTGTGGACAAGGCTAGTGAAGAAAGGGAAATAGCGGTTGAGGTTAAAAGCATTGAGAAGGAAGCTCACAATAGCCCGATGACCAAAAAGAAAGAGAAGTTTGAGCTAGGGATACCGGTGATCATGGCTACACTTGGATACTTGACAAATTTTGAAGACGTTTACAGGGTGTGGACATTTGTTTCACGGTTCTTGGATGCAGATTTCGTGGAGAAAGAGAGATGGAGATATATGGCGCTTAATCAAACTACCGTCGAGGTGTAGCTTTAGTGTCAAAGATTTCATTCATTTTTGTGGTTGCCAAGTTTCAATTCATTTGTCAATAATAAATTCGTCAATATCAGTTACCATAAAATGTGCACTGTTCTACATGAAGTAAATAAAAGCGACTCACATATGCGAGTACAAAATGTGATATAAACAGAAGTCACAACTTCGTCTAGATGCAAAACTAGCTTCTAGGTTCAAATTTAGTGGTTTATTTAGCAAGTTTACATACATATTCCTATGTGTGGATGCTAAGTTCATGCCGATCATTAAGGAAAAAAAGTCTGTAATTTTACAGCCTCAACGAAACCACTATCATAAGATAAGCAGAAAGCGTTTAAGCAACCCGCTGTTTTCCCCCACATAACTTATCCCAAGCAGAATGACATTGTCACACATTATGGTCAGATACTAAATGTATGAATACTAGAACCATAGGCTAATACATGAAATTGGTGCATATACTAATTAATCATGAATACTAAATATTCTTCAATAAAAAAAATTGTGGTAATACCACAGAATGCAGAGGGATATGAAGCAGCTTATAAAGATATAGATTCATATATCACTATCAAAAATGGAAAAGAGTATATGACATAAGCTAGGGATATTACCAATATGCAAAATCTCATGAACAAATACATAATTTTAGAAACCTTAGATGCAAAAATGAAAAGCCCATCACTTTTATATTGGGTTATCATGTTGGGCCAGGAACTGTTTCATGGGCTCAAAGTGTTATCTAAATGGTTTGGGCTTTGGCATACATTGATTTCTGATTATCTATGATTTGCATTGGGGTAATGGACCTTGTATTCCTTTTCCAATATTACAGTTTTGATATCCAAGTAGAAGGTTGTGCGTTCAAGTCTTGTCATCGGCAAATGTGTGAGATACATGATAATGATTAAAGGGCTTAGTAGTCAAATACCGCGATGTCCTTACAAGATATTTTAGTAATAAGGTTTACTAGGTATGCATTTTGGCGGTGGTTAGAAAAATCGTTGTAAATGGTCACGAAATACACCAATTAGGTTGTGTACTTGGTCTAATATGTTAACGCCATAAGTAATATGCATCATTTATTAGTTGCTGCATCTTGGAACGCTTGACTTTAGTTAAACATGATAAACTTCTTATGTTTATGTCAAGTAGTGTTTTTTAAGCTTTTGAAGTATACTTATTACCCCCTTTTAACGGTCATAATTAATATACAGGTAATCAAATGTAGTATTACTTAGGTTGGAAGCATATCAAACATGTGTTTCTGATGGATTGTGAATTTGTGATATGCATGCAACATGTGCACCATGCATTTCTTTCGAAATCAATTACGGAGTAGTCGATGACGTTAACGTCATTTTAAACGATACTTCATTGTTGGTGTTCTCTCAAACAAAGTGGTTATGAGTTCAATTCTTGATTAGAACATTTAATATAGTTTATAGTATATATATTGTGAGATGGCCAATTCTTTGTTAAAAACTCGCATTTTCGAATTGTATTACCTATGAGATACATGCATGATACCTATAGAAACAAGTAGCATAAGCAATTTTACTGGCAATAAATTTTACAAAGAGAGAGAGGGATATGTAAGTAAGTAATGGTTTAATGTGGATGTGGAACAAAATTGACCAAACAATATACAAGTATTTAAATTTGTGTATCATGCTTGACTATATAGCAATTGAAAACAACTTATGAAACGAAGTTAAACATCTTTGAGTAAAAAAATATATCAACCCGTCTAGTTTATTTAATAAATAGATCGTGTTTGAGTTAAGTAAGTATTAAACAGGTCAACCAGTCAACTCGTTTAAGTATATAAGCCTTTAAAAATAAAATATATAACTTGGGTTTGATGTTGGATTTATATTAAATATATTTTGTTAATTACGTAATTTTAGTAAATTACGATTATAACTAATATATCATCAAAATTGTCTATGGTTATTTATATGTTATTTTTATCATCTTTATATCATTTTTGCATTTAAACTACTTAAATCGACAAACAACCAATCTTATTCGCCGCTTGATCTATTTACTTAAACATGTTAAATGAGTTCTGATGTGTATGCGGTGCCAGGTTAATGTTGAAACCTCGACACGATTAATAAATGTGTCGTGTTTAGGTAGATGTTATACCAATCCGATAACCCGCAAACTCGAATAAGTCAACCTGAACACGACTCAATTGTCACCCGTACTTCACATGCTATAGGCATCATAATCGTTTTTTGGATCTTTGCATGATTGTGTTGTAGACATTCAAATTACAAACAACAGTTAGCATCAAATTAAAAATCAGTCAACTATTCTTTTTTTGATATCATACCCACCAAAAGAAAACAAATCTAAAGACATTTTGCAGGGGAAAACAAAATATGGTATATATAGTTTTCTTGCATTGCACACCTAATAGCATAATCTGCAACATATTCTTTTATGACATATGTTATTGTTGACCATCCTGTAAATTTTGTAGCATTCGAGCTTAATGCAACATTCATGTTGATTCTTTTTCTTTTATGTATTTTGTAGCAATCGAGCTTAATGCAACATTGCGATGTATTATTAGTTTTTGTAAAAAAAAAAAAACTAAAATTATTGAAAATGCACATAATCTAAAAAAATGTGTTTATAGTCTTATATAGTTGAGTCCCTTAAAACCTATATATTATAAATACGTCTATTAACAAACCAAGATTTTCAAGATCGGGATCTTACTCAGGATCGTTTTCGTTTTTGCAAAATTCATATCGCAAAATCGATATCACAAGATCGGATCAAGATCTTAAGATCTTCTATATTGCTATTTCTCAATAGTCTTTGTAATATTATACAAATATACAAACTATTATATATCATAAACATAAAATTATATAAATGTTTCATAAAAATGTTGTCTTAAATTATTGTTATGAAATGTTTAAGAAAATTAATATGTTGTTGTTTAATTCTTTAAGACACAATCCGTAAATATATAGTTTTTTAGTTTTTGGTTTGACAAAAGTAAGATCGGATCGGATTATATCTTAAGATCCTATAGTAAAGATCGGGATTCTATTAGTTCTTAAACTTGCAAAGATAATGGGTATGTTTGGCAAAACTAATTGTAAGACGACTTTGAAACTGTAAATTTATAATTTGTAAATTGAAAATTGTTAATATGAATTCTGAGTTGTATTCTTTTTCAATAAAACATTTGGTAAATTAAGCTCATAAATATAATTATAAGATGTAAAATGACATAAAGGACAAATCTATAATTGTAAATAAATGTTTGGAGGGTATATCGAGAATTTAAAGTTTTAATAATTTAAGACATTTAAAAAGCCTTCATGAATCGCCTTTTCATTTTGGGTATTTGTTTGAAATAAAAGTTTGTAGTTAATCATACAAACGAAACTACTTAGTTTATAAAGATTATTTTGAATAAAAAATTAACACCTCCAAAAGTTCTCACCAAACAGCCCAATATGTAGAATCGAGATCATTTTGCTTTACAATATCATAAAATCGTAAAATCCTAAAATCAAGATCAGAATCTTAAAACATGTAACAAACTATATACTAGAGAGTATAAATTATGTATATCTTGCAAAATTATTTGCAGTTAATAAAAGGCTATCACAAACATTATTTTATAGTAATTGCAATATGCTTATTCAAAAAATAGTAGCCAGACTATCTTATTTTAGAAGGAAAAACACTACTTAACACGTGATGCACGTGGACTGTGTTTGTTGCCTTGTTGAGTTGTTGGTATTAAAATATAGAAAAATGATTTGGATACCTAAAAACTACACCTAAAATTAGACCTAAAGATGTGATTGGTAGATTTGAAAAATTGATTGGTGAGAAATGATGAAAGAGAAAAAATGTATGACACTTGTCCAAAAATGAATAGTGTAGGTATATTGTTAGGTCTCATAGTTAGGCTTATATGAACAGGAGAATCGAGTTAATGCTACAAAGGAGTGAATTGCAAAAATAGTCCTCGTCGTTTGGTCAAGGTTTTCAAATTGCAGGTTTTGTTTAGACTAAAATACACGTTGGTCCTTAATTTGTCGATCAGACGCGTTAGACAAACTTGGATTATCATCGCTATTGTGTCCAAAACACGCATTTATATGCCAATTAGTCCTCGACAAAGTCGATGTCGATTTTGTTTTGTAGTCGATGTATTTTAGTTTATACACATTTATACTTTGATAACACATTTATATTTTAATTCTTAATCTTTATATCTTTTATCGCCTTTAGGTTGCAGCTTCGTTTTGGGTTGTAGTTTTTAACAAGAACATTTTTAATTATTTTACTTTATACAGGGATGAAAATTGCAACTCAAAGCTATTCATGTAAAACGATGTTTACACTTTTAAAAATTTAGAGACCAAACCAGAAAGAGGATTTTGCAATTTACTCTACTACAAAGACATTGTTTAATGGATTTTGATTTCATTGTATTAAAATGTATATTAAATGGGACAAATTAAAGGGTGTGCCACCCATAAGGTGATACAAATATTCACAAATGGCCAGGACAACAATAAAGTAGCTTAACGTTATTCTAAAAGTGCATTTTTTATCTTTTAAAATATGCCAACTCATATATTTCTTTAAATAAATGGATATTGCAAAAAGGTAAAAACAGTTTTTATTTCTAAACAACATGAAATATATAGAACAAATTTATTCCAAAACATTGAGAAATTTTGTTGTAATTTCACTGTGTTATCATGCAGGACTTTATAATACGTATAAATTCTATTAGGCTCAACGTTTGACTAATTTTTAGCATTGTTTTTTGGAAAAGAAAAAGAATACATAAATAAATAAGAATTAGAGTCACTTTATTTTGCATACTTTTATTTTGGTGTTTACCAAGATACAAATCTCTACCATTTATTTAATTTGATATAATACTGGAGATAAATCTAAGATTTAATATGAAAACCTAAGTCCATATTTTTTTTTCTTTGTCTTTTAGTCTTTCTTATTTACTAACATTTTGTTTCTTTTTGTAATTCACGTTTTTTTTTATGTAATTCAAGATTTTTTTTATTTTTTTTTAATTTTTTTTAACGTTTTTTTTATTCTAGGTTGTTATTTATTTAAATTTTTTTCAAGTTTTTTTCTTTGCTTTTATAAGTTTCGCCTGTTTTCGTCTGCTTTTGTCGCCGCCTTTTCTTACGCTTTTGTCGGTTTCGACGTTTTTGTCAATTTTCTGACGTTTTAGTCCGCTTTATCGCTTTCATACGTTTATATAAGTTTTCATCCGCTTCGAGACGTTTTGTCCGTTTCTTACGCTTTCACATTTTAGACGTTTTCCTCGTTTTTATACGTTTTAGTCCGCTTTCATCTGTTTCGCCGCTTCGTCCGCTTTCATCGCCGTCGCTTTTACGTTTTTGTTTGCTTTCTTCCTTTCTTAGGTTTCGCTTGTTTTCATATGTTTCGTCCATTTCTTTCGTTTCGTCCATTTTCATATGTTTCGTCCGTTTCGCACTTGTTTTACGCTTTCACGTTGTCTGCTTTCCTACGTTTTCATCCGCTTTCACGTTTCCGCTTTTCTTCGTTTCGTCCATTTCATACATTTTCTTCCGTTTTTAGGTTTTCGTTCGTTTAGTCCATTTCATCCGCTTTTTTTGTTTCGTCCGTTTCGTCGTGTTTTACGCTTTCATACGTTTTCGTCCGTTTTCACACATATTCGTCCGTTTCTTACTTTTTCGTCTGTTTTCATCCTCTTTCATCCATTTTTAAATGTTTTTGGCCATTTTCAGACGTTTCTGAATATCACAATTGATATTTTGAATATATCACAGTTGATATTCAGAATGTCACAAGTGATATTCTGTGATGTTCTGAATATCACAAGTGATTTTCTGAATATCACAAGTGATTTTCAACTAATGTTTTGTAAGATGAAAATCACAAGTGATAGATATTCAGAAAATCACAAGTCATATTCAGAATATCATAAGTGATATCCAGAAAATCACAAATGATATTTGGAATATCATTGAATATCACTTGTGATATTCAGAAATGGATGAAAACGTAATAAAAGCATTTAAAACGTAAAGAAAACGGACGAAACACGATAAAAACGGACGAAAACGTAAGAAAATCACAAGTGATATTAAGAAAATCACAAGTGATCTTCTAATTAACACATGTGATATTAAGAAAATCACAGTGATCTTCCAATATCACATGTGATATCGAAAATCACAAGTAATATTCTCGAATATCGTGTGATATTCGAATATCACAGTGATATTAAAAATCACAAGTGATTTTACGAATATCATCAATATCACTGTGATATTCGTAAACGATGAAATGAATGAAAACATAAGAAAACGGACGAAAACGTAATTAAACGGACGAAAACGTATGAAAACGGATGAAAACATATGAAAGCGTAAAAACACGGCTGGAAACGGATAGAATGTATGAAAAATGGACGAAAATGAAAGAAAACGGGCGAAAACATATGAAAACGAACGAAAACGTATGAAAATGGACGAAAATGCCCGAAAACGTAAGAAAACGGACGAAAACTTAAGAAACCAGACGAAACGTATGAAAGCGTAAAAACACGTCTGAAAACGAATGAAAAATGGACTAAAACGAAAGAAAACGGATGAAAATGTATGAAAATGAACGAAAACGGATGAAAACGTATGAAAACGAACGAAAACGTAAGAAAGCGGACGAAAACGTATGAAAACAAACGAAAAAGTAAGAAAACAGACGTAAACGTATGAAAACGGACATAAACGGGTGAAAACGTAAGAAAACAGACGAAAACGTATGAAAACGGATGAGGTCCGAAATGTATTAAAATGTCGAAAAATGGACGAAAACTTAAAAAATGATAAAACGTATGAAGACGGACAAAACGTCTCGAAAAGGACGAAACGATATATAACGTATGAAGACGTATAACAACGTATGAAAACGCGTTTAAACGTCGAAAAGCGGATCAAAACGCATAAAACGGACGAAAGGTACGAAAATGTCTCGGCGAAAATGTATGAACACGAACGAAAACGTATGAAAACCGACGAAAACGTATGAATACAGATGAAAACGTATGGAAGTGAAAAAATTAAATAAAAAAAACGTAAATTTAAAATTAAAAAAAAAGAAGAATAAAAAAAACATGTATTTATAAAAAAAAAACGTTAATTAAAAAAATCATGTTAATAAATAAGAAAGACAAAGAAAAAGGGGAAAAAAACATGGACTTAGGTTTCCATATTAAATCTTAGGTTTATCCCTATCATTAGATCAAACTAGATGTATGATAGAGATTTGTCCTTTAGTAAGCACCAAAATAAGAGTAAGCATTTGAAATTTTCTCTAAGAATAAAATCTTGCTAATCTAATATGGGTATAGGTTAATTATAGTCACTTTAAAGACAAAATAATAGGGAGTAATAAAATTTTATCCAACGTATTTTTTCAAGACATTGTTTTAGGTGATTAGCCGACTATTCAGATAGAAGAAATTGAAGCAACAAAGTCGATGGGAGTTAAATTGGGAGCATGTCTTGACAGGTATGATGATATGATCTGTGATTCAATTATTTAAGAAGGAGTACAAATTGGTAAGATATGAATTATCTGTCGATTAACATTCGAGGGATTGGGGTTAACGGGAAGGCGGGGGGTGGATTAAAAAGTTGAAAGATGGGTTTGGTGTGTCATTCATTGGGATGCAAGAGACGATGCGTGGTGATTTGCAGGCTCGGGTGTTGTCTAATTATTGGGGAGGTTTGGGATTTGATTTTGAAGTAGTTAATGCTAATGGCCACTCAGGGGGAATTGTTAGTGTCTGGGATCCAAAGATTTTCAGGAAGGACAGGGTTGTTAAAGATGGGAATTTTTTGCATATTTCGGGTTTGATGATAGATAGGGCGTGTCGATTAAACATTATTAATGTTTATGCTCCTCAACAAAATGTTGATAAAAGAAACTTGTGGATGAAACTTAATCAGATTGTACAATCGGGTCAAGGGTGGTGGATTGTAATGGGGGATTTTAATGCAGTTAGATACCCGGAGGAAAGAAAAAACTCTATCTTTGATCCGGTGTGTGCGAGGGATTTTAATTAGTTTATTGATGATGCTTCTCTTCGGGAATACAACTTAAAAGAAATGAAGTATACGCTTTTGGCTAACAGAAGGGGCGATTGTAAGCTGAGTAGAATTGATAGGATGTTCGTTTGCTCGAATGTGTTTAATAAATGGCCTAATGCTTGTGTTAGGGCCTTACATAGAGAATTATCTGATCATTCCCCTTTATTTCTCTCTTTGGTGGATACGAATTTTGGTCCCAAGCCCTTCCGATGGTTTGATTCGTGGTTAGAACGATCCGGTTGTGAAGAATTGGTAAATACAGTATTGGTATTGGGTTTAAAGTTAAAAGCTCTTCGGAACAGATTGAAGGGGTGGATTAAAAATTGTCGCCTTAAGGAGGATGAAGATTTAGATACATTACGAATCGAAAAATAAGAATATGAAAGTATTATGGAAAACATGGATTTAGAAGAAGCGGAATTGTGGATATGGTCTGAGTGTAGAAAGAATATCGAAGAAATCGAGCTACATAGATCCCGTGACATCAAACAGAAGTCACGGGTGAAATGAGCTTCTCATGGGGATGAAAACACGGCCTTTTTTCATAGTGTTGTTAATGGAAGAAAGGCGAGGAATTCTATACCGTCTTGAAGTGGATAGGGAATGGGTTTCAAAACCAACTATTGTTAAGAGAAAAGTCATGCGCTTCTTTAGAAACCATTTCAGAGAAGATTTTGTTGATCGTCCGGGTTTGGAATGCGTGGGTATTAATAAAATAAAGGAAGAAAATTGCGGCCCATTGATTAATATTTTTTCTAAAGAAGAGATCAAAGATGCGGTTTTCGAGTGTGGTTCAAACAAAGCGCCAGGTCCAGATGGTTTTAACTTCAGATTTGTTAAACACTTCTGGAATATTTTGGAGGATGATTTCTTCAGAATCATGTCAGATTTCCATGATACATGGATTATTAATCCAGGTTGTAGTTCGTCTTTTATTACCTTGATTCCTAAGGTAAAAACACCATTTGGCCTTAAAGATTACCGACCTATAACACTTATTGGTATGATTAGTAAGGTTATTTCCAAAATTCTTGCTAATCGCCTCAAGAAGGTATTGGGAGATGTCATTTCAGAGTCTCAATCGGCGTTTTTGAAAGATCGGTTTATTCTTGATGGCCCTTTAGTGGTGAATGAGTTATTGGAATGGATGAAAAAAAGAAAAAGAAAAGTGTTCCTTTTAAAAATAGATTTCGAGAAGGCGTACGACAACGTCAACTGGAATTTCTTGATTTCTATTATGTTGCAAATGGGTTTTCCTCCTACTTGGTGTATGTGGATTAAATGGATTCTCATATCAGCCCGTTTGGCGGTTTTGGTTAACGGTTCCCCAACATTTAAATTTAAATGCGAAAAGGGTCTACGACAAGGCGATCCTCTTTCGCCTTTTTTATTCCTGATTGTGATGGAGGCTCTCTCGTGGGTTTTGAATAAAGCTAAGGAGATTGGTGAATTCAAGGGTATTAATTTCATGGACAATGAAGTAGATATCCCGCATCTTTTCTACGCAGATGATGCTCTTATTTTGGGTGAATGGTCTCGTGAGAACTTGGAGAAAACGGCACGTATTCTTCGAGTTTTTTTATCTGTGTTCAGGTCTTCATATAAACCTGCACAATTCTAACTTGTTTGGGGTTGGCACGCAAGATTCGGAGGTGGATAATATGATGGAGGTCTTGGGATGTAAAAGGGGCGCAATCCCATTTGATTATTTAGGGATTAAAGTGGGAGCAAATATGAACCAAATTAGCAATTGGGCCTCGATTGTAGAAGTGGTAAAGTCTAGACTTGGCTCTTGGAAATCGAAAACTTTATCTATGGGAGGGAGACTCACGCTTATTAAGTCGGTGCTTGAAAATCTACCAATTTACTACTTTTCCTTGTATAAAGCCCCAATGGCGGTGATTGAGAAAATTGAAGGTATTATGCGACGATTTTTTTGGGCGGGATCTAGTGAAGAAAAAAAGATTTGTTGGGTTGCGTGGGAGGATATTACAAGATCTAAAGAAGAAGGGGGCCTTGGCATCAATAAGCTTCAACATACAAATGAAGCTCTCCTTCTTAAATGGGCTTGGAGATTTAAGAAAGAGGGTAATTGTTTATGGAAAAAGGTAGTGATTGGGTGTAATGGGTCGAGCCGAGCATGGTCCATGTTACCTTGCAGCCTATCGTCCAATGGATGTTGGAAAAGTATTGTAAAACTTGGTGAGAAAAAGCTTTCGAATGGTAGACATCTTAATAGTTATTTTGTTGGCATTGTTGGGGAAGGATCTTCTATTAACTTTTGGGGTGATACTTGGCTTGCTAATGAACCGCTGCGGATTAAGTACCCAAACCTTTTCGCTATAGAAAAGAATAAATGGGTGGCTGTGTCAAACTGAGTGATGGTTTCGAATGGTGAAAGAAATTTGGTTTGGGAATGGCGAAGATCTCCGTCTACTAATGATGAGGTTATGGAATTGTTTGACTTGCTAGAGGCTATTTATAATTATCAATGGAAAGAAGGATGTGATCGATGGGAATGGAGGGGCGACAAAGAGGGAGTTTACACAGTAAGCAAAGCAAAGAGATTGACCGCTAACAGGTTACCGACAGTTTCCGATGCAAAAATAAAATGGAAGGGCTGGACTCCCTTGAAGTGTAAGATTATGGTTTGGGAGCCGCTCAAAATCGACTTCCTACGAGATCGGAGCTGCAGAAACGTGGGATTCATCCAGATGATTTGTTGTGCCCGCTGTGTAATACGGTTGCAGAAACAGCCACGCACCTATTCACAAGATGTTTTTTTACTTCGGAGATTTGGGCTCGGGTTGGGAGTTGGTGTTGGTTGAACCCAATCTTTGCATTTGAAGTTAGCGACCTGTCGATGATGGCGGATACTTATTCGAAGACCAAAGAGGAGAAACACTTTACTCGGGGCATCATTTATACTTTGATGTGGTGTATTTGGAATGAAAGGAACGCTAGAATCTTCACTGGTAAGAGCCGAAGAGCAATTGAAGTGGTGGAAACTATAAAGTCATCTACTTTCTTTTGAGTTCGTCATAGATCTAGATTAAAAGTTTGTCATTGGAATGTTTGGTGTAAATACCCTATGAACTTGATGTAATCTCGCTTGTTTAGGAGTCCTCCCATTAAGGACCGTTTGTGGAGTTTTTTGTTTTGAATGAAATTTATCTTCCAAAAGAAAAGAAAAAAAATATATATGAGCTCATTAAATTAAAAGTCACATTTAATTAAGATAGGTTTTAAGTTTAACTACTGTGTATTAAAATCATTTTTCAACATTTAAAAAAAAAAAGTTTAATTAATGACTTTTAATTACTGCCATGAGTCCACTCACAACCTTTAAAACTATAATTAGCAAAACTCGAATAATAATAATAATAATAATTATTATTATTATGGTCCCTATTATTATTATGATTATTATTATTATTAACCGACACTTGCATTTGCAAAGTGAAATTAATAGTATGTAATAAATAAATTGCAAGAATTGCAATTTTGTTTTGGTAAAGTTGTGGTCCTTAAAATTTTGAAAGTGCAGATATAATGAATGTCGGAAATTTTGATGTGAATTTTCGTCTTTGTAGCTCTTTACATTTTTGTTCTAATGCAAAGACCCTTAATTGCACACATAAATTTCTTACATAAACTGTGCCTACACGTTCAGACCGCATTTGGAGTTTGGTCAAGAAAATTAGCTAAGTTTTGTTTTCTCCATGTTAAACCAAGTTTTCTGTAAATTAATATTATTTTATCTTTTTTACTAACATAAAACATTCAACTACAGCAAGACTGAAGTAAAAATATAGAAATACATTTGAAAATGCATCTGAAAGTAACTAATTTATATAAAAAAAATTAAAAATATACTATTTGATTCATACAAAACTAGTAACTATGTAAAATTTGTTTCTATTGCAAATTGTTTTAGTTAAATACACAATTTTTTTTTCTTCTTTCTTTGGGAATGTGTATAAATTCTTTATTAACTTGAGTAAGTAAACGTGTTAAGTAATTATTTATACTTATCTATTTACTCACAGAATTTTGACAAATGTTAGAATTGATAGTTTGGATGCAGAGAGAATAAGTGAAAAAAAATATATATACTATTATTATATGTGTAAGAGAATTAATAAAAAAATTTAGCAATGCTTTTATTATATTAAAACTATACTAACTAATTTGGATGATGGGATGTTGTTTTTGACATTTGTGGACTAAATGAAAGGTTATTTGTCGATTATCAATTTATGATGATGCTTGAAAGAATATGTGTATTAATAAAAGAGTGTCCAACGTCATTGGAGGTATGCCATGATGGCGGAGTGTTTGAGGCCATATCAGCACTATTGTGAATCTGGTGCAGACCTCATTTGACTATATAGGACCATAAAGACCCCACAGCATACCTATGTGGACATTAGTGTTCTACTAGCATATTACTTGAAAATATTCACATTATCACATTCCATTAATTATATTGAGGGAATATATTAGCTAAAATTTTTGTGCGGTCAATCTATAATTTTATGTTACAAATTATGGGTCTTTAAGTCATTTGCAAGTTCTTGAGTCTTTTTGTGGGTTCTTGAGGTACTTTTTATGAAAGATTGCAACCAATTGACTAGAAAAAGTATAAAAAGTTATTCTCGTGTTTTGACGAGTTTTTTTCTTGTCACGACAACTTCTAGTCACTGTAATTGGACGTAATAGTCTTTATGATCACGTGTTATGAACCTCAATCACGCATCACCATCCATTGCACCTTGTCCACGTCGCTTTACAAACCAAATTTGTGCAGCATTTGGTCAGCTGAGTGACCGAACCATTTTTGTTTGTTTGTGTATGTATGTGTGTGAGTGTGAGTCGTAATGTGGGTTATGTTTGTGTTTAAGTTAGTTATCTTTATGTGGTGTGATCACTACTACAACTGTTTGATGAAGGATTTGCGCATACAATTCATTTTTCTCTTCTATTTTTTTTGAACTTTTATTATTTAAAAATAACCCTAATATACACATACCTACACAAACGTATACATATATGTTTTCATTCTTTAATTTGCTAAGGAAAACATTACCGCAAGGGATATGCTTTTTGGTTGCCGCAATGTCACAAAGGAGAGGTGATGGTGTTTTTGTGTTTGCCGCTTGATTCTCGAATCCCACCATTGTAAATAAATGTTTGATATATTTTTGTTGTTGTGGTGGGAAAAAAATCTTCTGTTATCGTACTTTCTTATGCTTAGAGCACTAGGTACTCTCAATGTTATCCGATGACGTTATAGCCAAAGGTACTGTCACCTCACATTTTTCTTATACGGAGTATAATTTAGAACCTATAATTTAACTTAAAAATACTGTCACTCCATCACCCAAGTAATTAACACCCTCTAACTCACATTTTTTTAAAATAATACACAAAAAAAAAGACATTAAAAACCCTTATAACTTAGCTAGTGAATTTAGCGCCGAGCCTTATAACTTGGGGTATGGTATAAGCTGGTGCCATATGGTCGTGTTGCGTTATAGGACATAACGCACCTTATACCGTTCGATACCAAGTGCTTTTACATTGATTCTTTAACATATCACTTGAAAAACTTAAAACATTGTTTCAACATTTGACAATAACTTATGCTACAGTAGATAACTTTTATGGCTACGTTAGTTACGGGTGAAAAACATAAAAAAAATAATTATTAATTTATACCACAGATCATATGTAAAATAATGTTTTATTTTATGACAATTACAAGTGTTTGTTGGTAACATTTGCTTTATTTTACCAACATTATCATCGATTTTTAATGTATTATTAGTGTTAATCTGTTATTGTAGGAATACTACTGTGTTAAACTTGATTCAAATTAGTTTTTGCGGAGACAAGAGGAGGGCATGGTGGAAACATGCCCTTCTAGCGATTTTTTTTTTTTTTTTGTAAAATTTTAAAATATCTGGTTGTTTTTGTAATTTGCCTCCCTAACGAACAATTTTGTAGTGTAGTTTTTAAAAATTATCAAAGTTTACCTCTTCGATCATAACTTTCTGGCTCCCCTCCTGTATATAATATACACAAATCTTTTATGATGGTAAGCTATTTGTTGTTCTTTCTTGTGTACAAGTGATGATTTGGATTTTAACCTCTAACCAATTTTCTAATGAATCATTTTTTTAACTCTAGTCGTACAATGAATGAGGTATGTGCTTTTTTTGGTTATCAGCCAACATCTAGGCAATCCTTTGGGTTAATATTTGTTTTTTTAAAGTAAAAATAAGTCCTACTCAAACAAAGCTAACAAGTAAACAATTATGACACGACATTACACATAATTGGTTTACGTGCATCCATCAACTTTGAAATATAAATTGTGTGTAATTACAAGTTATTTAATGAATAATAACAATTACATTATGTGAATTTTGCCTACAAGAATATATTACATTTATATCTATATTACTTATAATGCACGGAGACACCTCACTCTTAATTTTAAGACGTACAAAAAATTAAGCATGGTTTACAACACTTTAATGCATCAAATTTTCAGAATTACAACAAAGTAAGCATATTGTACAACAAAATAAAGCGTGGTGTTATTTTAAGACAAAAATTCTATCATACAACATTAACGCTTATTAAAACACCATTCACAAAAATTACAACCATTTAAGACAATGTTCAATAAATGCAACCAATTTTCAGATTTACAACAAAATAAGCGTAATGTACAACAAAATAAGCATGATGTAATTTTCAGACTTACAACATTAATGCTATTAAAATGGTTAATGTTATTAATGACTATAATGACTATTACTTACAAGAAAAGAAACATAGTGTACAACACTTTAATGCACATAATTTTCAGACGTACAAGACAAGAAGCATAGTGTACAACAAAACATTACATTAATGCTATTTAATGTAGTCAATTATTTAACTAATAATAAATACAATTTATACGCTTATTAAAACACCCTTACATAAAATTACAAATTATCAAACATATTATACAACCAAATAAAACACAATTCTGCATTAAATTTCACTACTAAAAATAATAAAGACGTTATACAAATATTAAAGTTCGAAGACAAGAACTAAAAAACGGCTGAAATGAATCGGCGACCAAATGGGATCGAGCCCAAGCAGACACGCCAATCGGGTTCGAGCAGAATGGGCACGAGCAATAAGAAATTTTTATATCCAGAATTTATCATTAAAAGAACATAATAAACTAAATGCGTTATTAAAATTTTATTTCAGTCTTACAACATGCAACGCTGGGTCCCGCTAAGAATGAGTAATGCATACTATATAACATTTATTTATGTGCACTTTCATCGCACATACTTGCCGAAAGTCTTCCTGAAAGCATTCTTCTTACCTTCGGGTTTAACATAAGGTAGGAGTATGATCTGTCTACATTTTACCTTCTCATACCCCGCTTCGATGAGACTGAGTATATTATTGTTGCTGTTGTATTGTATGCTATAAAACCCTTCTATGTGAATTTTTTGTATGAAGTTTTGTGTTGGCAAAACACGACTAGCTTGCCCATTTTAGCATATGATCTTTCTAAGCTTTATAGTGTCCGGATTCGTGTCACAAATGATTTTGGCGTTAGAATACACGCTTATACAACTTACAAGCGTGATGATTTGTTAATATGGCATCACAGGCACAATTTTGACGTGCCAGGTAAATCGATATGTGTCGAAAAGAATCCATATTCATTTAATATTATTAATCCTCTTTTTCTTGCAAGTATGTGATAATTATGTGGGCTACGTGGTACAAGTGTGTAAATCTGTAGACAAAATAACAAATTCGTAAGACTTTGTACCGAATCGATACTAATATTGCTATACTCGCTATATAGTACACGGGACCAATTATAGCAAGAAAACAATTTTTGTCACAATAGAGACCTATATCATGTTTATTCCGTTCAAAACCCGTATTTTGTTTCTTTAATATCACACACAAAAACTTAGGGTTGAGAATGGACTACGGACTCCACTGAGTTGATAATTCGGCACAAATCAGTCTGATCGGATTGGACCGAACATATTTTGGTCCGATCTTTGGTTCAACTTTTTTTGCATGTTTGGTCCTCGGTTCGGTCAATCTTACGCAAAACGGCCAATATACTTTGTTGGACCGGATCGGATCAGACACATTTTGGTCCTGTGGTTTTGTCAATCGGTTTTCGGCTTAGTTCGGGCAGGTTTTTGGACAGTGATCAGCCTTACAAAAATGTCTTTTTTGTAGTAGTTTAATGAACTTGTAAAAAAAGTTTGAGCTTGGTTCAGAGTACAAATATACTCGTTAATCACTCTCACAAACTTGATAAATGGATGAAGTTTTTTTAGTTCAGTTTATTCCGAAAATGCAAATTTTTTAAACTCCGACGTACGCAGTTTTATCAGGGTACCATCATAACCATTTCCAATCGTTTCTCTTATCACTACCAAAATATATACCTAATAAAGTTTAAACCTAACACCTCTTGCGAAAACATCAAAATATCTAGCAACTAGGGCACCCCTCACTCTTGATTTTCTCTATTATAATCGTTGAAATTAAAACCATTAAAATGTTGTTAGCAAAACAAAAATAGTATTTAGGACATTAGTTTTGAGTAAAAGTTACTGCAAGTTTTTTAGAAGCGGCCTATTTACTCGCGGATAAGACATTTTATCTTCTTATATTCCACTCTAAGAAAGGGGAGGTGCGGTGAGTCGGTAAGCTCGCTAACCATCAACAACAAGACTGCATCACCGCCGCGCGTTTTTAAATTCGAACGTTGGAAAAAAGGGAACGTTTGGCAACGGTTTTATAGCCGTTCGACACACACTTCTAATATATTGTATAATATACTGTTCTCTACTTCTCTCATTTTTTTTCCAAACAAAATGAATCTTAATTCACCATGGATTAACAATATGCTAACCGACCCTTCTAACAAATGATGGGCTCTTCTTCGAATCCGACCAACAATTCGGGCTCGTCTTCGAATCCATACCCTCAAACGCCTTACTTTCCCACCTTCCCAAACCCATATATGAATACCGAAGAACAAATGCTATTTAGTCAATGAAAATTGCAACAACAACAACAATATACTCAGTTTTCTCAACAACAACAACAACAACAAAACCAAGGCACCGCTTCCCAACTAAATTCCGACCGTGCATCCTTCCATATACGAGACGAAGACGAATATGAAGATGAAGATGAAGAAGAGGCGGTCCCGACCCCGACGTCGAAAAAAAACAAAAAGACGAAGATGGAAAAAACCAAAGAACCGCAAAATGGTACTCGAGCTCTTAACCTTTGGAGCCAAGACGAGGAGTTGCTTTTGGCGGAGTGTTTCATTCAAATTTCCGAGGATCCAAAAAAGGGTGCAGATCAATCAAAGGATACATTTTGGTATAGAATTCACGACGTATACAATATGGAAGCCGAGAAACACAAGTGGACTATTCGTACCAAGAACACGTTGACGGAAAAGTGGACTCTAATGAATCGAGAGATTACCAAGTGGAATTCGTTAGTGAATGAAACGAGTGTTATGAGTGGGGAGAACAATAAAGATTTTATAACGAGGGCGCATACATTGTATAAAGTAGTGAAAGGTTTAGACTTTAAACTCAATAACACTTGGGGCTTTTTGAAAGACAAGCACAAGTGAAAATACCCCGAATCGACATTGGCAAGGCGAAATCGTCTTGAGTTACTAACGAGAACCCGCATTTTGGAGCGCGTACGATTGCCACACCTGCATTTACATGTACCGAAGTTTCTAAGAGTCAACGTCACAAACTCGACCGCTAGTTCCGGTTCAAACCCCGACAATGTTTCAAGAAATGATGCAACAACAATACGAGTTAGACCGCAAGGCAAATATGGATGTTATCGAATGAGAGTCACTCGCGAGAGTTAACTTATACAATTCTCAAAAGATAGCCGAGGATTTGTGAGTGCTACAAATGAACACAAACAAGATGGATCTGATCGACGCGGCTATCGTCAATGACCAAAAAACACGAATTCGGACAAATTATCTAACCGAAAACTAGTTAAATTTTGTATTTTTAATTTTATGTCTTTTTTTTAATGTCTTTTTCGTTTTTTTCTTTAATTTCTATGTAATGTTTTTTTTTTTATATTTTTTTATTATTATTTTTTAATCTAATGTGTTTTAATTTTAATTAATATATATTCTTAAATAAATTATATAAATGAAAAAATAACAAACAAAGTTTTTGCGTGTAAAATAAGAACTATCGTTGCATTTTCAAAGTTTTGAAGACCAAACCTGCAATTTGATCAAACCACAAAAACCAAAAATGCAATTAACTCTAAAAAAATACAAGTTGGATACAATTCTAAAAAAAAATATATAACTATCCTTAATAGTAGTAGTTTAATCTGAATGGCAAATTAAGTAAATATAGAAAAAACAAAGGGCTAAAAGATATAAAAACTCATAGTCAGCAAGTACTCTAAACTGGTAGTAGTTGTTGGTGGTGGTGCTATAAATATGCAACACTAGCATGTAACGCCTCTTCCAAAACACTTTCGATCTAATATTACTTCACTTTCAAATATTCCATAAATATCTATATATTCTAAGTTGGTTTTGATCGAAAAAGAAGAAAAAAGAAAAGATGGCACCTCAAAACGTTGGAATTGTCGCCATGGAAATCTACTTCCCTCCTACTTGTATTCAACAGGTTCCTTTTTACTACTTTTTAATGTTCTTTCCGACACTTTATTAATGTTGTTACTTGTTGGTATATCATGTACTAGTCTTGTGATCTTATATGTTTAGTAAATGGACGAGTATTTGACTCAGATGTACACGGCCTCACTGTGGGCCACCCCAAGATATGTGTACTTTGTTTCTGCTTATGACTTATTTGATTTTCGGCTTATGTTACATAAGCTCATTTTCTGTGGCTTATTTTCAAACTTTTCTAACAAGCTGAAAAGTTTGAAAATAAGCCGAAGAAAGCGAGCTTGTGAAACATAAGCCCAAAACCGAAAAAGCCATAAGCCGGCTATATAGGCCGAAACAAACACCCCCTAGTGAGGTTTGAATCTCGTGGGGAGGTTATCTTATACGTATAACAAGTTTGACTTTATAGTGTTTGACCTTGAACAAATTTGATCACTGGATCCAAATATGTAATTTCATAACTTCAGATTTGAAAAAAAAGAAAAAAGTTAAACCTTTGTAAAGGTATTATTATAAGATACAGAATGTCCTAATGAAGACGTTAGGAGCATTGTGGGATGTGTAAGATGTTCTTGTTCCTTGGTAGATGTTTTCTTGGAAACCCTTTACGTACAGACTTTACTTGTCATCTTATATTGACTTGATATACAATTGACACGTTATTGCAAATTGCGATTTTCAAAACTATGCAGGCTGCAGCTATACCACACTTCACATAAATAGCATCAAAGTTTTTTTTTTTGAAGTATTTTAAGTTTCTGAGCTTTGACAAATTAGATGCGTTTTCAGTTTTATGATGTTAACTAGTTTGGAACAGTTACACACCATATTTGTGTTTGCTTTAAATAAGGGGCCGGTTTAGTGGTTAGAAACTTTGATGTAATTTAATGTTACTTATATGCGGTCTTAACCAAGAGGTTAGTTGTGGGTTAAAGTCCCACAAGGGATGAAAGTGTGTGAATTTTCCTTTCTAAAAAAAATTTGTAATTCGGTAATTAATTTACAGGATACCCTCGAAAATTTTGATGGAGTAAGTAAAGGAAAGTACACCATTGGTCTCGGACAGGATTGCATGGCATTTTGCTCAGAGGTTGAAGATGTCATCTCTATGGGGTATGTACTTTTTTTTTTGATCGATAATCTAGAGATTTTTAGGTAGGAAAACTACTTGGTGTTTGGCGTTCTGTTGAATTTCATGCTTCTTGACACGTACAGTGTTTTTTTGCTAGTAACATGGTTGTAAATAGAAAACAGTTTTTACAAGTAAATTTCACAAAAGTCCAAAAGGAGTTCTTTTATGTCACAACTACTGATAAACTGAGGTTACTTCTGTTTTATGGTTGCTAGCATTTATGATATTATTAATGCGTTACTGTGACGTGTTTACGCTAATTGATTACTTCAACTCCAAAGTTTTGTTAACCTCTTAAGTGTTCCCAAAGTGCTAACTTCTAGAGAATCAATTTTGGGATGAC
Organism: Chrysanthemum lavandulifolium; assembly: GCA_022545495.1. Taxonomy (NCBI): domain Eukaryota; kingdom Viridiplantae; phylum Streptophyta; class Magnoliopsida; order Asterales; family Asteraceae; genus Chrysanthemum; species Chrysanthemum lavandulifolium. The sequence goes on along the minus strand of CM040246.1, from coordinate 8,440,077 downwards.
CGTCTGCGTGTAATATGGAAAATTCTTGATTTCTAACTCCAACTAGATGAAGGCGACATTTTGTATTTCTCCCCTTGTTTGATACTCGTATCTTGGAATACCATTTTGTGATCTTTTCCTAAAAATTAGCATCTTGTCACCTGATATGTAGCACAATATAATAAGTTACCTTATCATACACTGTCCTTTAATTATACTTGGGAAATCCATTTGCTGTCGATATTTTCTCAAAGCCAGCTTCTGACGTATTTTTTTTGTCTGCATCACGTTTTTGCTTATACTACGAAAAGTTCGATAAAATTTTACATGTCATCCTTGAAAATTTTGGGAGACACATAGTATATAACATATGTGTGTTGGTTAGACGGGTCTGTTTCCGTGCAAACCATTAATAGTATAGTCTACTTGCTTGACTAAAAACCCTGTCCATCCAAGATTGAGATCGTTTTCTTAAGTTAGTGTTTAGTTCTTTCATACGCGTCTATAATCCAAATTCCAATAACTTTTTTCCTTTTCAGATTAACAGCTGTCACTTCACTACTTGAAAAGTATGAGATTGACCCAAAACAAATTGGTCGGCTGGAAGTCGGCAGTGAAACTGTGATAGACAAGAGCAAATCCATTAAAACTTTCCTAATGGACATCTTTGAGGTATTCCTGATAGCTGCTTTTTATCTGTAAAGTCTACGACCTGCGATCTTACAAACTTGGTAATAAAACGACTATGTTTTTTTTTTTAATTATACAACTGACTTACGAACCTTTCCCGCCCCCTTGCCATGTACCGAGCAGAATGCTGGAAATACTGACATCGAAGGTGTGGATTCGACCAATGCTTGCTATGGTGGAACTGCAGCATTATTCAACTGTGTGAACTGGGTGGAGAGCAATTCATGGGATGGACGATATGGATTGGTCGCTCCACAGACAGTGCGGTATATTCCTTGCTTACGTATTTCATATTTACTCCGCTCTGAAACCATGCTCAAAAGGCTCAATTCAAATAAGAAAATAAAACTTGAGTTGTTGCTATGCCATAGATGGTCAACTGCTTACTGTAAATCACTTTTACCAGGTGTATGCTGATGGACTAGCTCGACCCACTGGTGGAGCAGGTGCTGTTGCTATGCTCATAGGCCCTGATGCTCCTATTGCATTCGAAAGCAAATTTAGGGCAAGTCATATGTCACATGTTTATGACTTCTACAAGCCTGACCTTGCAAGTGAATATCCGGTATTCCCCAATCCGTCATCTAATAACATATATTTAGGTTAAAGCTCGAGTTTTTATGGGTTGTTAACAAATTCTAAACACGAACATTGTTTACTGCAGGTTGTTGATGGAAAGTTGTCTCAAACTTGTTATCTCATGGCACTTGATTCTTGCTACAAGGGATACTGTCAAAAGTAAGATTTGATTCAAACGCCGAGAATAGTACATTATATTACATAACGTCTTACCAAAATCTTGTCAAATATAGGTACGAGAAATTGCAAGGCAAACAGTTTTCGATGGCCGATGCTGACTATTTTGTTTTTCATAGTCCATATAACAAGGTAATTTGCTATCAAAAGCATAACTCTTGCTATTTTTTGCCTTTTAGCTCTTACGGATTATGTATTATAGTTGAACTTAACTTTTAATGCAATGTATGCAGCTTGTACAGAAGAGTTTTGCTCGTTTGGTTTTCGCTGATGTTGCTAGAGATGCCAGGTGATGATGGAATTTGCTAAATTAAAATTTCTAACCACTGTTGTAATATTATCCGGCGCCATTTTACATCGTTACTCATTTGTCTAACGTATAATTTCTTGTTATTTTCAGCTCCGTCGATGAATCCGCTAAAGAGAAGCTTGGTCAGTTCACGTCTCTAAAAGGTGACGAAAGCTATCAAAGCCGTGATCTTGAGAAGGTGCCTTTATTTTGTGATTTTATTTTACTACATCAAGTATATAAATTTGATGAATTAATAATCATCGAGTTTCTACCTTGTGCATGTATCCATAGGCATCTCAGCAAGTTGCAAAACCCGATTATGATAAAAAGGTTCAGCCAGCAACTTTGATCCCCAAGCAACTGGGAAACATGTACACTGCGTCTTTATATGCTGCCTTTGCTTCCCTCATTCACAATAAGAGTAGCTCTCTGGTATGCATCAGCTCCCAATAGCTTGTTCTCGTGACACAGATTTTATTTACAGATTCTGAACCTCATTGTTTTGTATTTCGATTTCAGGATGGAAACCGTGTAATGATGTTCTCATATGGGAGTGGGTTATCTGCCACAATGTGGTCACTACGTCTTACTGAGGGCAAAGCACCTTTTAGTTTGTCAAACATCGCAAAGGTCATGAACGTCGAACATAAGTTGAAGACAAGGACAGAGGTATCTTAGATAATTTATTTATAGTAGACTAGATGTGGCATTACAACTCATGTATATGAACACTGATCAGTGTGGGCTGTATCTGTTTAATAACGGGTCAAATGGGTTAATAAATTGGTTAAAAATGAAACGGGTCAAACAGGTAAGGCTCAAAAGTCATCTCACGTGTCCTTAATCAATGTTTCAGCTACATTAGTATTTTTATAATTTGTTTTCAATTATATAGTGTATAATCCATTAATTATCTACAAAAACTAAAAAAATGCTCACGGTTTGACCCACCCTGACCCGTTAAACAACCAGTTGGTTCATTATCATTTTGTTACTTTCAGTGGCCATAACTAAATAACTATCACTGTGCAGTTTGCGCCGGAAAAATTTGTAGAGCTCATGCACTTGATGGAGCACAGATACGGTGGCAAGGACTTCGTGACAAGTAAAGACACTAGTCATTTAGCTCCAGGCACCTATTATCTCACGGAAGTTGACTCAAAGTACAGGAGATTTTATGCAAAGAAGACGACTGAGGTAGCCAACGGTCATTGAAGATTGAAAACCCATTAGTCGACTTAATGTTATTAAGTTAAGCTCTACAAGTATTGTTTTAATTAGGGGTGATTGTTGTGAGAACACAAAATAATTTGCTTCCATGTGAGTTTATCTGAGAACTGTCTATTATCAAGGAATGTATTTTTAAATATTTTATTAATAATAATTTGTTTTGTGATCAACATGTATATGGTTTCCAAAGTTTAATTAGATCTTTCCATGTTTTTGGTAGTAGTCTTTAATAAACATATTTGTTTAAATTGTATCTTTAGATTTTATAACACATGAGTATGGTCTCGAGTAGGGCTCTATAGTCTAAACGAGCCGAGCAAAGCTTGAACTTGATTTGACATGATGTTGTCTGGCCGAGTCCTAACCCGATTCAGGGCTTTCTAGACCTGTACCAGAGCGGCTTGAGCTTGATTCGAGAGCTCAGATAGCCTAAAAGCATCCATAACATGTTTTCAAGAAGTTTCACTGAACATTGGAACAAAATCAAACTTATATAGTACAGTAAATGTCTTTACATAGTTTACACAGGTGAAAAAAAAATCAAACTTGTATAGTAAAATCAAACTTTTATAGTAAATTTTGCAATGCCACATCAAGCCTCAAAAGGAGAATCAAATTCAAATACAACAATCACTTGAAATGTGAAATGGAACTAAGCTTAACAACCACATCAAGCCTCAAAAGAAGAATCAATCAGCAACAGGGGTGGTGCCACTGGTGCGGTTGCATCAAGCTCATTGTTGCTTCGTGGTGCAATGATCACTTTAGCCTGTTCTTCAAGGTTGAAATTCTTCCATGTGAAGGTCGGGTCAATGTACTCACGGTACATCTCTAAGATCTCGTTGTGGCTAACACAACCAGGGTTGGTGAAGTTGTAGATCCCGGTTAGGTTCCTCTTTGCCATTTCTATGGAGATTGGGAGGAGCTCGTCTAGGATGGTCATCGAGTTAGGAATGTCTACCACTTTGTCGTAGCGGCTGATCTTTGTATGGAATGAAGTTTCGTGGGTTGGTCAAATCTGAAGAAATTGGCATCCTTACACGTAATGTGCATACATACTAATCTCATACTAACAGCTTACATAGTATTAGAAGTAAAAAAAATAAAAAAATGCTTTTCCAGAAAATCGAATCTAAATACGTTTAAACATACTAATCTCATAGACATGATAAGATCACAATAACTAGCTGCATATTGTGGGTCACATTGCACAGATCATGAAAAAATGCAACAAAAAACACAACTCTAATCAAATAAGCAGAAAAAGTTACCATAGCTTTAGTCTTGGAGTAAAAAGATCCAACAAAGTTAGCCGAATCCTCTTCCTTAAACCCGACACCTGACCCAAGCTGATGACCCTCATCATACTCAAAAATACAACCAGTAGCATAGTTAATCAAAACCAACCCTTTTTCACGACAAACATCAGCAAGCGTTAATGTTCCAACAACATTAGTACGTATAGTCTCAACTTTATGCGACTCACACCAGTCAACATTTGGTCTTCCCGTAACACCAGCAGCATTGAACACGTGAGCTGGGTTGATGGCTGCTAAGTCTGCAACAAGACTGTCACGTGACTCCAAACGACCTGACCCGTAAGTGTAGTTGATGTTGTAGATATGGAAGCAAGTGGTTCGTATATGCAAAGTTTGTTTCATTAGTGTGGTGAAATGTAGGGGTGTTCACGGATCGGGTAATATACACATTAACCGAAAACCGAAACCGAACCAAACCGAAAAAAACTGAACCGAATTCCTAATCGAACCGAATTGGTCACAACCGAACCGAACTGAACTAAATATTCGGTTATCGGTTTGGATATGGTTATGGCAACGAAAACCGAAAACCGAATTCTTATAAATATATATTTTTCTATGTATTTATATGAAAAAAAAAAGTACTAAAACTCTTTTTTTAGTATAAATATATCATTATTTAAGTTTGAAAAAAAATACATTTTTTTATGTATTTATATGAAAAAAATTGCTAAAATTCTTTTTTAGTATAAATATATCAGTATTTAAGTTTGAAAATAAATTTTGTACTAAAATATATATATTTAAATAAAAAAATAATTAAAATTGTGTAATTCGGGTTATTCGGTTATAGGGGTTCGGTTTTCAGCTATACGGTTCGGTTTTCGGTTCGGTTGAGTCAAACTGGAATTCGGTTCGGTTCGGTTTTCGGTTTGACCCAAAAAAAAATTTAACCGAAATAACCGAACTGATGAACACCTCTTGTGAAATGCATCTTGATGTTAAATTGCATTTAATAGCTTAGCTTATTATTACCGATTGGAAAATTGTTTAGCTCATTTCATATTTGCTAAACTTTGAGATAAGTTTTTGGCCCACTACAACCTCAAATAGTTTTTTGGTCGGCCCACTACGAGCTGCGAAACCCTAAAAAAAAGGCACTATATATATTATCCGATTCCCTATTCTTACACATAACCTAAATCACCTAAATCCGCCGCAACACAATCCCTCCTCTAAAAAATGTCCGCGTTAACTGGCTTAAGGTGGATCCATCGATTCGCACTGCTCATGTTTTTGATCCGCCGCCTGTGACGCAAGCCTACTTCGCTCCAAGTCCTAAACATTTACTCTGAGAATCCGGCTGTACTCTTCGGTAATATTCTCATTCTTTCTTTTTTTTGCTGCTTTTAGTTATTGTTAAATGATATGCTGCTTTTAGTTATAGTTAAATGATATGCTGTTTTTAGTTATTGTTAAATGATATGTATGCGAATGATATGTACAGAATGATATGTATGGAATGATATGTATGGGAATGATATGTATGCGAATGATATGTATCGAATGAATTGTATGCGGATGATATGTATGCGAATAATATGTATGGAATGATATGTATGCGAATGATATGTATGGAATGATATGTATTGGAATGATATGTATGCGAATGATATGTATGGAATGATATGTATACGAATGATATGTATGCGAATGATATGTATGGGAATGATATGTATGCGAATGATATGTATGGAATGATATGTATGCGAATGATATGTATGGAATGATATGTATGGGAATGATGATATGTATGTGAATGATATGTATGCGAATGATATGTATATAATGATATGTATGCGAATGATATGTATGGAATGATATGTATAGAATGATATGTATGTGAATGATATGTATGGAATGATATGTATGTGAATGATATGTATGCGAATGATATGTATGCGAATGATATGTATGCGACTGAAATGTATGGAATGATATGTATGCGAATGATATGTATGGAATGATATGTATGCGAATGATATGTATGGAATGATATGTATGAGAATAATATGTATGGAATGATATGTATGCGAATGATATGTATGCGAATGATATGTATGGAATGATATGTATGCGAATGATATGTATGGAATGATATGTATGCGAATGATATGTATGCAAATGATATATATGCGAATGATATGTATGGGAATGATATGTATGCGAATGATATGTATGCGAATGAAATGTATGAAATGATATGTATGGAATGATATGTATGGTAATGATATGTATGCGAATGATATGTATGGAATGCTATGTATGCGAATGATATGTAGCGAATGATATGTATGGAATGATATGTATGCGAATGGTATGTATGCGAATGATATGTATGGAATGATATGCATGCGAATGATATGTATGGAATGATGTTCAAAGTATAAATCGTTTTTGAAACGCGTTAAGTAAAAGGGTCAAAATAAAAAGTATGAAAACACAGCAAAACTAACCCGGTTGTGTTTGTGGATTTTTTTTACTAAGATTATGAAAATAGGAAACTACTGCATCAAATAGAAAGTTGTGTTAGAAAGATAGAACCTGCATCAAATAATGCAATCTTAAGAACTCAAAGAGTATTAATACATATCATTTTACAAAAAAAATTATATCCTTATCACCAAATTTTAGTGCAACCTATTTTAGTTTATGGGCTTGTCATTCAACTCAAATAGTTTTTGGGTCGGCACACTACTAGCTGCGAAACCCTAAAAAAGGCACTATATATATATATATCAAATATCAATCCGATTCCATATTTTCACACATAACCTAAATCCGCCGCAATAAAAAGTCTCTTCTAAAAAATGTCCGAGTTAACTGGCTTGAAGTTGGATCCAACGGATTCAGATCTCGTCCGTGTTTATGATCTCGCTGCTTAAGGTTGTAAGCCTACTTGGCTCCAAGACCTAAACATTTACTCTGAGCATCCGGCTATACTCTTTGGTAATATTCTTATTCTTTCTGTTTTTAGTTATTGATTAATGATATGTATACGAATGATATGTATGCGAATAATATGTATGGAATGGTATGTATGCGAATGATATGTATGGAATGATATGTATGGGAATGATATGTATGCGAATGATATTTATGGAATGATATGTATGCGAATGATATGTATTGAATGATATGTATGCGAATGATATCTATGGAATGATATGTATGCGAATTATATGTATGGAATGATATGTATGGGATTCATATGTATGCGAATTATATGTATGCGAATGATATGTATGGATAGATATGTATCGGATTGATATGAATGTGAATGATATATATGCGAATGATATGTAAGGAATGATATGTATGCGAGTGATATGGATGGAATGATATGTATTAGAATGATATGTATGCGAATGATATCTATGCGAATGATATGTATGGAATGATATGTATGCGAATGATATGTATGGGATGATATGGATGGGAATGATATGTATGCGAATGAAATGTATGGAATGATATGTATGCGAATGATATGTATGGAATAATATGTATGGGAATGATATGTATGCGAATGATATATATACGAATGATATGTATGCGAATGATATGTATCGAATGATATGTATGCGAATGATATGAACCGAATTCCTAATCGAACCGAATTGGTCATAACCGAACCGAACATAACTAAATTATCGGTTATCGGTTTGGATATGGTTATGGCAACGAAAACCGAAAACCGGATTCTTATAAATATATATTTTTTCTGTGTATTTATATGAAGAAAAAAAAATACTAAAACTCTTTTTTTAGTATAAATATAACATTTTTTATGTATTTATATGAAAAAAATTACTAACACTTTTTTTTAGTATAAATATATCATTATTTAAGTTTGAAAATAAATTTTATGCTAAAAATATATATATTTAAATAAAAAAATAATTAAAATTATGTAATTCGGTTCGGTTATCGGTTATCAGGGTTCGGTTTTCAGTTATTCGGTTCAGTTGAGTCAAACTGGAATTCGGTTCGGTTCGGTTTTCGGTTTGACCCAAAAAAAGATTTTAACCGAACTAACCGAACCGAATAACCCGATAACCGAACCGATGAACACCCCTAGTGAAATGCATCTTAGTGTTAAATTGGATTTAATAGCTTAGCTTATTTTTACAGATTGAAAAATAGTTTAGCTCATTTCATACTTGCTAAACTTTGAGATAATTTTTTGGCCCACTACCAACTCAAATAGTTTTTGGGTCGGCCCACTACCAGTTGCGAAACCCTAAAAAATGGCACTATATATATAATCTGATTCTCTATTCTGACACATAACCTAAATTACCTAAATCCGCCGCAACACAATCCCTCCTCTAAAAAATGTCCGCATTAACTGGCTTAAAGGTGGATCCATCGGATTCAGACCTCATTCGTGTTTTTATCTCACGATTCAGACGCAAGCCTACTTGGCTCCAAGTCCTAAACATTTACTCGAGAATCCACCGTACTCTTCAAGAATATTCTTATACTTTTTTTTTTTTTTTTGTCGCTTTTAGTTATTGTTAAATGATATGCTGCTTTTCGTTATTGTTAAATGATATGCTTCTTTTAGTAATATTTAAATGATATGCTGTTTTTACTTATTGTTAAATGATATGTATGCGAATGATATGTATGGAATGATATGTATGGGAATGATTTGTATGCAAATGATATGTATGGAATGATATGTATGCGAATGATATGTATGCGAATGATATGTAGGGAATGATATGTATGCGAATGATAAGTATGGAATGATATGTATGCGAATGATATGTATGCGAATGATATGTATGGAATGATACGTATGCGAATGATATGTATGGAATGATATGTACGGAATGATATGTATGGGAATGATATGTATGCGAATGATATGTTTGCGAATGATATGTATACGAATGATATGTATACTAAATGATATGTATGCGAATGATATGTATGGAATGATACGTACGCGAATGATATGTTTGCGAATGATATGTATACGAATGATATGTATACTAAATGATATGTATGCGAATGATATGTATGGAATGATACGTACGCGAATGATATGTATGCGAATGATATGTATGGAATGATATATATGCGAATAATATGTATGGAATGATATGTATGGGAATGATATTGATGCAGGTTTTACTGACCAGGTTTTACATTTATAGTAACTCGTCTACATATGGCCTACCTAATGCACTAACGGGCAGTGTACCCGGTCGCATGTAGCGAGGGAATGGCAAGACCGAGGTCGTCCAAAGAACGGTTGATTCCTAACTGTCTAATTAATTAAATTAGTCAAATAAATAAGTTTGAATGTAAGGATTGAAAATATTTAAAGTGTCACGTGATCAATTGGGCTAGTTCTCTGGTAAACAAGCTAATGGGAAAGATAGTGATGCAATTCTTAAACCGAGTTCATTCACAAGTGAATAAGTCGATAGACTCCTTTGGTCAATTCGCCTATCCTATGGTTCTTAGAATCCTCACCAAGATGAACAGGTCACCCGGGATTATTCGGCAATCTAATAGCATTTATTAAGAGTCAGTCGTTTACTATCGCATTACATGGGTTCTAAATGTCACTAGATTCTTGTTTCAAGTGGGTCAAAGTCGAGGACATCATTTGGTCAATTCGCCCTAACCTATCAAGAAGATGCCACCACAGGAGAAATCAGCGCATCATCATAAGTCCCGTTGTTCCCGGTCCCTAGCCGAGTCATTAAGTCTTACCGCTACATGCTAGACTTATAATAGTGAGCGCTCGACCGTTAGAACTTAGACACTCACCCCTAATTCTTAAGTTCATCAAAACGGTAGGTGATCGGTTGGTTAAATCGCACAAGTAGAAAGGGTCGTCATTGGTCATATCTTACCCTTCCCATCTCAAATCCGCCACCGAGGGTCACTTGGTCATATCTCCTAGGCAATTGGCATCTACCGCCATTCACAACTACCTAAACAAGGGTAGCTACCAATAAACTATGCATGCATACACTAGAAAAAATTAATTAACGCAAAAGCATTAATAATAAAAGAATCTAAACTAGGCCAAGACCTAATTTCCACATCTCTAAAATACCCTAATGCAATGACAAATACAATTACCATGTAAAACAATAATTAAACAAAGACGTAACATCAAATAATTAATTGACTAATAATAAATTAATAATCAATTAAATAGAACACAATAAGAATTAAATTGCCAACAATTATATTGATAATCAAGATTATAATAAATAATAATGAAACCAAAATAATAATATGAGTCAGAAAATAATTACATATCGTGCCAAAGATAATGCTATCGATCCCCTAGTTGAGCACCGGGGCAAACCCCGAAGGATTTGCCCCATAAAAACCTTCGTACAATGGCCTGCTCCTTTCTTTCTTTTCCTTTTGGCGGCACACTCACGAACCACATATTGATCTTTCTGACATACACATGTACCACTGTTTATAATAAAAATCCTTAGGGCTTCATGTAACTTGGGCTGGCTTTTAACAATTACGGTAGAACTAAATTAATAAGTTACGCCAGTAAATCTTGTAACTCCATATAAAATAGCCGCATTTATTAATTACGGCGTAACTAAATTATAGTTCGCCAGTAGCCTTCAAAACTTTGCGCTTGAGTAATTAATTACGGCGAACTAAACATCGGGTTACGCCTGTAATTCTTCATTAGCTCATATGTATCCGATCCGAAATAATCTCTACTACAGAATTAAATTGCATATTACGCCGTAACCTTCATTAAATAAATACGACGTAACCATAAGAAATGGTTACGCCGTATCCTTCAAAGCTCATATTTACGCCGTAACATAATTAACAAGTTACGGCGTAATCTTCATAGGCCCTTGTAAATCAATCTCTGAACATATATTTCTTGGTCTTTTCTCACATCTTTACCCCTCCAACGCCTCATTATTCCTGAAATGCAATTATGAACGAATATGGACGAATTAAGTACCATATTATTACAAATGAGGCCATAAACATGGGAATTTGATATATAAAATATCAGGCTAATTTGATGTTATCAGTTATGTATGCGAATGATATGTGTGGAATGATATGTATGCGAATATTATGTATGGAATGATATGTATGCGAATGATATGTATGGGAATGATATGTATGCGAATGATATAAATGGAATGATATGTATGCGAATGATATGTATGGAATGATATATATGTGAATGATATATATGGAATGATATGTATCTGTATGCGAATGATATGTATGCGAATGATATGTATGCGAATGATATGTATGGAATGATATGTATGCGAATGATATGTATGGAATGATATGTATGCGAATGCTATGTATGGAATGATATGTATGGGAATGATATGTATGCGAATGATATGTATGGGAATGATATGTATGCGAATGATATGTATGGAATGATATGTATGCGAATGATATGTATGCGAATGATATGTATGGAATGATATGTATGGAATGATATTGATGTGGGCCCAAGTGTTGATGAACAGGCCATGATGTTTCTGGAGGCCCAAGATCGTGTGACAAAAGGGGCCTCACTAAAATGGGCATAACATGGGCTACGGGGCTCCGTTTTAGGCGAATTACCAGTCAAATCGAAGCTTGGAACGAGGAGCACGTGATGGAAAGTTTCCAGAACTTTCGAGCCCCAAAACACTCTATTTTATGAGTTATTTGCATTTTAGTGTTTTTCGGGTTTTTACTTTGTTTATGTAATAACTTTCACCTGCTTGTCTTCTAGGGCGTTTCGCTTTGTAGTCCTATTTAAGACTTCCTTTGTAATGTGGAATAATCGGTTTTATGAAATACCAAAAGTCTATTTTGGCGGCTTTGCTAAGAATTCCTATAATCGGCATTCGGGTGAATCAACGATTATTGGTAGGATCGTTCCTGGTATTCGTGTGAATCAACAGGTCCGATTTTTGTTATCTCGTTATTTAGTCTACATCAGATATGTACGGAATGATATGTATGTGAATGATATGTATGTGAATGATATGTATGGAATGATATGTATGCGAATGATATGTATGCGAATGATATGTATGGAATGATATGTATTCGAATGATATGAACCGAATTCCTAATCGAACCGAATTGGTCATAACCGAACCGAACCGAACTAAATATTCGGTTATCGGTTTGGATATGGTTATGGCAACGAAAACCGAACACCGAATTCTTATAAATATATATTTTTTCTATGTATTTATATGAAAAAAAAAGTACTAAAACTCTCTTTTTAGTATAAATATAACATTTTTTAATGTATTTATATGAAAAAAATTACTAAAACTCTTTTTTAGTATAAATATATCATTATTTAAGTTTGAAAATAAATTTTGTACTAAAAAGATATATATTTAAATAAAAAAATAATTAAATTTGGGGTTCGGTTTTCGGTTATAGGGGTTCGGTTTTCAATGATATGTATGGGTATGATATGTATGCGAATGATATGTATGCGAATGATATGTATGGAATGATATGTATGCGAATGATATGTATTGAAATTATATGTATGGGAATGATATGTATGGGAATGATATATATGCGAATGATATGTATGAAATGATATGTATGGAATGATATGTATGCGAATGATATGTATGCTAATGATATGTATGGAATGATATGTATGCGAATGATATGTATGGAATAATATGTGTGCGAATGATATCTATGGAATGATATGTACGGAATGATATGTATGTGAATGATATGTATGCGAATGATATGTATGCGAATGATATGTATGCGAATGTTATGTATGCGAATGATATGTATGGAATGATATGTATGTGAATGATATGAATCAAATTCCTAATCGAACCGAATTGGTCATAACCGAACCGAACCGAACTAAATATTCGGTTATCGGTTTGGATATGGTTATGGCAACGAAAATCGAACACCGAATTCTTATAAATATATATTTTTTCTATGTATTTATATGAAAAAAAATTACTAAAACTCTTTTTTTAGTATAAATATAACATTTTTTAATGTATTTATATGAAAAAAATTACTAAAACTCTTTTTTAGTATAAATATATCATTATTTAATTTTGAATATAAATTTTGTACTAAAAAGATATATATTTAAATAAAAAAATAACTAAAATTGTGTAATTCGGGTTATTCGGTTCGGTTTTCGGTTATAGGGGTTCGGTTTTCAATTATTCGGTTCTGTTGAGTTAAACTGGAATTCGGTTTGGTTCGGTTTTCGGTTTGACCCAAAATTTTTTTTACCGAACTAACCGAACCGGATAAACCGAATAACCCGATAACCGAACCGATGAACACCCCTAGTGAAATGCATCTTAATGTTAAATTGCATTTAATAGCTTAACTTATTTTTAAAGATTGAAAAATAGTTTAGCTCATTTCATACTTGCTAAACTTTGAGATAAATTTTTGGCCCACTACCAACTCAAATAGTTTTTGGGTCGGCCCACTAACAGCTGCAAAACCCTAAAAAAAATGCACTATATATATATCATCCGATTCCCTATTCTCACACATAACCTAAATCACCTAAATCCACCGCAACACAATCCCTCCTTGAAAAAATGTCCGAGTTAACTGGCTTGAAGTTGGATCCAACGGATTCAGATCTCGTCCGTGTTTATGATCTCGTTGCTTCAGGTCGTAAACCTACTTGGCTCCAAGACCTAAACATTTACTCTGAGCATCCGGCTGTACTCTTTGGTAATATTCTTATTCTTTTTGTTTTTTGCTGTTTTTAGTTATTGATTAATGATATGTATGCGTATGATATGTATGCGTATGATATGTATGGAATGATATGTATGCGAATGATATGTATGGAATGATATGTATGGGAATGATATGTATGGAATGATATGTATGCGAATGATATGTATGGAATGATACGTATGCGAATGATATGTATGTGAATGATATGTACGCGAATGATATGTATGGAATGATATGTACGCGAATGATATGTTTGGAATGAGATGTACGCGAATGATATGTACGCGAATGATATGTATGGAATGATATGTATGCGAATGATATGTATGCGAATGATATGTATAGAATGATATGTATGCGAATGATATGTATGCGAATAATATGTATGGAATGATATGTATGCGAATGATATGTATGCGAATGATATGTATGGAATGATATGTATGAGAATGATATATATGGGAATGATATGTATGGAATGATATGTATGGGAATGATATGTATGCGAATGATATGTATGCGAATGATATGTATGGAATGATATGTATGCGAATGATATGTATGCAAATGATATGTAGGGAATGATATGTATAGGAATGATATGTATGGAAATGATATGTATGGAATGATATGTATGCAGATGATATGTATGCGAATGATATGTATGGAAGGATATGTATGCGAATGATATGTATGCGAATGATATGTATGGAATGATATGTATGCGAATGATATGTATGGAATGATATGTATGCGAATGATATGTATGCGAATGATATGTATCGAATGATATGTATGCGAATGATATGTATAGAATGATATGTACGCGAATGATATGTATGCGAATGAACTGGGTGGAGAGCAGTTCATGGGATGGACGATATGGGTTGGTCGTCTCCACAGACAGTGTGGTATATCTATTGCTTACGTATTCCATTTTGAACCCATACCGCCAAAAATACTTAGTTCAAATAAGAAAATGAAACATGAGTTGCTGCTATGCCATAGTTGGTCAATCCCATCAGAAATCACTTTTACGGTGTATGCCGATGGACTAGCTCGACCCATCGGTGGAGCAGTCTTTGTTGCTATGCTCATTATTACCGATGCTCTATTGCATTCGAAAGCAAATTTAGGGCAAGTCATATGTCACATGTTTATGACTTCTACAAGCCTGACCTTGCAAGTGAATATCCGTTATTCCTCAATCCATCATCTACACTTGCATCTATTTGGTTTAAAGCTCGAGTTTTTATAGATTGTTAACAAATTCTAAACACGGGACATTGTTTACTGCAGGTTGTTGATGGAAAGTTGTCTCAAACTTGTTATCTCATGGCACTTGATTCTTGCTACAAGGGATACTGTCAAAAGTAAGCTTAGATACAAACACCGAGAATAGCACATTGTATTACATAACGTCTTACTAAAATCTTGTCAAATATAGGTACGAGAAATTGCAAGGGAAATAGTTTTCAATGGCTGACGCTGACTATTTTGTTTTTCATAGTCCATATAACAAGGTAATTTGCTATCAAAAGCATAACTCTTGCTATTCGTTGCCTTTTAGCTCTTCCGGATTATGTATTATAGTTAGAACTTAACTTTTATTTCAATGTATGCATTTGCGGTAAGAGCTTTGCTCGTTTGGTTTTCGCGATGTTGCTAGAGATGCCAAGTTATGATGGAATTTGCTAAATTAAAATTTCTAATCATCGTTGTAATATTATCCGCGCCATTTTACATCGTTACTCATTTGTCTAACGATAATTTCTTGTTATTTTCATTCGTCGATGAATCCGCTAAAGAGAAGCTTGGACAGTTCACGTCTCTAAAAGGTGACGAAAGCTATCAAAGTCGTGATCTTGAGAAGTTGCCTTTATAATTGTGATTTTATTTTACTACATCAAGTATATAAATTTGATGAATCAAGTATATAAATTTGATAAATTAATAATCATCGAGTTTCTACCTTGTGCGTGTATCCATAGGCATCCCAAAGTTGCAAAACCCGATTATGACAAAAGGTTCACCAAGAACTTTGATCCCCAAGCAACTGGGAAACATGTACATCTGCGCCTTTATATGCTTTGCTCGATTCACAATAAGAGTAGCTCTACGGTATGCATCGGCTCCCAATAGTTTGCTCTTGTGACACAAATTTGATTTACTGATTCAACCTCATTGTTTTGTATTTCGATTTCAGGATGGAAAGCGTGTAATGATGTTCTCATATGGGAGTGGCTTATCTGCCACAATGTGGTCACTACGTCTTACTGAGGGCAAAGCACCTTTTAGTTTGTCAAATATCGCAAAGGTCATGAACGTCGAACATAAGTTGAATACAAGGACAGAGGTATCTTAGATTATTTATAGTAGACTAGATGTGACATTACAACTCATTTGTATGAAAACTGATCAGTGTGGGTTGTATCTGTTTACTAACGGGTCAAATGGGTAAAAAATTGGCCAAGAATGAAACGGTCAAACAGGTAAGGCTCAAAAGCCATCTTACGTCTCCTGAATAAAATTTTCAGTTACGTTAATATTTTTATAATTTGTTTTCAATCATATAGAGTATAATCTATTAATTATTTACAAAAACTAAAAAAATGCTCACGGGTTGACCCAACCTGACCCGTTAAACAACCAGTTAGTTCATTATCCTTAAGTGTAGAGAAGTTGTTGAATAACATAAATCTGTATCCCCTTATTCACATTTCGTGATGTGTGTGTCGTTATCAATGGCCATAACTAAATAACTATCATTGTGCAGTTATGCAGGAAAATTTTGTAGAGCTCATGCATTTGATGGAGCACATATATGGTGGCAAGGACTTCGTGACAAGTAAAGACACTAGTCATTTAGCTCCAGGCACCTATTATCTCATGGAAGTTGACTCAAAGTACAGGAGATTTTATGCAAAGAAAACGACTGAGGTAGCCAACGGTCATTGAAGATTGAAAACCCATTAGTCGACTTAATGTTATTAAGTTAAGCTCTACAAGTATTGTTATAATTAGGGGCGATTGTTGTGAGAACACAAAATAATTTGCTTCCATATGAGTTTATCTGAGAACTGTCTGTTATCAAGGAATGTATTTTTAAATATTTTATTAATAATAGTTTGTTTTGTGATCTACATTTTTATATATGATTTCCAAAGTTCAATTAGATCTTTCCATGTTTTTGGAATTTTGGAAGTAGAGTCTTCAATGACCATATTTGTTTAACTTGTATCTTTAGATTTCATAACACATGAGTATGGTCTCGAGTAGGGCTCTATAGTCTAAACGAGCCGAGCAAAGCTTGAACTTGATTTGACATGATGTTGTCTGACTGAGTCCTAACCCGATTCAAGGCTTTCTAGACCTGTACAAGAGCGGCTCGATCTTGATTCGAGAGCTCAGATAGCCTAAAAGCATCCATAAGATGTTTTCAAGAAGTTTCACTGAACATTGGAACAAAATAAAAACTTGTATATTAAATGTCTTTACATAATTTACGCAGGTGAAAAAAAAATATCAAACTTGTATAGTAAAATCAAACTTTTATAGTAAATTTTGCAATGCCACATCAACCCTCAAAAGGAGAATCAAATTCAAATACAACAATCACTCGAAATGTGAAATGGAACTAAAGCTTAACAACCACATCAAGCCTCAAAAGAAGAATCAAGCAGCAACAGGGGTGGTGTGGTTGGGCTCAAACACATATCTTACAAGCGATTCTTTGATAGACAAGAGCTCAGGAAACTCGGTCTTCAATTTGGTTGCATCTAGCTCATTGTTGCTTCTTGGTGCAATAATTACTTTGGCTTGTTCCTCAAGGTTGAAGTTCTTCCATGTGAAGGTCGGGTCAATGTACTCACGGTACATCTCTAAGATCTCGTTATGGCTAACACAACCAGGGTTGGTGAAGTTGTAGATCCCGGTGAGGTTCCTCTTTGCCAATTCTATGGAGATTGGTAGGAGCTCGTCTAGGATGGTCATCGAGTTGGGAATATCCACCACTTTGTCATAGCGGCTGATCTTGGTGATGAAGTTTCGTGGGTTGGTCAAATCTGAAGAAATTGGCATCCTTACACGTAATGTGCATACAAATAGGAAACTACTGCATCAAATAGAAAGTTACTGTATGTTAGAAGATTATGAACCTCATTACTAAGATTATGAAAACAGGAAACTACTGCATCAAATAGAAAGTTACTGTATGTTAGAAGGATAGAACCTGCATCAAATAATGCAATCTTAAAACTCAAAGAGTATTCATACATATAATTTTACTACTAAATTTTTTATATCCTTATTAGTTATCACCAAATTTTATTGCATTTGGGCTCGTCATCCAACTCAAATACTTTTTGGGTCGGCCCACTACCCTGCGAAACCTTAAAAAAAAGTCACTATACATATCAATTCAATCCGATTGCCTATTCTCACACATCACCTAAATCCGCCGCAACACAAACCCTCCTCTAAAAAATGTCCGCGTTAACTGGCTTAAAGGTCGATCCATCGGATTCAGACCTCGTTCATGTTTTTGATCTCGCTGCTTCAGGTCCTAAACATTTAGGGGGTGTTTGTTTCATTAAGATGTTTTGGGTATAAATCTGACTACCACATCTTACTGGTAAGATGCGGCTATTAAGTCTGAATCTGAATGAAATAATGTTGTTTGTTTTTGTATAATTGTCTGAATGATTTTAATTATTTGTTTTTAAGTTTATTCTAGACTATCGCAATACGATAAATAAGTAGCTTATGTAAAAATGAAACACAATATTTTTATCATAAATTTAACACAATAATAAACCGTTAAACCGTATTATAATTGGTCTAAAAAGATTGAGGGTCCGTTTGGTTGGGGTGTATGGGTATGGGGCTATGACTTTGAAAGTCATTGATGTTGTTTGGTTGGTTATGGGGCCCACCACAATGGAATGAGGATACCCATATATGAAGGTTTCCTCATATATGATGTGCATGAGTGGTTTCTTCATACCATCAACTATCATTCTATTCTATATCAATACCCATACCCATTGTGATTGATAAGGACAAACCAAACGCATCCTAGTATATTATACCAGCCCAAACTGAAAATGAATGACCTTAGCCTAGATACTTTTTGGCTAACTTTACTTGGCCTAAAAAAACTTACTACTACAACCCTAAGAGCACTCCCAACAATAACACCATAACACCAATAACACCGTCCACGCCGCACATCGCCTTTACCATTTAACATTAACATCCTCAAAAACACCCACAACAATAACATCCCAATAACACCATAACACCACTAATATTTCATATTTTCAATTTCAACCCATAAACTAAATCAAACACTTCATTTTTAAACTAAAACAAACATTTCATTAAAACTTAAAACATATTACAATACGAAACTAAAAAAAAAAAATACAACGAAATAAAAAAAATACAACGAAATAAAAAAAACCATACAACGAAATAAAACGTTACAACAAATTAAAGGAAATGACGAAATACGATCTACTCACGAGGTTTCAAGTTATATTTTTGATGATTCGATCTTTTTCGTCATTGATCCACCGCACGACCATTGGATATTGCCCGCATGAGGCGTCATCAAAACTTTATTTCTTCCAACCGGGTTATTGTGAGATCTTTTTCTGCGCGCCCGACACGCCGCCGGAGACTTCTCGTTTCATCGAAACTCGTTTGCCATAGTTTCGGTGAAATAAGTCGACGAGCTCGTTCCTCCAAAGTGCTTGTTCCCCAGTACTTGTTGTAGTCTCGGATCTTGGTTTCTTACTAGCACGCTTCTTTCCCATGGGCCGAGGTTGTTCATCTTGACCAAACAAATCCTCGTTTGTTTGGCTTGGGACTTCACGGTTAAATCGACCGGTTCCGTGAGTTCCATTTCTTATAATGACGCAAAACCCCAGCGTCTTGAGGCCAAAAGTCGATCCTTGGTTTCCTCACGATACCATTGCTTTGCCCGCTGCATCACATCCATTTCACTTTCCCCGCTTCGTTGATCACGTTTGAACGGTTGTAATGAGAGTTGAACTTTGTGCATATGCCGCTCAAAGTTTTCCACTTGCTTGACAAGATGTCCTTGTTGCGCCGTTGAAAGTTGTTTTATTGAACTCATTTCGCACCCGATACCAAACGTATCCTTGGGTTGGCACTTTCCAACTTCGGATCCTCCAAACAACTATGTAACATCTTGCAAGTAATGCTTCCTCTTTGGAGTCCAACGTGAGTGAACAACAACCGCTTCATCGTAATCAACCGGTTCGGGCTCGGGGTCTTTGGATTTCTTTGATTTTCGCTTAATCGACCTTTTCCTTTTTGGAGGAGACGCATGGGTGTGTCGGCAACATCACGTGTTTCGGTTTGTGATTGTTGTGATTGTTGTGTGGTGTAGGTTTTGAAAGTTAGAGTTTAAGGTGTTTTGTTGGTTTTGTTGTTGCCAAAACAAATGCTTGATGTTGTTGATACATTTCTTGGCTCGATAAGCCCAGTGGGTTGGGATTGAAGATGAGCCGCCGTCGGGTTAGATGATGAACCCGGCTTTGAGGATTCCACCCACTGCAAAAGATTGTAGAAAGTATCATCGCCGCCTCCCGACATTGTTTTTTTTTGCGCTAACCGTTGAAAGATTGAGAGAATGGAGAGGATTTAGAAGCGGTCCCAACACCAACGCCATAACGGCGTTTTTACGCAAAATAACGGCGTTATGCCGTTATCACCCTTGGACCTCCGGCGTTATTTCAGCGTTAGTCCTTCCCCGTTAACCTTTTAACGCCTGCTATTTGGGTTTTTTTTTTTTTTTTTTTTTTTTTTTTTTCTTTTCATTTATGCCCTAAATGAGGGTTGTTTTGTAAATTGTTGGGAATGTTATTGGTGTTATTGAGATGTTATTGTTGTGGGTGTTTTTGGGGATGTTAATGTTAAATGTTAAAGGCGATGTGGCGGCGTGGGCGGTGTTATTGGTGTTATGGTGTTATTGTTGGGAGTCTTCTTAGTAGTGGAAGTGTGAAAAGAAATGGTGTTTAATTGGGTATTTATAGTGGTAAAAAGGTTTTGAAATTTTTTGAAAAATAACGGCTAGTAGTCGTTTAGGTGGTTTTGAAATTTTTTTGAAAATAACCAATAAGAGTATGTTTAAGGGTGAAAGTGTAAATTTTTGATTTTTTTTTTTTTTTTTTTTTTTTTTTGCGCCCTTTAACGCTGCGTTCAAAGAACGCCATGCTGCTTTTCTCTTAACCCGAAACCGTAATAACTTAACGCCAGAACGCCGTTTTTTGCTTTAACGCAGATTCTGCGTTACCGTTGGAATGCTCAGTATACAAGACTACACTCACAACCCTAACACAAAGAAAAACTAACGCCTCTTTTTTCCACTCTAAAAAAATCCATCTCTTGAAACATCAGTCACCAACACAAGTTGTTCTTGTTTTGACATAACAAAACTCAATCTTTGATTCTTTTTCGTTTTATATATGTATTTCTTTGTTCTTGAAGCGAACCTCACAAAAAATCAATGACACAAATCTAAAATCGTGTATTTTTTATATTTAAAAACGAGTTTTCTTTTGGGTTTGTTTTCTTACTTTTGATTTTTGTTTTTACTTGAAGATCTATGATGGGTATGTTTGAAATCTCTTAAAAATCTGTCAAGGACACTTTGAATCCTGAGATCTTTGTGTTGTTGTTATGTTTAAAAAAAGTATATACATTGTATTGTATTGTTTCTGATGAATATCTAGTTGAATTTGTGGTAGTTAGTGTTACGATGTGAGATTTATGTGAAAACTGAAGCTAATGATGAATTAAGTGAATGATGATGTAACATGAGTTTTTTACTGTGTGTTTATAGTGTATGTGTGTGTTATTGATGAATATGTAGTTAAGTTTGTCATAGTTTTTTACTGTGGTAAAACTGATGATTCTTGCAGTAAATTGAGTGATTTACTATATGATTGTGAGTTTAAGCTTAGCTATGAATAATCTGTTTTTTGAGTTAAGCTTAACTACTATAAGATAATAAATAACTAATTACGTAGGTTTACAATTTAGGAGATGAATTATTGGAATACATGTGAGAACTGTGCAGGTTATGTGACAGTTAATCTTATTATTCTTTCTGTACTCTTTGGTAATATTCTTATTGTGTCTGTTTTTTTGCTGTTTTTAGTTTTTGATTAATGATATGTATGGAATGAATGTTTTTAGTTATTGTTATTGGTTAATGATTAATGATTAAGTTTTAGTTATTGATTAATGCTTCATACAATTGCTCTACACAGGTTGCTAGATTCAACTATCTCAGTTTGACAACCCACCCAATCAGAAACATTTTCATCAGAACTCTCACTTGGGAACATTAACACTTCCTTTCCCCTTGATTGATCTTGCCTCTTACTGTCAAGACAATTTCCATACCACTAAGATCTTCATTCATCTCCTCCACCAAAGCATTTTCATGAGTGAAAGTTGGCCTAAAAGCCGAATCCAACAATATTTCATTTGCAGAGGTAACTTTATCTATTTCTCAAGAATTTCTGTTGGATAAAGTTGCTTCAGCCAATGATATATTGTTGGATTCGGCGCCGTCGATGAATCTGCTAAAGAGAAGCTTGGACAGTTCACGTCTCTAAAAGGTGACGAAAGCTATCAAAGCCGTGATCTTGAGAAGGTGCCTTTATTTTACTACAAGTATATAAATTTGATGAATTTAATAATCATCTAGTTTTTACCTTGTACATGTATCCATAGGCATCCCAGCAAGTTGCAAAACCCGATTATGATAAAAAGGTTCAGCCAGCAACTTTGATCCCTAAGCAACTGGGAAACATGTACACTGCGTCTTTATATGCTGCCTTTGCTTCCCTCATTCACAATAAGAGTAGCTCTCTGGTATGCATCAGCTCCCAATAGCTTGTTCTCGTGACACAGATTTTATTTACAGATTCTGAAACTCATTGTTTTGTATTTCGATTTCAGGATGGAAAGCGTATAATGATGTTCTCATATGGGAGTGGGTTATCTGCCACAATGTGGTCACTACGTCTTACTGAGGGCAAAGCACCTTTTAGTTTGTCAAACATCGCAAAGGTCATGAACGTCGAACATAAGTTGAAGACAAGGACAGAGGTATCTTAGATAAGATTATTTATAGTAGACTAGATGTGGCATTACAACTCATTTATATGAAAACTGATCAGTGTGAGCTGTATCTGTTTAGTAATGAGATAAATGGGCTAAGAATGAAACGGGTCAAACAGGTAAGGCTCAAAAGTCATCTCACAGGTTACATTAGTATTTTTATATTATTTTTTCAATCATATAGAGTATAATCCGTTAATTAAGACTAAAAAAATGCTCACGGGTTGACCCAACCTGACCTGTTAAACAACCAGTTAGTTCACTATCCTTAAATGTAGAGAAGTTGTTGAATAACGTAAATCTGTATCCCCTGATTCACATCTCGTGATGTGTTTGTCATTTTTAGTGGCCATAACCAAATAACTATCATTGTGCAGTTTGCGCCGGAAAAGTTTGTAGAGCTCATGCATTTAATGGAGCACAGATATGGTGGCAAGGACTTCGTGACAAGTAAAGACACTAGCCATTTAGCTCCAGGCACCTATTATCTCACGGAAGTTTACTCAAAGTACAGGAGATTTTATGTTATTAAGTTAAGCTCTACGAGTATTGTTTTTATTAGGGGTGATTGTTGTGAGAACACGGAATAATTTGCTTCCATTTGAGTTTACTCGAGAAGTGTTTATTATCAAGGAATGTATTTTTAAATATTTTATTAATAATAGTTTGTTTTGTGATCAACATTTTTATATAAGGTTACCAAAGTTTAATTAGATCTTTCCATGTTTTTGGAAGTAGTCTTTAATAAACATATTTGTATTTGTATCTTTAGATTTGATAACACATGAGTATGGTCTCGAGTAGGGCTCTATAGTCTAAACGAGCCGAGCAAAGCTTGAACTTGATTTGACAAGATGTTGTCCGGCTGAGTCCTAACCAGATTCAAGGTTTTCTAGACCTGTACCAGAGCGGCTCGAGCTTGATTCGAGAGCTCAGATAGCCTGAAAGCATCCATAACATGTTTTCAAGAAGTTTCACTGAATATTGGAACAAAATCAAACTTGTATTGTAAATGTCTTTACATGGTTTACACAGGTGAAAAAAATCAATCTTGTATAGTAAAATCAAACTTTTATAGTAAATTTTGCAAAGCCACATCAAGCCTCAAAAGGAGAATCAAATTCAAATACAACAATCACTTGAAATAAGAAATGGAACTAAGCTTAACAACCACATCAAGCCTCAAAAGAAGAATCAAGCAGCAACAGGGGTGGTGTGGTTGGGCTCAAACACATATTTTACAAGCGATTCTTTGATAGACAAGAACTCAGGAAACTCGGTCTTCAATTTGGTTGCATCAAGCTCATTGTTGCTTCGTGGTGCAATGATCACTTTAGCTTGTTCCTCAAGGTTGAAATTCTTCCATGTGAAGGTCTGGTCAATGTACTCACGGTACATCTCTAAGATCTCGTTGTGGCTAACACAACCAGGGTTGGTGAAGTTGTAGATCCCGGTTAGGTTCCTCTTTGCCATTTCTATGGAGATTGGTGTTGGATATTTTAGTGTAATTGGATTAACTTGTATTGACCAATTTCATCATAATAATACATCATTTAGGTTTGGAGGTGCGGAGTGCACACCTACTTGAATTTATTATGATCTTAGGTTTAAGTTGTTATGTAAAGAATTCATGCTGAATTTTCATTTCTGCTGCAGATAGTGTGATTCTTTGAAGCATTATGATTCTTTGAAGTTATGTTTGTTTCTTGAAGTTATGTTTCTCCAGACAGATTAATTTTCGAAATTGAGGACATAACTCGACAACTTAGAAACCCTAAAACCGCATTTGGCGCTTATCCCGTATCTTCATTATATATGGTTATTTGGTCGTTATTATTAACTAACTGGTTACGATATCTCGACACACATACATACGTAAAATTCTCATTCTCCGAATTGTATCCGATTGAATAATTTGGTAGAACCGCCAAATTGATTTGATCTGAAAGTGATTACACGCCTTTCAGAGATTAAGTATATCCACTGGTGTTCGTTATTACCCTATATCCCCTACAATTGGTAGGAGCTCGTCTAGGATGGTCATCGAGTTGGGAATATCTACCACTTTGTCGTAGCGGCTGATCTTTGTGATGAAGTTTCGTGGGTTGGTCAAATCTGAAGAAATTGGCATTCTTACACGTAATGTGCATACATTCTCGTAGTTCCTCCACCTATATATGAAATGACATTTTAAAGCAAAGAATTAGAGTTGAATCAGTAGTCCAAAGTTTGAGCCTGGTTTGCAATACAACGGATAATTTTAGCAGAAAATCGAATCTTAATAAATAGATATTATGGGTCACATTGCACAGATCATGAAAAAATGCAACAAAAACACGACTCTAATCTAATAAACCGAAAAAGTTACCATAGCTTTAGTCTTGGAGTAAAAAGATCCGACAAAGTTAGCCGAATCCTCTTCCTTAAACCCGACACCTGACCCAAGCATCACACTCAAAAATACAACCAGTAGCATAGTTAATCAAAACCAACCCTTTTTCACGACAAACATCAGCAAGCGTTAATGTTCCAACAACATTAGTACGTATAGTCTCAACTTTATGCGACTCACACCAGTCAATATATTAGTATAAATAGTCATTAAAATAGCTCCGGTTAATTCTTTTTGTTGTTGTCATTAATGGATAAGTAAAGGGTCAAAATAAAAACTATAAAAACACAGAAAAACTAACCCGGTTGTGTTTATGGATTTTCTTTTCTAAGATTTTGAAAAACATGAAACTATGTTGCCATATTCGTGTACTCATGTGTATGGTTTGAAGCAGCTTGGATGAAGCACCAAGATGATCCAAACTATGTTGGCTCAAAATGGGGAAAAACGTCGATTGACCTGAACAAAGAAGACCCGTTTGACTCGGTTTTTAAAATGACCATTCTGACCCACTTCAAAATATATGTTGTTTTACAGAAAACGCAAGAACAATAATTAATTTACTTCAGTAAAATCTTTGAGTCAATACATAACATTAATTGAAGGAAAAGCTTCACATCAGCACTACATGTCTACATAACAAAAGTATCATCCTAAAACCCCCTCAAACATCTAAGACCATCAAAGACCTTGCTTCAACACATACGCTGGCTAAGTTGCAGCACAGCAAAGATATGCAGCGAGTCTCAACAAATGCCATAAAGGGGAACAGGGAAGGGTGTGAGCTGGTTGGTAGTAAGTTGAAATGGATACAGCAGAATGGCCCGAGGAAAGGTGTGGGCAACAAAAGGAATGTCGGGAGAAAGAACGAAAAGGACCTGCATCACCTCCCATCAATACAAATACAATACTGCTATCAACAAAGTGTGTTAAATCCGTGGTTTCAAGCTTGACTCAATGCTAATAGAATGTGTGTTTCAACTTTTTGAAACACCAAAACATACATAGCACAGAAATATAAAGCCGCTGTGACTGCCATGATGTAGGAGAGCAACAAGCATTCCATATCTAAGAAGCATGTGTATGGCTATGAGGACTTTGGCTCAACTGGTCTTAACTCGATGGTTATAAGTTTGGCTCGCTCTAAAAACATAGTATAAATGTTTCAAATATTTGACCAAACAAACAAACAAAGCTAAAAAACATACATCAGGCAAATCAGTAAACAGCTGCAGATACCGGGCAAGACCCGGCTAGAAACGGCTTTCGCCAAGACCCGCTATATCCGCTATTCCGCCAAGACCCGCTATATGTGATATTTTGAAATAAAAGTTAAAATAACAATTTGCCATCATTTAAAAGAACAGTTATTTCGATAACTTCAGTAAAAATCTTTGCATCAATACATAGCATTAATCAAAGGAAAAGCTACACATGAGCACCACATGTCTACATAACGAAAACATAAGATACTTCAAGAGATTAAATATCACACTGGCTAAGCTACAGCACATCAAATATATGCGATGAGTCTCAACGAATGCCATGACTGCTATAGAGGCCGGGGAAAGGCGCACCAAATCAGGAGAGAGGAAAGGTGTGTTTCGCCTTTCGACAAAGTGTGTTAAATCCATGGTTTCAAGCTTGACTCACTGATATTAGAATATGTGTGTTTCGCCTATTTGAAAAAGCAAACTAACATGTAAAACACTACAGAAATATAAAGCCGCTGTGGACATATGCTGATGCACGTGCAATTACTCGAACCCCATAATTCATAGCCAATCTTCCAACATAACATTGGTTACAATCAAAGCACATCTAATAAAGAAAAATATGTATGGCTAAACTGGTTTTAGGTGTTTAATCGATGGTTATAAGCTTGGCTCGCATTAAGAACATATAAATGTTTCAAATATTTGAATAAACAAACAAACGAAGCAAAAAAACATACATCAGGCAGAAAAGTAAACAACTGCAGACACGAATACGCCAACATATACACAAAGAGTAGTACATGTAGGTCAAATAGAAAGTTATTTTAAAAGGATAGAACCTGCATCAAATAATGCAATCTTGAGAACTCAAAGAGTATTCATCCATATCATTTCACTAGATTTTTTATATCCTTATCACCAAAATTAGCACATACATTGGCAGGAGAGTTTTTCATAGTATTGATGTACAAGATCTAATAACTAAAATAAGAGCCTCAAGCAAGACCATGAATATAAACATGCTGTAAAAAATATGACTTTTTCAAGATATCAAATGGTGAGGTCTTTTTCAATGTCCGCAAAAGTGCCCACAATGCTGCCACCCATATCTGGGAAATTTGGACAACCAGGAAGAGGCTTCACCTGACCGTCGCAATCAACTTCTATGGGATACTTGAGAAGGTGAGCCTTCATATCAGTCACTTCAACGGCTGCATACTGATTCCAGTTCGATTCACTCAGTGATCTGACCCTTCTCACACACTCGATGCTTTCTGGTCTCTCGAAAGTGCTCTCAACTCCACCAATATGCTCAGCCCAAAGAGACATTCTGTACCCGAATACCTGCACAAAGTCATTTTGTAAGTCACACCAGAAGTAACAGTCTTTTTTCTTGAACATTTATTTTGGCATGAAATGAAATGTACCTGTCCGAGTGGGCTAGAACCTTTGTTAGCCCATGTATGATAAGGCTGATATGCACCCATTGCTATTTCAGTGTCTCTAGAGCCTTCTAACGACCTTTGGTTGATGTTAGCGGATCCCGATATCACATACTCATCATCCACTATCATTCCTTTTGAGTGCACGCCTATCATGAAACGTCGATTTTTCCTAGTAACTGACTGTGTCATAAAAAAAATCATGTCAGTTATAAGTTAATCACAGGCACAGAGATATATAAAACAATTGTATAGAAGTTTAGATATAGGGATGTACTTGAGGGGTATTTGCGGCTTTAGACCCTTTTTCAGGTGAAGTTGGTTCCACGCCATGAGATGACTCTCGATTGCCAAGACAGAAGAACATCAAGTAATCTTGAGGCTCGTATACATTTTCAAGCCCTACTTCTACTAAAGCCTTGTAGATCACTTCATACATCATTTGCATCGTCTTATTCTGTTAGAAGTTATTGAAATGAGCATTATGTTTACATTTAACTGATTTTCGTTTAATATACAGTCACGAAATGGAAATGTTTATAATCTACCTGCCAAAAGAGAACACATTGAGTCACCGTACTAGTAGGACTACCCTCCGGCCACATTGGAATCACAATATATGCCGCAAACCTCTCATTGGCTCTGATTTTATTCGCAATTTTTAGAGCAATTTCCATTGGTATTAAATTGTTTGCACCTGCAAAAGACACATGCATTTTTACTTATTACATTGAAATTTATAAAATAATAGATAAAGTAAAAGACACAGCGTATACTGTAAAGTTTCTTACCCAACGTTCTGTTATTATTCCAATTAAATGAAGAACCAAGAAAGTACTGATTTTCGATATATATAAAATGCTGAGCAGCACGAATTGCCTCCACATACGCGATATGTATGCTCTTGTCTATGAGCACATTCTTCCCGCATAGCAGGTTCTGTTGCAATGTAGCAAGTTATTAAGAATTTGATTCCGGCATAAATAAACAAAAACCCGTGGATAATTGTCATACCTTGCTTGTGGCTTCGTTGGGGTCTTTGGGAAAACCTTTAACGGAGTTGGAGTCAATTGAACGGAACACCTATACAGTTTTTAACCACACTGATCAACTGTGTTGAAATGTAGAAAAAACGTTTGTCATACGATTAAGAGTTGCTCAACAATAAACTTACCTGAATATGCCAACTCTCAGGATCTTGTTCACTTGTGCAATGAGCCTCATCAATTCCTAATATGTCAGGAATCCTTTCTAGTTTTAATAATGAATCATCGACAGTTTTCTTCATCTTTTGAATCCCATCTGGTTTTGAAGCCCGCAACCATCTCTCCTCAAAGTTTTTTAGTACATCATATGCTGCTGGACCTTCGATTCGACTGTGTAAATCATGCCATGGTTCCCTAGGTAAACCAGTGGTACGTCCCTATTTAAGCAATTATATAAACATATGAGATAAGATGATCCAAGATAACAAGACTGTTATAAAAGTTGAATAGGAAAAGGATACGAGGGAAGTGCTTACTGTGTAATTAGGTTGGTGATAGTCATCAAGACCTCCAACAAATGCCATAATCCGTCTTCTGTAATTACCAGCATCAGCATCCACTATAACCGTTTTCTGATGATGGGTATAGATTGTTTCAGTCTCCTGCAACCCAAATTCAGTATCCCGTTATTATGCACAAAATATAAACATAAACTATTTATTTAACTTAACCTAAATGCAAATATGCAATAACCTGAGTCGATTAAAGGTAGATACTTATGCGCCCAACTTATAATATAACACCCAAACCCAACTAAGAGATAACAACACTAAATTTCTAATGAGGACCTAAGTAAAGAAAATAATCATCAAATAAACAAATGGTATCCAACCTGTTTCTTGGCCAACCTATGCCCATTATCAGTGGAACGGGGACAAAAGATTACTTTCACTGAAGAATGCTTGAAAAAATGGCGAGTTTCTTCATCGTTAGTTCCCATGACCCCGTGCTACATTTCACAGACAAAAGCATTAGTTCAACAAATCATGCAATTTAATATAGTAGGTAATAATACTAACGAAATATGACAACCAAAATGCACTTACTGTTTTGATTCCCAAATTGCTCTTAGAAGTAGGCTCATCCCAAAGTAGAAGTACTCGTACACCTTCTGCAGACTTGGCTTTCAAAAGATCCCCCAACGTACTGTCTTTTGCACCATCACCACTGCGAACAAGCTGCACACTGTGAGTGACAGACCATCCTGTAATGTAAATCAAATGACGTGCCTGCTTGATAGCTTCACAAATATCATGCCAGCAATTTCCATTATTTTGATATTGCAAACCACCATCAAGATGCACACTCGGAAGGCAACCATCGTCAACTTGAGAATCTTGATAAAGTTTAACTTTACCTCCTTTCCTTAGCGGAAAATAAGTGTTGGGAACGCCCTTAAAATTTAGGCCCCGGGTGACTCTCTCCAAGGGTATGTACTGAATCGACAGAGTTAATACAGCACCAGGATTACATGGTTTCCCACTTTCGCTTAAAATCGGAAAAGTACCTTCAACTAGTAAAGCATGAGCTAACTTCTCAACCTGTACACCAACAGCCCCTATAGTCCGTGAACCTACAACATCACTATCCTTAACAAGAAACTGAATCTCGGCAGATAAATGCGCTGCAGGAACATAAAATTGCTGCATCCAAACAGGGTTCTCACTATTACTAATAACAAAAGTCCTAGCAACAAATTCACTAGCTACGGAAACCGTGACATATGGATCACTCGTAACCTTCACAGCCGGCTTCCTATCTTTCTTACCACCTCCACCAATCTTCCCAAGCACTTGCTCCGTAGTAGGCAAGTTTTTAGCCTCTTTGACCCATATATCCAAATGCCCATGTAACCACGTTTCTTTATACCTCTTTGACCCTTGTATCCAAAGTCCATACTCTGAATTATCATAACCCATTTCCGCCATCTAACAAAAACAATACCAAAAAACTACAAGATCAAATACCCACTTGACAAAACTGCTAAAACACAAAAGGGTTGCTTAAAACGAGAAAATAAAAGCTACCCAGATGATCAAAAGTAATGTACATTCAGCGGCGGACGCATAAATCAGTCATACACGTTAGTTCGTCAAATTTTTAGTAGTGTATCAAAATTTCCCAATAATTCTTGTTTTTTACACTAATGATATTTTCGAAAGGTATACACGTGCATACCATCAATCAAGATTTGAACAAGTTGACTTAACAATTATGGTTCCATTGATTAAATAAAAGTCAACCGAATTAAATATTAGGTTTTGTTTCCGAAACGGATCTAGATGGGTTTATATAAATCTTCTTGACCTAACGGAGTTAGGCATTCAAGAAGTAAGTTGAGTACGACGAGTTTGTTAGACTAACATCACCTTATAAGTTACCACTTTTTCATATAAAGTAAAATACGCATGCATGCATAGAAATAATTCAAAGTTGGAGATTAAAACAACAATAACAACGATACTCAATCTCACATGAACGAAGAGATTAAAATAAAAGATTTCGCAAATAATCGAACGCACCTTGTCAGTATCATAATAACAGGCTTTCATGATTGTATCTCGTCGATTGAAAAGTTTGATGCTCTCGCTATCGAATAACAAAAATTTTGTTTGTTTGCACATGTATATATAAAGGGACCCAATCTATTTATGGTAGGACCCTCCAATCAATTTATAGCCGTGTCCTCCAAGTTGTTTCCTTGACTAATACGGAATAATAATACTTCCTCCCATTCGAATTTTAGTGTCCATTTTATTATTTTATGGCATATTTCGAAATAATTGTCAACTATTATAAATAGTTAGAATTATTTAATTTAAATTTACTATTTTATCTTAAACAAAGTTGAAAATTACAAAATTGAGAAAACACATTGATTATTTTTTAAAGGGTACAACTATATTTGTTTTGCTTTCGTGGAAACCAAAAAAAGGTAATTAATATGTTTTTGTGTGTAGATGATAAAAAGTAATTATTGTGTATTTTTTTGTATCTGGACAATAAAAAATAGAATATTGTAATCTTTATCTACTAATCAATTCAATCAATTTGAAATCAAGTTTTAATTTTACTCACAACTCCATTCAGTTCGCAGGAAGCATACTGGTCTTTTGATGAAGAGTCGGTCGACACCCACGAGTGTACATAGTTTAGGTTTCTTCGTTGATTCAAAACTTGAAGAAATCCTCGTAAATCAACTATTTTTTTGTTTTGTTTTTCTTTTTTTTAAAGACATCGCTTTGACAAACGAACAGTTAAAGATAATCAATAAACAAGAGAAGAATGGGTAAAAATATAATTTAAAAGGTACGGATAACCAAACCTTTCAAAAGAATTAATAGATCAAAGATGAATAGAACTATAAAGGGATCAGGTGAGAAGTAAAAGCTATAATGAGAAGGATAAGAAGAATTTCAGTAGTACACATTTTAAATAAGATGGAGAAATTCGAGGAGATGCATCTCTTTTTGTGAGTCAAGATCCAAATGCTGCTTGTGGTTTTCTTATCCTTCTCCGTTTACTTTTCTTCTCATTTGATCCTAACTCTAAACTATAACCAAACTTCTTGTTATGAATGATAAATGCTTAAATATGAAGATACTTCTTGAATTTTGATGAAAGTTTATAGGGTTAAAAACTCAATAGATATAAGTTTAGGGGTGCCAATGGAAAAGGTCACAAGAATACCCCAATTAACTCATGGCCATACGAGTCGATCAAGTTTATATTGGTTTACAACAATCCTTGTAAACCAAGTTTATGATGTGTGCAATACATCGACTATGATAAAAAAAAGGTCTTGCCCGGGTGGTTGGTATTTTAGTATTAGTTTTTGGACGACATTTGTAATATTAGTAGCATTATCTAATGACATTGAAAAAACCTTTTCTTTTAAGTTAAAATAATTTATTACGTCTCGTAACATACGATATAAATTTAGACCCGTGTGAGGATACCCAAAGTTTTTAAAAGCAATCGTATGCTTCATCATTTGCCAAGTTACGGGATCAAGCCAATGCTCAGTAACACAAAGGTACGAACATGACAAATTATGAGGAGCCGACCAAGCATCGGTTGTTAAGCTTACGCTTGTATTTAATTGTTCAAAACCTTTTACTAGTTCAATTTTAGCCTTTTTTCATTGTTTCAAACAATCACGTTTAAGAGTAGCACGACTTACTTGAGCATATCGAGGTTGAAGATAATTTTGAATCACCTTGGTTAACCGTTTGTTGTCGAAGTGGTTGAATGGCAAACCTTCTTGAATCACAAACTCTGCAAATTGTTCTCGAACCCGGTCCGCCTCGTATGCAAAAAATACCCCCTCTCGTCCCAAAGATGATTGATCCGATTCCGGAATGGATTTGAGTCTTTCACAATACTTATCGACATGAGATTGCAATGTCGAGTTGGAATTAGGCATCAAAAAATGAACGCAATGTTTACAATGAGCCTTAATTGAATTATCCGACAACTTCACCTTGTTAAAATGACCACCAAAGTTCGGGTTTTTGGGTTGTGGATAAAACTTTATTTTCTTATTTGCACTATTCTATCACACACACTCTACATCAAATTCTGCGCTCAACATCCATTTCACTCCACAAATGACATATAACCAAAGATACATTGATATCAAATGGCCAAAAGCACTTACCATCTAGGGGATCATTGGCCAAAACAATAAATGGCATCGAGCATAAAAGCGGGAGAACCACCAAACAGATTCCAAAGAGACTTCATATCAAGACAAATACAAAGAGAGAGTAGCACCAAATTTGGTAGATGCATGAGGCAACTATCACAGGAATGCAAGGCCATGCTTAAGAAGAAATTGCTGGACATTGAAGCCTATAACCAGGCCTTGCCAAAACCACAAACCAACACTGAAAAGCATAAAAGGAACATATGCTTTGGTTGTGGTGTTAGGGGACATATCTCTGCCAATTATCCCAACAAAGAGAAGAAGAAGCAGGCTGCAGAACCAAAGGAGAGAACAGAAACTTCAAATATCCAAATTACTTATCCAGAATACATACACCTATCCACAGATTTCATGGTGGAAGGGACTGATGAAGAAGGATGGGATAAGATCTGGTATATCAGCAATAGGTTAGACAAACATGTATGTTCAAACTTGAACCTATTTGCTAAGATCAAGGAGAAGTTTGTTGTGGAAAAGATACAAGAACAACACAAACTTATGTTTGTCCATGGGGTAAGAGAGGTACAAATTTTGATAGGGTCTGACATCCTTATCATTCCTGGTGTGTACTACACACCAGATGTTTCTCTTAACATCTTATCAGCCAAACAGTTGGAGTCACAAGGATTGGAACTCACTTTCAAAGGCAATAGATGCAAGCCAGTACCAATGTTTAAATGCCCACAAGATTGTTGTTTTGATCCAAACAAAATGAAGAATAGACAGAACAAATATATGGAAGACTTCTATAAATTACTTGAAGAAAGTTCTTTGGAGAAAAGGGAGGAGAATCAGAATTGCACCATCACAAAGCATGATGAATTCATCTGTGTTAAAGGTGTACATTATCCTATTACAATTTCCTCTTTTAATGACTTTGTTTCTTTTCTTGACTTAATACAAATTGATGAAATAATAAGCCAAGAATGGGACAATTTTAGAAATGCATTTGATAATGCATTCATCTAGTTTTACACTATCCATTTGAATAAGGACCTACCAAGACCCATTCCACCCAAAATAAGAAATAGAGAGATCCAATTGATGGATCTCTACAAACTAATGGACACACTTGGGGATACCTCGGTGTAGTCTTTACACAAGACTTTGATCACATTGCGAAATTTTGGCCTTGAAAAGGAAAATGGCCATGAGATATAAGCATGCTACAATCACTATTTGGATGTCTTTAAGTCTTATTAGAGCTTCGCTAGGGCCTCAAAGACTGAAACATAAGGACTTGTTTGGGAAGCATGGAGAAATGCATTGGAGGGATTCCAAAAGGAGAGCCCATGAACAAGCGTAAAGACAAAGATTGGAGCATTTTGTGTGATCTCGGAAAATCTCAATAGCAATGAAGAATCAAGCAACATGATTTATCAAGAAGAAGGACGAAGCTCTAAGATAGATGGAGACTATGGCGGTGATGATTTTATAATCATCATCCGATTGGACCAGGAAGGAAGACAAAGAACACCACATTTTGTCCTTAGGGAGGAATGTTGGATATTTATTAAGTTCAAAATCTTTGAACATTGTTGTTCGTGCCTTATTTAAGACAATTCTCATTTTGTTTGTACTGTAATTATAAGACATATGCGGTCTTGATCCTATAAATGATCAAAGACTACAGCCTAAGTTAGATGTGGCTATAAGCCACCCAGACATATTATTGACCATATGTAATGGTAGTTTAGACAATTATTGGAAGGGGCAGTTATGTGACAGATAAGGTTGTTAAAAGGCATAATTGTTTTATTTGTGAACCATCACAACCTTTGGTCATACCCTTTCATAAACTATATATAGGATTGTAAAATTTCGTTTGTAAATATCAATACAGTTACTTATCTTGTTTTAACTTTCCCTCCTTATTTTCTTATCTGCACTATTCTATTGCACACAACTCTGCACCAAATTACTGCACTCAACATCCATTTTCACTGCACAAATGGCATATAACCAAAGATAAACTGATATCAAATGGCCAAGAAGCACTTACCTGTCTAGGGGATCTGTTGGCCAAAACAATAAAAACTTCAACAATCGTTGGTGCATTTGAAGAACCAACACCGGCGAAAGTTGGAGAAGCTTGAGTTTCCATTAGTGAGAGCGTTTAGTGAGCGATTTGTGTGTTTCAAGAGTATATTTTGAGAGTATTTTTTGACTAAACCTAACTCAAATGAGCTATTTATGCAAAAAAAAAATAAGTGAAAAAGGGCAAAAAGCAGATGAGGACAAAAAAATAGTAGGGGACAAAAGAAAGGGCAAAATTCTTACTCTCCTACATCTTTAATGTTCAAAAACTAGTTTTTCCAAATTGGTTTCCGGTTATTGAATAACCGGAACCGAACCAGTTCCAACGGTCAAATGTGCAAACCGGTTTGAAACCGGTTTTCAAACACCGAACGATTTTGGTCAAACCGGTTTTGACCGGTGTGGTTCTGGTTTTTCTTTTCGGGGTTCGTTTTGGTTTTTTCCCACGACTAGGTTTAGTTACCGTTACTCGGTTTACACTTTTACATAATCTTGATATAAGATTAGCCTTGTCAAAGCCGGATTCAAACTATATATTACTGCTGAACACAAATGGATATCCATGTGATGATGTGATAAATAGGTTTAAAAGATGTACATAAAGACACACTTAACCAATTTTTCACGTTCGAATCACTACTACACAAACTGGTTTTTCCCACGGTAAAATTGGTGAAATCTAGGTAAGGGCCCTTTTCCATGGATTTCACGAAATCATTCCGTGTGTAAAAACCTTGTGGGTAAATATTTTCCAACTGATTTTCCCACATAGCGTTGACTTTTTCCCACGATATTATTGTGGATAATCTGTGGTTTTACTTTCCACAACTTTCTCACAAACATTTTCCCACGATTTCCCATTTTCTAGCAACCAATTCCTACATACATCCGATGTTTTTACCACGCTTAATTCCCACCGATTTCCACATTTTCTAGATATATTTTCTCCTAATAGTTATGTGGAATTTTGTGATTAATCTGGAAACCCCATGGCTAAATTCCGTGGTATTCATATTATAATTTGAGATTTTACAAAATCCGAATCCATAAATATGCAAAATTAATATCCGAAACGATAAAAACCATTAATAAATTGTCAAAATAAGCAAATCCGGTACCCAAAATGCATAAATGTGTCGCCGATGGACCTAAATCCGTAATCTAAAAGACATAGGGTAGCAACGTATGATCAGACAACGCAACATCGAAATTGTTTTCGACATACTACAACCCAATAGTTCTTACACAAAAACTTAAGTCTAATGCCAAATGAGACTAGACTAGTTAGGACCAAGATCCGATTCAGTAGCTCGGGGAAGATAATTTTTAGCAAAAGACTCTAACCTATCATTGAGTGTTTTATGCCAAGCCGCTTGGTCCGCTACTCTTTGAGCTTCTGCACTACCCTCTCATCTTCCATCTTTTCTTTAGATCATCGTTTTGCTTTTTCGAATCGTATCTCTTGTTACATCAATTACACATTCTTGTATTATACTAATAACTCATCAAAATAACCACCTCTAAACGATGCGAGAATAACGAACAGACAAACCACGTAAGGTGAGCACGTGTGTGTGGCATAGAGACTCCTAGATCCCATTGTACCTATTAGCACAAAAGCTAGATCCGTCATCAATCTGGCACCAAGTATATGACCTATGTTTGATGTAGCAATGCCTTCCAAGCTTCAAAATCATCCGGTGGGGACTTAGAACCATTCTCATCAATCTCGGCATTCACTTCATTCTCCACATGTTCTCCTGATATAATCCTTGAATATTGATCCTGTTATATAGGGTCTACATATTAGTGATGGAAAACGGGTAAAACCGACAAATTTCCCACGGATTAATCCACAAATATATAAAGTTACATCGTTTTCTAATGTAATAAAGTAATTATATTCAAGTATAGTAGCTCACCAGTCTTGGTCATTCCAACTCCACTGTCGATGATGGTCAACGTATTGTTGGTCTTGTTGGAAACAATGTGAATGAAAAGCTCAGGTTGTCCATCAAGCTTGCTCTTGTCTGTCGAGCTTTGAAAGCAAACTTTTTTGTAGAGCCTAAAAGGGAAAACACAAAGTATTTTGTTAGTAATGTTATTGCAATTTGCAAAGAACTTAATATAGATGATGATCGATTAGATCACATCTGTCGCTAACAAATTAGACATGGTCTCAACATACGAGGAATTGGAAGTTGGCTATTAAAAGAAAAAACGACCAAATATGTTACTAACAACAATTTGTTTAGTTAGTAAAGATTTTACCTAGCGCCAATTATACCAGAAATAGTCATGTGCAGAACACTCAGCACTTTTAATATCATGTTCGCTTTTTGTTTTACAAGGAAAAGTACACTGTACAATATTAAAATAAATATGTTCATAATTAGAAAGAAAAAATCTATTTACACTTGCAACAAATCTATAGGATAGCTATTAACGGACGTAACAGAATACGTTTCAATCAAGCACAAAGCCACCATTTAACAACATACTTTTTTTAACGCCATTTTCGTTAATAAAACAACATTCCCTTATACACTCAACACCAACAATGGTCCAACAAAAGACTCTATAATATCTAATCATACCACCATATATGTAAGGTATAGTAACACATGTTAAAAGATGGGTATATAAAGTACTACCTCATCGGCGAAGAGCTTTGAGCAACTAAGACACATGCAACGCATTATACTTAGCACCGTCTTCATAAATACAATATGAAACATCAGTTTGGCTAGCTCAAGGTGTCCAAAATAACCAGGACAATGAGCCATATTAGATGTACAAGTCTCACACTTCATCTTCCTATCCATCGTCCCAAGCCTCAGGTCATTAAGTCCCGCTCCTTTGGCTTCGCTTCCCATGATCTGTCATTTCACCATGCTCTAAAAGACTAAAACAGACACGTGTCTCTGCAAAAACAAAACAATTGCTCTGTGAAACAACAATATTTTATGTTGAGTAGAGATACCACAAGTCAAGCTAGCTACATCATACACTTAGAGATACCAGCAAACTAAAAATATTTTAAATTACCCGACCTTGTAACATTAACAATTAAAAAATCTAAAAGACTAAAAAACTTAATATTGAAAGAATACAAGAGACTACCTTGTAATTGGCTTCAATTGCGCAGAAAGCATGTTTCAAGCTCATATAGATTGGGGCTTTCATGAACCCTAATTTCTAAAACCACCCAAACAAGAAATTGACCGCACCACCACAAATTGATGATTATTCAAGGATATATAACACATAAAGCACTGATTTGTGAATATATAGACTTGATTTCGGAGTCGCGATGGTGAATCGCCATGGTGTCTGGTGGGTGAGGATAAAACCGACGACCGCAAGGATCGATGGTGATGGTGGTTATGGCGGCTAGGGTTATGTGACTTAGGGTTTGCCAGAGAAGAAGTGAGCATTGGGGACGATTGAATTCTAGTTTGAAATTTTGTGAAATGAAGGGCGGGTAGAAAGGAGCGGGTGGGTTCAATTTTGTTTTTGGGGAAGTTTTATGTGATGTTTATACTTTTATTTAGATACATCTTTATTTTTAAATTAAATTATCTTTAAGATAAATAGCTCCAATTATAAAATGACATGTGTCATTTATCAACTAAAAATTCATCTTTATTTTTAAATTAAAATATCTTTTTATCTACTTATTTTTTTTATAATCTAATTTCACCATATTTTCTAATTCAACATCCATTTTGATATATTTTTATGAGTTTTAGTTTTTATATTTTTAATAGGTTTATTTTATTTTAATTCAAAATTTTACAACTTTAACCTTTATTTCATTTATTTCAATCAATATAATCTTGATTCACAAAATCATATACTTTTGGGGTAGTGTTTGACGCGTAAGAGATTGCGAGGGTATTTCTATATGCGGGAATAATGATGTCATGAAAGCTACGGTAACCCAAACAAACACTTATAACTAACACATATACATTCAAGTGTTGTGAAACAAATTCACTAAACGGTAAGCAAACACATATAACTATACTTATCGTCGCATTGCATGTGGTACCCACTAGTGTATACAAATTACACTCTTTTAGGTGAACATTAGATTATAAAGTTGTTATGTAGTAGGGATGAAACTACCTAAGTTGTTTGTTAAAAACTCGAGATTGGTTAAGTAAAAAGCTTAAACGACAAGTTTAATAGAGCTCGAGCCTAAGTTGAGGCTCATTGATAATCGAGCTTTATATATAAAGATTATCTAGACACGCAAGTCTAAACGAGCCTTATATGTATGTATATATAGTGTGTATACGTATAACTATGTATAGTTGTATAAACGAGCTCGAGTCGATGGGCTTAACAAGTCGAGTTTGATTTGCGCTTTATTTCCTAAACGTGACATAAAAATAAAAAGTTTAGCCCGAGCTTATGAAATATGTCAAAGCCGAGCTCGAGCTACAAATATAAGGCTCGAGCCTTATAATTATAAATAAGTCGAGCTCGAGCTTTATCAAAATTGGACCTTCGCCCGAGTCGTTCACACCCATGTATACGAGTACTTTTTACCGAATTAACTATGAGGAAAATTGCGATAGCAGTGAAAATATTTGTTTTTATTCAGGCAATCATATTACTATGGTAGTGTCATAGATCAAACAATATCATCCTTCTGAGATCGTCTAAGTGTTAGAGTGGACTAGCTGTGGAAAAATCATACCTGATTGATCTTAGTGAGTTCGTGTAATCTCCCATTCAAATCACAAGGTACACAATTGTTGTTATTATATTTGACTAGCCATCCACATGTAAATGATGATAATCACAAGTCTTTTACCAATATGTTACCACACATCTTTGGTGAACCGCTTAATCCGATAGACTCCTTCACTTGTGTCGACTTCCAAAAGACTTTCGCTGATTTGGTTCATGCTATAAACGAACTAACCTTTCATCACTTCAGCTTCTTTCGCAAATCTGCATAAATCTTCAAACATCTCATCAGACATTTCATATCCTTGTAACCAAGTATCCCCATATTTGGCCTTCACATACTTTACCATCTCATCAGTTACTGCTGTAAATGTAAGGTTCTTGTCTGCCATTGTCAAAGTGTTTGTGAGGGTTGTGTGACGAGGGAGGGAAACAATCAAGAGGGTATACGAATAGCTTTTCTCTGGTTGAGTTAGATTATGGTATAAATATGTTGGACTATAATACCCTCGACTAACTAACAGAAATCAGACGTTAACCTGGGCATTAATGGTCAAGGGACTGGTTTAGCCTCAAAATCCCATACTTTGGACTACTGACGACGAAAAAGACAAGTTTTGGTTCAGCGTGATATTTTTGGACAAGTTTAGGGACCAATAATGTATTTTAGTCTAAAAACTATATTGTTTGTGGGAAATCGGTGGGTATATACATACAAATTTCCCACGGATTTATCAAATCATTGGTAATCACCGACGACTTTCCCACAAACATAAGCGTTTTTTTTTTTTTTTTTTTTTGCTATAGTTACACGTTCACGCATATACACGTCCGTATACCTACATACAAAACATCTATATACACAAAAAGGTCGTAAGCAGGCATACGGAACATATACGTGTAGATATACACATATATACAATGAAGGTCGTAAACGGACATAGGAAACATATATGTGTAGATATTCATACATGTGCAATGGTTTGTTACATAAAGAAGTCGTACCTAATCTTTTACATACACTTGTGATACTCGCATAAATAGTTACATTAATAAACAATTACATATAATATGAAGCTACAAACACATATGAAGACATACTCATTAATGTGAGAATGTGTAAGCATACACAAACATAAAAACGATGTTTTTGTGGAAAGTTCGTGGGTATTTACACACATATTTCTCACGGATTTATCACATTGGTATTTACATACATAGACCGTGTGAAATTCGTGAGTAATGTAGCTAAAATTTGCCACAGACTTTTGGCCGTTGCTAATATGTATGAAATTTGCGACAAGTTTCCCACTGAAGTTTAATCAACACAAATAGTGTGAATATTGTCGCAAATCTGTGGGAAATTTGCGACTGATTTGCCACAAAAACTTGGTCAACAATTTAGTGTGTAAATAGTGGGATATCCGTGGGAAAATTGCGACATATTTTCTACGGAAATTTGGTCAATAATTTGGTGTGTAATTTGTGTGTATTCTCATGTGAAATTTCCCACATATATTTTTCCGTGTGTAAAGTTTGTGGGGAAAACAGTTGTGTAGTAGTGAATCTTGACCGACGGGGAATAGATCGACACACTTTAGTTTGTGCTCCTATCAACTTGCTAGGCATCATGGCAGCCTATTTCTAACATAATACTCCGTATATACCTTGCTGCAAAAAAAAGACCTAATACTTTTTTTGTATGCCTATGAATACTTTTATTCATCGTTCTAGGTCTATCTTCAATAGGAGTCTTGGCAAGAATCCACAAACTTCACTAATTTATTCAACAACTAATTGATGAAGTAGGATCAAGCGATATGAAAATCTTTAGTTTTGGGATATATATGATCATTTAATACCTGCAAATCCTAATCATTATTTATGAGTCATAATGTACATAACGTGTGTCGATGTCATGCGTTAAAAACTCTAGACTCTACGATAGAACATTCACTGATCAAAGGTCGAAATTTCTTGAAGCGAGGAGGAGCTAAATCACGTAAAAAGCAGATAAAAAAGACGATGTCCAAACAATCAAAAACATGAAACATATCTTGGTGGTTAATCAACAACACATAATCTCCTTTATTTATTTGGATTAATCTAATTATTGTTTTGGTAACTAAATATTCCTACATATATATACAATCATCAAGGTTGAAATCTCCATCATTGAAGCTGAAAATTTCATCAATTGTCATGTAGCTTTGAAACATATCTACATTATTCAAACCACTGATTAGACAGTTTTGAGAATCTTTACTCTCTTGAGTTGATACTTCGTGATAATCATGCATATGGGATACCTCGTAACTTGACCCATCGCTAAAGACCCATCGCTAAAAGGCTGATCACGCGACTTTCCTATATCTTTTCGTAACTCATCTAGGCTAATCCAATCAGCAAATAGAATTTTCGGTAAAGTGGTAATTTGGGAAGCTGGTGGGACCAATTGGTTCATGTCAGCAGACGAACTGTTGATGAAGCTGGATGCATTTAGGCACGACCAATCGGTTTTAGGATTAGTTTGAAGATGTTGCAGTTTTTCTATCCTCTTCTTGAGGTGAGAATTCCAGTAGTTCTTTATCTCGTTATCAGTCCGCCCAGGCAAATGTTGCGCTATCTGAGACCACCTGGCAGAAGAATATAATTATAAGTTTCAAAATTTAGGCGTTCTACTTTTGTAAAACATATATCTATTACGTTATAAAGTATTATGACATGCTAAATAAGAAAGTTTTGAAATGAAAACATTTGCTCAAATAATCATCACCACTTCGTCATGGCCGCATTGCGCGCGTGACGCTTCTAGTTTCTAAAATGTATAGAATACTAAGTCAATAACTTAATTAATTAGTGCAACGTTTTATTCCCCTATAGAATATTAAGTTGAACATGAATATACTAAATAATTAAAAAGCTTGCTTGACCTTTTCTTTGCATGAGGTCCACGAGGGTTTACTTATGCTAGTTGTCGTATTTTTATTTGTAAATGTTGTTCTTATTCAAGTCCACCATAGTGATGATTGAAAGAATTGAAAAGAATTAATCCGATCGAGATTTTAGTAATTCGAAGACAAGGGTAATTACTTGTTGCCGAGCAATCGATGAAGGCTCGAAATGGTTTCCTCTTCTTGCAAGGAAAATTCACCTCGCTTCAATCCTGGCCTCAGATAATTAATCCACCTCAATCTGCAACTCTTTCCGTTCCTTTGCAAGCCTGATACGATGGCCATAAATTGTATAAAATACACGAGCAATAATGAAAGAATGTCGATATGCCATGCATCAAAATTATAATCAACAATGGTGTTCCAAAATGGAACGTAACGAAAGATCATACTAAAAGACCACACATTTATATTCAGGCAACAAGTAAATGAGGATTTTATTTGTGCTAAACTGCTCTTGTTTAGATAACTCGTGTGTTCAATCCATGAATGGAGTTACGTACCTGCATTGATGGGGACGGAACTCCAGCAACTATGACCGTAGTTCATGACGTAATCTTTTAGCTTTTGGTCCTCATCTGGTGACCATAGCCCTTTCTTGTGCTTTGGACACGGCTTTTCTGATGCCTCGCACCTCATTTTTCAGGTAAACCTTTGGGTAACCTTAAAAGTAAAGAGTATGAATTTTAT
Source organism: Chrysanthemum lavandulifolium (assembly GCA_022545495.1). Classification (NCBI taxonomy): domain Eukaryota; kingdom Viridiplantae; phylum Streptophyta; class Magnoliopsida; order Asterales; family Asteraceae; genus Chrysanthemum; species Chrysanthemum lavandulifolium. The sequence goes on along the minus strand of CM040246.1, from coordinate 8,395,718 downwards.
GGGTGTGATATCTAATTAGTAGGGGCAAAGAAAAGGAAATTAAGATATTGATCAGTTAATGTACAAGGGACTGTAGATGCATGGCAACTTGGTATTTAAAGAAAATATTAGGCCAATTATTTTATTATACATCTAAAGTATCTAACCACCAAAAGGAACAAAAGTGAATTCATAAAAAGTTTCATTGACTTTATAATAGAAGGGGTTCGATGCATGGAGTAACATTTGTAAAGTCCATTTTTATCTAGACAAACATTTTCTAATTTGAGATTACACGAATATTCGCCAAAGCGACGTTGTATAACGATATAATTGTAGTTTTGGTGTGACCCTAACAGGTTCAATTTTTAGTCATTGTAAAAATAAGTTTATGGGATAAAAACGAAAAATATAAGGGAGCGTTTAGTTGGAGGAAAACACAATTGTTTTCCACAAAATGTTTTGTGGAAAAACAAAGAATACATATATCACGTTCAAATTAGCATTTTCTAACAAAATGTTTTACAAACACAAAATCTCCTATTTCATAACTTAAAAAGAAAATTATTCTAAGTTTTTATATATAATAAACACCCATGTGGTCAAAGATAAAAGAAAGCAACCCTATTCTAAACATAACTAGATTATTAGTAAAAGAAAAGGATTAATCTGTCGAGATTAGTTAACCATACTCCATACTAAATACAGTACCTATTAAATACTTAGACAACGAAAGTAGTGTCGGTCTTAGATTAATTAACCTAAAACTTTCAAGGTCAATTTTTCGACGGCAAATGCTAGATATATGTTGTTCCCTTTTGGTTAGTTATTGACGTGGACAAAAATGTGAAAACACAAAAGAAGTGTTTCAATGGTTATTTTGTTGGAGGTAAACAAGTGTTTGCCTTGAATATATGTTTATTTTACTAGTATCAATGATCTACTAGATGTAAACTTTATTATTGTGCAGTTACTTTTGCTTAGGGTTAAATTTGAAATTATATTTTCTAGTTTAATTAGGAGTTTTAGAGAAGAAAGATAACTTTCTTATCGATCTATCTTTTTCTTATAAATGCATAGCTTATTATCAATGTAACTAATTTTTCGATCTTCGATAACTTATAAGTTTCAAGAGTTTTCTCTTGTTAGGGTTTTATTCCCTTAAGGTTTCATCCTCTCCCTTTGAACGTTACCATTGTATTAAGGTTTTTATCAAAAGTCACTTATGCGTCATGCATCAGTTGGCATCATAGCTTGTTAGTATCTTAATGGTGAATGATGTAGAAGATTCAAAAACTCATACCGTTGGTAGGGTATGGTTTGAAGAACACATGGATCATGATTTTATCAAAATCATGACCAAGTTCAACTATCTATCAAGGACTATGTGTGATGTTGCTAGGTGGAGGTAACAACCACGAAAATCACAAAGGTGGTAATCTGAAAGGTTGAAAAATTCATTCATTCATAGGAAATTTTGATGACAACCGTAGATGCATACAATCTCCGAACAACAATAGGAGGGTCGAAGAATGGGAGGAGAAAAAGATACAAGACTAGCTACCTTCAATTAAGCTATTTTATTCAAAGGACTTAATCAATAATTCAGTATGTTAATTATTTATTGATGGTTGTTAGTTTCAATAATCTGGTTTTAAGAAAATTGGTAAATTTCCTAAAATTACTAATGGAGATTTGTCCAATTGAAGTTACGAAGTTTGTGAGAATTCGGTGTCCATCAAGAAAATTTATATAGTGGAAGTAATTTGTGTGGATGATATTGATTTGTGTCATATTTTGTTTGGGAACCTTGGCGACATGAGGTTAAGGTCATGTATGATCTTCCAAAAAATCTATACCTTTTTTCATGAGTAGGAAAATGAATTGATATGGTTCCGCCTGAAGGAAATCACAATTACCAAAGGCCGATGTAAAGATTGAAGAAAAGACATTGGAGACCGAGGTTGATGAAGAACATTTATAAGCCAAATATCAAGAACCTCAAATTTATGAGCAAATAGATCACAAAGATAACAACAAATAAAGTTGTTGTTTTGAAGACTTGTGAAGAAGAGTTGTTGAAACTGAAGATCGTTGTTGAAGTTTAAAATCAAGGTGATGTTGAAGTTGACAAAACTAGTGTGGAAGACTCGACAGATGTACCAGAGAACATAAAGGATTCTAGGGTTTTGAATAATCACGGATACGCAAGCACATATTTGAATTATGGGATATACGATTGTTGAGTTTATGAAGCCAGTGAAGTTTTCACCGGCAAACAAAGAAATTTTTTATGTTTTAACTAAGGACTAAATGATTGATAATGTGGACTTTATAACCCGAAATTTAATGTCATGTGTGTACCATTGGAAGTGTGGTAGGCGTGTTAAAAAATATGAAGAGAGCACTCGAGTTAATGTGGAGTTCAAGGCTACTCCCAACAAGCGTCATTGAATGAAGTTTTGTGAGGTAGATGAAGCAACTACATATGAGAACTCGGGGTCAACTTATTTTCAAGTGAGGGGGAATGATGCAGACAAGAAAGTGAAGAACACAAGAGAGGTGTTTGTATTGTTATTTTGTTGTTGAGAAATAAGTGTTTGATATTTTAGTGGAACATAGATGCTAATACCTCCCTCGATATATGTTTGTTTTTAAAATGACATATATGTTCTATCTATATGTCAAATTTTATTGTTGCGCATTGATTTTTGTTTAGGGTTAAATTTGGAATTAATATTTCTAGTTTCATTAATTAGGAGTCTTGGGAAGAAATATTATTACTGTAGTCGATCTTTTGATCTTTGATAAACTTTTGATTGTTAAGAGTTTTCTTTTATTAGGGTTTTATTCTTTTAAGATTTCATCCTCATCCCTTGGACTAAAGATACCTTTGGGTTAAGGTTTTATTAAAATTCTTTTGCGGGTCCTGCATCAATTATAGTTGTCTAATTCACAATGTAACCATGTTTTTCAAAACTCTAAATCTAACACAAGGAGTGAATACTAATGAACCTACATACATAATAATATATTTGAAATGAGGCTTCACGTGTACTATTTATTAATGTTATGCTAAGATTTGACTATTGTTAAATCTGACTTAATTATATAGACAACCAATTATAAGCATATCAACAAACATCATAACATATTTAATTAGAAACGCAGATTGAAGAAGATTATTAAGCGTATAAAAAACACTTACTTCAGGTGAATGAACATCGTATTGACATTTAGCAATCAGTATCAATCATTTTAGCGTGCATTGAAGAAAAAAGATCTGCTTGTACAAATTTTTAATTACGCAAGATTAGCAAGAGGATTTTGATACAGGTTGGTCATATATTCTGCATTTCGATTCTGATAGCTGTTTAAGCGTGATCCGAGCTTGCAAATCTGTGTCCCAATGTTGTGATCCTACCAAATGGATTATATGGCGATATCGAAATCATGTTTGTTTTTACTCTAAACCGCTACGTAAAGACACTACTGGATAAAAAGTTAAACTTGTATCTCACCCATGGATACTCCATAGGAACAAGAAAATCTCTTATTTGGCTAGTTTGGATTACCGACCCAATTGCGGCTTGTAGTAATCTGTTGTAACTCCTGTGTGTTTAGCCCGCTAGTACTTGCTAGTTGGTGCAAATAATATCGCCGTTCCAAAAAAAAAAGATGGGACCAAATTAAACTACATCAAAAAATATTGAAATGTAATTGAAGGAAGTAATTAAAGATGTTCGAATTTTCGAGCATATCTCTAGACCAAACCAACCACATGCTTGAAGGTGCTTGCTTTTCATATACAACTTAACATTCGAAAAATGTGTGTATAAACATGTAATGAACTATGACCATCAGTGCGTTAATGAAGTTCTTCTACATCTGCTGTGTTCATTGTTTAGTATGCCTGAATATGTTTTTTTTTTTTTTTTTGAGTAACCATGGTTTCCGATCTTTTTAACCGACTAATCCACGAGGTTTGAACCCACCGCCACACGGATTCAAAAAGCAAGAATATGTTATAACAAGTTTGTTAGAACTCAAAGAAAACAAAGGAATGAAAGATAATTAGGTAGTATCTTTCACATGAAGATTCAGTTAAATAATACTCCGTATAATATAATAGCTATGGAGAAGGAATCTTCCATATATATATTTTATTTCGAAACTTAGAAACATCGTAACATCTATAATTGGTAATGCAAATTAAAGAAGTGGCATTAATTAATGTTAATGACAACGACTCACTGAGAATAAAAAATGTACAATCATTTTGGCGTGGGAGTTTACTAAAACCAAAAATGTTTTCTATTTAACTACTCTTATTATTTAAGAAAGAGTTAACAGAAAATTGATCGATGATAGCTAGTTATATCACCTATCTCACAATATATCTTACAAATGCCTCCTGCAAAGCTTAAACCAACAACCTCTAAGTTGGTGGCCGCAACACGGACTTTTCTATTTGTTGGAAAATGTTAGACTCAATTAGATCTCAATTAAGAAATGTTAACTGAATATCAATGGAGATTAACAACTAGATATCCAACATGATAGAAATGGAAATGTTAGTTGATTAATCAAGAAGTGTGAAAGTTTGTTACAATGAATGAGAGAAAGGTAATTGATTTATTACAAGAGTGATAACAACTTAATCTACCAGATGACTACTTAGACACAAGTTTAGAAATTGATTAACTAACTTTGGGCGCCAAAGTTAGTTATTACAAATCAAGATTAATCAGAAGCTGACACGTGTCCACTTTGAATTGAAACTCTTTGGTACATATCAACTCCATCCTCCTTAGAAAATTTCTTGTCTCAAGAAATAGTTGGAACATCAAAGTCAGGAAACCTTTGGATCAAATCTGCATATACCTCCCAAGTAGCTTCTTCCATACTTCTGTTAGACCACTGCACTAGAACATACATCACAGGCTTATTGTTAAGTTTTCCTAGCCTTCTCTCCAAAATTGCTTGAGGCCTGAAAGACAATAGTCCATCTTCTCTCAACTGTGGCAGACTTCCCATCTGATGGTTATTTCCACTACACTTTTTGAGTTGTGAAATGTGAAAACAGGATGAATTAGACTATGACTAGGCAATGTGAGCTTGTAAGCAACCTTCCCAATTCTTTCCTCCACTTTGAAAGGACCATGGTATTTAGCTGAGAGGTTATGTTGTTGTCCTTGTCTAACTGTGACCTGTCTATGAGGTTGAAGTTTAAGATACACCCAGTCACCCACTTGAAACTCTCTATCAGTTCTGCCTTTGTTAGCCTGATTTTGCATCCTATCTTGGGCCTTTTTGAGATGAAACTTCAACATCTGTATAGTTTGCTCCCTAGCTTTCAATGTTCTGTCCACCTTCTCTACCCTGCTATCTCCTGGTACATAGGGAATATGGACTGGTGGAGTTTGACCATACATGAGTTCATAAGGAGTTGTTTGTATGGCAGTATGAAAATTAGTATTATACCAAAACTCTGCCAACGATAACCATTGCAGCCATTCCTTTGGCTTCTCTCCACACATGCACCTCAAGTAACATCCCAAACTTCTATTGACAACTTAAGTCTGTCCATCTGTTTGAGGGTGATAGGTTGTTGACAACTTCAGTTTTACCTTTAATGTCCCAAACAGAGCTTTCCAAAAATTAATTACAAACACTTTATCTCTGTCACTGATAATTGACTCTGGTAACCCATGTAATCTGTATACTCCATCCAAGAAAGTTTGAGCCACTTGACTAGCAGTGAAAGGGTGAGATAAAGCCATAAAATGAGCATACTTGCTGAGCTTATACACCACTACCATAATAACAGTTTTGCCATGTGAATTGGGTAGTTTTTCGATGAAATCCATGCTAATCTCAGTCCATACCTTGTCAGGAATAGGCAATGGTTGCAATAATCCTGGATAAGCTCTAAGATCAGGTTTCTGTCTTTGGCAAATGTCACAATCCCTTACAAATTGCTTCACCATTCTTTTCATTCCCTTCTAGTAAAAAAGAGAACTGATCTTCTTAGTAGTAACTTGGACCCCTGAATGTCCTCCAATGGCTTCAGTATGGAAGTGTGTTATGAGTTGAATTTTCATTGCTGGATCATTAGCTACCATGATTTTGCCCTTCCTCCTTAACAAATCATCATCAAAAGTTATTTTGTCTCCTTTATAGCTTTTGTTTTTTATTGACTGAATCAAATTCTTCATAGTGTCATCAATTTCCCATCCAGCTTTGATCTTATCCAACACATCACTTGCCACAGAACTCACCACCATTTGTAAAAATTCACCACTATGGTTAACCCTTGACAAGGCATCTGCTGCTGCATTCTCATTTCCCTTCCTGTATGCTATTTAATAGTCAAAACCAAGCAACTTAGGTAACCACTTAAGCTGGAATGGAGTAGTTAACTTCTGGTCCAACAAGTACTTGAGACTGAAGTGGTCAGTCCTAATTTTAAAATGCTTGTCAAGCAAATACCACTTCCATTTTTCCAAAGCTGCAATAACAACTAAGAATTCCTTCTCATAAGTGGATAGACTTTGGTGCTTCACAGATAAGGCTTTGCTCAAATAAGCCAATGGGTGACCATTTTGACATAGTACTGCTCCAATTCCAGTTCCTGAAGCATCAGTTTCCACAATGAATTCTTGGTTAAAGTTTGAAAGACCAAGAACTGGTGCTTCAATCATTGCTATCTTCAATTTCTCAAAAGCCTTTTCAGCTGATTCACTTCATCGAATGCATTTTTCTTGAGTAATGCAACCAAAGGTTGATCGATCATGGAATAATTTTTATGAATCTTCTATAATAACCAATCAATCCAAAAATCCTCTTAATTGCTTAATCAGAGTTGGAATAGGCCAATTTTTCATCACTTCAACCTTTGATGGATCGGTTGCCACACCTTCACCACTAATGATGTGTCCCAAATACTCCACCTTGGGACAAAGAACAAGCATTTGCTCTTTTTGCAAACAACTTATGATCTCAAAATTTGCAAAACCAACAGTAAATGTTTGCTATGTTCCTCCTCTGATTTGCTATATACCAGTATATCATCAAAGAAAACTAGCACAAACTTCCCCAAAAATGGCTTGAATACTGTATTCATTAATGATTGGAAGGTTGAAGGAGCATTTGTCAACCCAAATGGCATGACTAAGAACTCATAGTGGCCTTCATGAGTTCTAAAAGCGCTTTCTCAATGTCACCATCATACATTCTAATTTGGTGATATCCACTCTCAAATCCAACTTAGAAAACACATAGCTCCTCCCAATTCATCAATTAACTCCTCAATAACTGTGTATTGGAAATTTATCTTTAATCAGATACTTGTTCAATTGCCTATAGTCTACACATCCTCCATGTACCATCCTTTTTCTTAACCATGACTATAGGAGAAGAGAATGAACTTTGGCTTGCTCTAATCACTCCTGAATCCATCAATTCCTTGACCATAGTTTCAATTGCATCCTTCTGATGAGGTGGACGCCTGTAAGGTCTAATATTAATTGGAGGGGTGTTTGGGACAAGTGGTATTTTGTGGTCATGTGACCTCTGAGGTGGTAGTTCGTTAGGGACTGCAAACACATCTTCAAACTTATTCACCACTGCATCTACCTCTATTACTTTGTCCCCTTTTCCTTCCAATTGGCAGCAAGTCACTGGATAAACACAGAGCATCATAGAATACAACTCAGCTTGTTTTGACTCAGGTTCCTTAAGAGCTTTCTTACCTTGCATCCACTGTAGGCTAGAATTATGTGTTCCCCTCAACACAATTTGCTTGCTCCCATATTCAAACTTCATAACCAGTGTCCTGAAACTCCACCTTATCTCCCCCAAAGTTGACAACCATTGGACACCCAATACCATTTCATACCCTCCTAATGGCAAAAGCATTACATCAGTCTCAAACTGATGCCCATTTATACTCCACTTAAAACTGAGACATTCATAAGTGCTATAGATTTCTTGTCCATTTGCCACTGAAACCTTCAAAGGAGTAGTACTTCTCAACTTACACCCCAACTTTTTGCGGTTTGAACATCCAAAAGTTATGTGTACTCCCTGAATCGACCAATATGTGCAACAATTGTTTTCCCACCATACCCTTACTCTCATAGTCCGTATGAATTAATACACGATAAAGCATTCAAAGATATATGTAGGCATTGTTCAATAAATTCATACTCCTGACCACCAGTTTCCTCCTTATTTTCTACCTCCTCAATCACCACAATGCCTTCCTCCTCACATTTCCCCTGTTCCTCGCTATCCACCACAACCTCCAAACAATTCATTTGACCACTACACTTGTGACCAGGTGTGTACTTTTGGTCACAATAAAAACATTGATTCTTGGCTCTTTTTTCCTCCAATTCCTTCTGAGTTAATCTATAAGGCCTATTACCACCATTTCTTGCCACTATTTGATTACCACCAGAATTATGGACAGTCTTTTGAGCCATATTAACATTTTTATTCACTAGACTATTATTAGGCACAAATTTTGGAGTTGACAATAAAGGAGAGTTATACCTTGGCTTAAGTGCGGCATTAGAAGCTTCTTGCATTTTGGCCATGACATAAACTTCAAGCAAAGTGCTTAGTCTAAACATTCTTAATGGCATACTAATCTCCTTCTTCAATCCTCCCAAAAACAAACTAATTGCATAAGCCTCATTTAATTCCACCCTGCTTAACAAGGATTCAAACTCTTCTTGATAATGCTGAACTGAACCATCTTGCTTCAGATTCTTCAAATCCACAATTGGATCATCATAGAGTACCCCAAACCTCTTAAGGACTGCTTCTTCGTACATCACCCATGGAAGTTCTTCACCATACCTCTTAACATACTGCTGGTGCTAAATCAAAGCCTTACCATACATATGCATTGAAGCTAACTCCACTTTCCTATCATCTGGTACCCCATCAATCTTAAAGAATTGGTTACACCTGTAAACCCATCCTTTCACATCATCCCCATGGAATCTTGGAAACTCAATCTTGGATAATCGCCATAGTTGATAGACACCATTTGATTTCTCTATCGCGGCTAGTCCTTCTCCTAATTCAATCTGGACTTGACCATTAAAGTTTGATGATGGTGTTCATGTCGACATGGATTGTTGTAAAGATTCAAGAGTTGCTTCGATTGAGAGTTGTTAGAAGAATTTCTTGTTGTCACCATTGTATCAGTATCACTATTTCTCATCAATAATGGAATAATGACTACTGATCCTGTTCTTGATTACCCAAACCAACTCCTGTTGATCAGCTTGTTCAAAGCTAGAGAATTTAACCACTTATGGGCTAGCTTTGTGATCGTACAAATGTTTGGCGCTAATCTGATGTAATAGAACAGGTGAAATTAGTGGTGCCTAATTTCTTGCCGGAAAAATCTCTGTTTTTGGCCGGTTTTCAACCGGAGAAGATGACCGGAAATCAAGAGTATCAGTGTAATACTCTTGAAGACAATAATGCCAGAAAAGTGCTCTGAATACCAATTGATAGACTCAATTAGATCTCAATTAAGAAATGTTAACTGAATATCAATGGAGATTAACAACTAGATATCCAACATGATAGAAATGGAAATGGTAGTTGATTAATCAAGAACTGTGAAAGTTTGTTACAATGAATGAGAGAAAGGTAATTGATTTATTACAAGAGTGATAACAACTGAATCTACCAGATGACTACTTATACACAAGTTTAGAAATTGATTAACTAACTTTGGGCGCCAAAGTTAGTTATTACAAACAAGATTAATCAGAAGTTGACACGTGTCCACTTTGAATTGAAACTCTTTTGGTACATATCAGAAAATATCTTGTATGTAGCTGGGGCACATTCCAATAAGTATACAAGTTAGCTAGCGTGTCATGGTTATATATATGTTCATCGTATCATATATGTAGCGCTAATAACAGAAGATGGATCATTTATGTCCGTGAATGTGTGCAATTTTCCCACTATAACAGAGTTTAACAATCGATTTGATCAAGATGTTAATAAAATTCAAATAAGTGTCTTAAGGATATGCAGCGAGTACTGAAAGTATATTTGTATACACTAATTCAACTTGGGCATTAGCTACTAGTAATGATTATTCGACAAAAATATGCTAATTTGGACAAGATCCATATGTGATTCAAACTAGTTTGATATCCAACGACACTAGTTGCCACTATAAAACGACATAATCAAGATGTGAATGTGCATATTGTTAATCTAATACTAACAGACTAACATCAGCTTGACACTGACCTGTTCATCAGCTTGATGTCAAGAATGCATTTTTGCATGGTGATTTGGCTGAAACTGTTTATATGCATCAGCCACCTGATTTTTGAGATCCTGAGCATCCGGATTATGTTTGTTTATTACAGCATTCTCTTTGTGGTCTTAAGCGCATCATCGGCATGGTTTCAATAGCTTGTCGCTTATATTCTTATTGTTGGATTTACTTGAGTCTGTGTGATTCTTCGTTATTTATTTACCGGCTGTGGTAATGATAATCGCTTTTCGCTACTATATGTGGATGATATTGTGCTTATCGCTTCCTCCGATAGTTTATTACAGCCGGATTATTGCTTCTTTGCATAAGGAGTTCTCTATGATTGGGTGCTCTTAATTATTTTTCGGGTGTGTCGCTTACGTGACTCTTCCGGGATGTTTTTGTCACAAGTAAGTATGCTATGGAGATTTTGGAGCGCGCACATATGGTTAGTTGTAACCTTCTCGGACTCGCTGACGTCGAGTCTAAGTTGGGTAATGATTGTGATCCGGTTTCGATCCCACGTTATATCGGAGTCTTGCAGTTCTCTTCAAGATCTCACTTTCACTAGACCCGAATTACTTATGTCAGGCAAGCAGTTTGTTTATATATGCATGATCCTCGCGAACCTCATTTCACCGCTCTCAAGTGAATATTGCGGTTGTTCGTGGGACTTTGGCTTATGGTTTACAGCTTATTTTCTTCTACCACCGAGTCCTTGGTTGCTTATTCGGATGTCGATCGAGCCGGTTGCCTACCACCACGGTCTACATCAGTTATTGTGTTTTTCTTGGCAACAACTTACTTTCATGGTCCTCTAAACGTCACCGACGATTTCTCGCTCCAAAGGTTGAGGCCGAATATCGCGGTGTTGCCAACGCTGCTTCGAGACATGTTGGCTTGGAATTTACTACGCGAGCTTCATACACCATTGTCATCTGCTACTATTGTTTATTGTGATAATGTGAATGCGATACTTGTCTTCTAACCCTGCTCAAAGATCGCCGTATCAAGCATATCGAGATTGATATTCATTTTGTTCGTGATTTGCTTGCTACGGTCAAGTTCGAGTTCGCATGTTCCTTCTTGCTTTCGATGATGTCGATATTTTTACCAAGGGGTTACCATCCGCATTGTTTTCTGATTTTTGTGACAGCTTGAGTGTTCGGTCTCGTCCCGCTCAAACTGCGGGGGAGTGTTAAGGTGTGTTTGATTGCCACTGAATGGACTAATTAAGCATTGATTGTCTAAAAATTCTTTGGTCAGCGTGTTTGATGGATTAAATTATGACCACTGAATGGTCTATTTTATGCTGAGCGAATTTGCATGTCAGGAATGCAAAATGATTCAGTGGGCTGTGTACTTACCTATATACCCTACACTTTCACATCTCCATGTTACTTATAGTTATAGAGTATAAAAAATATTGGAGGTCATAGAACTTGGCACGTACAATCAGATTACACCATACTTTTATATAATTTAATAACATAAAAAATTGGGCTAAGTAATTTTATATATATTATTTAATTATATATATATTATTTAATTATATATATTATTTAATTATATAGAATTCAAGTTCTGTGATTGTTACGGTATAAATTATAAAATATGTTTGATATTTATAATTTGTGATAATATTACTTTTAATTTATAATATTTAGTTTTATTTAAATACATTTTTTTACACTACGCTTAATGGATAATAATTATTTATCAACAAAATATTTTATTTATTACTAAACTACACCCGAGGTTAAAATCGTAATTGTCTTTTTATTCGTGAGATGGTATTCAAAATATTCACAAATGTGTTTTTTACATAAATCTTGTTCACTCAGCACCTTTGAATTATTCAGCATCTTTGATTCGTTCAACGCTAAATAGTTCAGTTTATTAAACAGCCCCTTAGTCTATTAGTATTAGATTAGTATTAGTATTGGCCTATTGTATATTCGGCCCATTATGTATCCTATATAATCGTGATGTACAAGACATTATTATTCATTCAATTTACACAAACTTACACATATATAGTGTTGATGAACGAGTGTTGCATGACTTGCATCTAATTGTGATAGTTAGATAATATTATCAACATGATTCACATTACTAGAAATATGACGAGTAGCAACGTCTAAAATTCGTTTCTAAACAAGCAATAATTTCATTTTCATCATTATTAAGTGCGCTGCTAACAAAAGGCCGATGCTAACCTCAATCGCATAAGATTTTTTTTGTCCGTTTCAAATTTAGTAACCGAAATATCCGTTGTTATTAGAATATTTTCTGTAGGTATTGCGTTGAAAAATTATAAGAAAAATAAGTCCTTTGCTAATTCCATCGGTAATAAACAAGTTTAGCAGCGGATTTATGGTCGTTGGTAAATTTCGCGATGCTAATTTCATTTATTTTTCATAGTAGTGTTGGATATAATATAAATCTATACATCAAATGGAAGACGTTTTACATTGCTTTGAAGTTTGCCAGATGATTGTGTTAATGTACTGTACTTTGGAGTTTCAAATATAATTATTATGCACGTAAAATAAAAATCTTAATATTATCCTTAGAAACTGAAATACCATAATCATTAAACTCATGAATAAATCCATTATCCTTTAAGCGAAAATTACAGGAATGGACTTGCAGAGAAGGGTGTGTCTTGCATAGGACCACCTTTTTTTCTATTTCCTAAATGTCCAAGTTTGCAGAGAAGGGTGTGTAACAAAACTTTGAAACGGACAACATACTACATAATCATAGTTTATAGACATGGCTATCTTTCACATTCTATGTTTTTGTGCGGATGTTTTCACAATATTTTGTATTATGGTGATGGCGTTTTTATGCGACCAATCGGTATACTTCAAAGGTTAACGACAGAGTTCAATAAATCCACAAAGGTAAACGATAAAGTTCACGTCTGTCAATACAAAGACACTTTGTGGATTCATCAATGGTACTTTACCGAAGGATGATGTGTTTTTTCTCCGCTACTTAATCTAGATGAATTTTATTTCTCACCGGCTCTGGTGAAGAACTTTGAATCCAGATTTTCGGGGAAAAACTCAAGTCATCCTCACTTTATTCCTCTGTCATAAGATATGATGATAAAGATGATCTACATTTACAAAGATCTTGCAAGTGTAATGCCAAAATAACTTGTAATATTGCAGTGCTTTTATTACGAAGATGTTGCAATGTTTTACATACTTGTAATTTATGCACTACTTGTATTATAAAAGATGTTGCGAATGCGTTGACATTTTTTACTGGACTTTTGTTGTTTAATTATCTAAATTTGCAAATACAAATCGCATTCTCACCGTTGTTATTTTATCCTTTTTTTGTGTTTTTTGTTTTAATGATTTCTAGATACTTCTTCATATCATTTTCCAAGTTCTATTTAAATCAACGCTAGTATCAATTTCACAAACTAGATCGATTCAATTAAAAGATGTCCTCTAACGATTCTCACCACCCTTCATCGAGCGCCTTAAACCCGCAAGGTAACCACTTCCAATTATGGAGATTGCAAATAAATTAGTTGCTTTATTCGCGCTGACGATTGGGAACTCTAGGGAAAAACGTAATATTATGATGGATGAAATCAAGCGTATAGACAAACTGATTGAGGATAGAGAAAGGCTTATAGCCGTTTTTAATGAATCGCTAAAGTAGTTTGCTTTTATCTTTTGGTTTTATGTTTACTGAATCATGTTGCTGGTCCTTGTAATAAACCCAATCAAATTGTTTGGATATATGCTTTTTTGGTGAATTTGGGATTGTGCCCCTTATGTTTCAATTTGTATTAGCTTCGTTATGTGTTTTTGGTTTTATTGATTTGTACTAAGAGTTAATTGTTACAAATGTCTGAATTGAAATTTGGAGTATAAACAAATCTATAATGAATTAATTGATACAAGTCTATATAGCTGAAGCTATATAACATTATAACCACAATAGTCTATAGTGAAATTACAACAAAGAATAAGAACACATACAACACAAAAGATTGTTAACTAAGATTGATAGTTGTATTAAGAATTATGTTACAATCGTCTACATTGAAATATGGAGCACAAAGAGATCTGTAAAGATGTAATTGTTACAATTTTCTACAGTAGACTTAATATAACGACAATAACCTATAGTGAAATTACAAAGATTATGTTTAAATTCATCTCTTAAGACTGTTCAATCAATCTTCAACAATGATCGATTTTGCATCTCGCTTCTTCCATTCCTTTAAGGTTGTTGGATTGATCTTGTTTAAATCATTACCAACTCAAGCACGGTAAAAGCAATTAAACAAGCTTGAATTGAACAATATAAACTATTGAGAGTATGGTTTCTTTGAAGTCATCCGATGACACAAAGAATGAATGATGACCAAGAACCGGTAACTCTCTTCATGCTGTCAAAGAAGTATGACGCCTTTAAAGCCACATGTAGTGACCAAGGCTTCCCTTGTAATTTGTTGTAGTGAGCAAGGATTACCTTGTAATAATTGGTTGACTTTGTCAAAGAGGGTGATAATTTGTACTTTGGGTAACGAATGATGGTTGTAACTTGAGAAAGAACGTGGAATAAAACATAAGTCCATGTTATGTAGGGTAAAAAGTTTAGACTGGATTATATAGTACGTGTATATAAAATTTCGCACATGTTACGCATACACTTTGCAATTAATGGTGAAGTTGATATGCACAATTTTTTTTTTAGATGTATGCACAATTGTACAATCTTACAAAGAAGGATTTAAAGTGGCACATGCATGAAATGGCGTGTCTTAATAAAAACAAATGGCGTGCAATTATTTTCCCATACATTTTTGTGTTGTTTCAAAGTCCTATGCATGCATTTTGAAATTATAACTGTCGTTTAGATATCCAAAAAAGGGTTTTTGGCGACAAAACAAATCGATCAACTTTGTTTACCAGTCACATCATTTCGTTTTTACTCCATCATGTGATGTTATATAAACCAACGAACCGTACTTCATTCTCAATTTTAAAGATCATCATCCTCTTGTTCCAACAAAATTTAAGCAAAAGCATAACAATGTCATCATCCTATTCCTCTTCTTCCGACACCAACAACAAGCTTAAAAGAAATCTATCACCAGCATCAACGTTGCCTTCATCATCCACAGAAGCACTACCAAATACTTGCTCATATATACCAATTGGTTCAGCGTTTCCTAAAGAATTTTGTGAGAAGTGAAACAAGGGCAACAATATATGCCACATAACTGCTTTTGATTGAGTTGTGTGGCAAGTTGATCAAACGGTCAAAACTTGAGAACAAAAGAGACGGTTGCTATACAAGCGTTAATCGAAACAAGAGACAAACGGGAAGATTTCGTACAAGACCGAAGAGAAGCAATCGAGAGACGCAACAAGAAAATAGGAGAGTGGGAGAATCAAATAACCACGCAAACTAAGAATATTTATGATCCTCACTGTAGATAACGAATCGTCTTTGTAACAATTTTCATGAATATATAACATTAATGTACGTTTATTTTGTTTGTTAATTAGTTGCATGATTCTAAAAGTCTTAAATATTTGCAAGAAACTTTTCAAATATTTGGATGTTTTATACGTTTCGAAATAGGATCGCAACAAAAAGTGAACTTTGAACTGGCACTTAGGTTGTTTAAACAGTATAAAATAACAAATAAATAAAGAAAAAGGGATTCCTTCGTAAATATTTAGTTTTGATAATGTTTTGCTAGTGTGCAAAGGTTAATATGGTAGATGTGTGCATTGTCGATCCTTTACACGGTATTACATATATTAAAGTACACAATTATAAGAGTAATCTAAAAATAAAAAATGAAAATCCTAGTTTTAGTAACATGTTATAGTCCAATTAGAAATAAGTGTCATCTTCAATGTTTATGCAAATTTCCATAAACAAATAACATTTCTCTATCATGTCGTCTAACATTAGTAGTGATAAAAGAATATAAAGTTACATAACTAGACGGCCTGTAAATAAAATTTCAAAGATGAGCAGCCTGAAAAAAGTATAAAACTTATCATTATGGTCAAATAAATTAAAATAACTTTAGAAAAAAGATATCCACTCAGTAATGTTGAGATCTTAGGTATCTTGCTCTCCGATCTGAATCTTAAAGAAAATGTTTCTATTGTCCAAACGTCCAACAATAACTAAGTTGACATTCTCATATATCGAATTATCTAGCTAATATCTACATTGCATGTCATTGGCTCGTATGGGGTTTGACTTCCTTATAATGATACAGTAACTTTCAATTATGTACTCTGAAAGAAACTTTTCAAACCAAAATACATGTTAACATCAATAACTTTAGTAGTATTAATTTTCAAACCAATTTTTTCCCTATCTTCTCCACATACACGGTAACACACACTGAAACACACACCACCTCAAATCAAAACACCGGTTGCTCAAAAAAATATATTGATACTTTTTGGTCAACTTGGCAGTGAAAATATAGAGGTGTCTAGCCAATTCAGGGTCTCGAGCAAACCGCTTGCTTTTGACAAGTTGCTGTCAGCAAAATATTGGCCACTAATGCCCTTGATCGACCTGTGAGTGTAACGCGACATAACATGTAGTTGCAGCTCCCTGAATTCACAAATGACCGTGTTTATTAGTATTAAAATCAACCAAGCATACCTGTGGGATGTTTTACAATAAATATTGAGCCGCGTTTACAAATACAGCTGTGCCAACAAAAGTTTAAGATTATCAGCATTTAAAAAGAGTTCACGTCAATATTTGAGATCGGTATAGAAATGGGACGGGTTGAGACTTACAGAAGAAACCACTATGACGTGCGATATTTGTTTTAATAACTCCAGGGTGCAGCGAGTTTGCAGTTATATTCAGTACTCCCTAGCCTGCAAAATTGTCCGAAAAAGGAAAGTCAGATAGATATTTTTTATGCATAAAGTAGGATTTTTAGTAGTAGACTAAGATTACCTTTAACCGCCTTGTGAGTTCATTAGCGAATAATATAGTAGCAAGCTTTGATTGCCCATAAGCAAACAAGGCGTTATAGCTGAAAAGTACATCACAAACAACACAAAACCATATTAGGTGAATCCTAGCTAGTTAGTGCCAATTCGCATTGTAAAACTGAATGTTTACCTTTTCTCGTCGTTAATTTTATTCAATCTAATTCCTTCTTTGTATGTCATCTTTATGAACCTCAGATGAAACGATAACAATCCTTCCTTCTTTCCCACTTTTTTTTGCGGTTTTTTTCATTGTATCCAACAACATGTGTGTCAAAAGGAAGTTACCTTGCAAAAAAAGAAGGTTTTTTTTTTAATCAATATGCTCTTTAATTACTAACGAAAAACGGCAGTTAGTAAAAGATGACATATCAACATAATTAGTCGCAAATTGCAGTTCAATTTTGTCTCTGCTTAGAGTGAAAGGAGGAGTCATAATCCCTGCATTGAGACTTTTCGATACAAAATATCGATAGAGTTAATTCACTTATATAAAAAGAGTGTCTAAAACGGTAAAACCCTATATGCTAAAATGAACTAGCCTTACACTAAGATGTTTAATGGAAGTCCCTTTTAACTATATTGTGTAGCAAATTCTCGTACAGAGTGCAATGAGCTAATATCTAGCTTCATCACCTCAATCTTTGCATTAGGGATTTTCTCAACTATGCTTTGTTTCACTTGGTTGCCAGATTTAATATTTCTAACTGGCATAACGACACGTACACCACGTAAGGCAAGTAAGCGTGCTGTTTCAGTGCCGATACCACTTGTTGCTCCTAAAAGTCACATAAACAACAATTTTAGCAAGCATGCAACACTAAAATAAATCAATGAGTATAGAAAACACACATAACTTAAATAAGTGGCGGAACTAGGATTATAAAATTGAGTTTAGAAAAACTGAGTTCATTTTTCACATGCGGAGTAATATAATGGATTAACTAAGCATGCACCAAGAACACAAATTCTTCTGGACCAGGTGCGTTTAAAAAGCCTCAGGATTATTTACGGAAACTAATTAACAATACGAAGCAAAATTTCACGAGCTCGGTGACACTACGGGACACCCCTACTTCCACCACCGGCTTAGATCATGGAGCAAAAAGATATATAGGTTAAGAACATTCAAAACTCATCGCATTAACCTCAAAAAAAACCTTATCCGTTTATCCGTTTACATATAATGAATAGTAAACGCAAGCATTTGAAAAGTAGTAAGAAATTATAGTATACCAGTAACAATGGCAGTGAGACCAGTTCCATCAACACCTTTTGTGACATCTTCAGCAGTCGATGAAGCAGCATACCCTGACTTACTAGTAAATATTGATATCCATGTCATGTTTTCTAGCTAGCTCTTTCTTTCTTTTTTTTAGCCTGTGTTTGTGATTCCAAGAACACTTGAAAGAATGCTTTGTAGTTTGTAAAGATATGATATTATTTTTCAGATTGTGACGAACTTCTATCGAAAACCTACAACTATTTTTATAAATAAAGTCGTATTTAACTATGACAATCGTAAAAGTCCTAGTCTTAAAGTATAATATATAAATAAAAAGGTCCTAGTCTTAAAGTATAATATAACTATGACAATGATTAAAGTCACTCACAATAACGAGACAAAGGATAATTCGTGGGAAAGTAAGACTAGAATCTCAACTTGTTAAAAATCTAGAAGAATAAACTTTATAATTCAAAAGACCATAACTAGAAATAGTTCATTTCGTCAACTACACAAGTCATGATTGAAGATTAAAGCTTTATGTATTTGGTAATTAATTTACATTATTACTCGATTTAAGCGTGCAAACGACGTCATTTTTTATGGAAAGAAAAAAACATGACATCGTTTTGTTTTATGTTATGTCATTTTTTTGTTTTGGCCGTGTCGTTTGCCAATTTATTGGGCAATTTTCCATAGGGGCGAGTGACTTACTACCCAAGTGTCACGCCACTCTATCAAATAAAAACTCTTCAACTCAAAACTACCAATTATACCCTAATACTACCCGATTTGGAGGAGCAGACTCTAAGACCGATTTTTTTTTATTATTTATTTATTTATTTTTAATACATAAAATCACATACAATATTAAAATAAAAACATACCATTTCATTAAAAATAAAAACATTACATAATACTTAAAAAAACTACAACTTTAAAAAAAAAACATTACATAAGTTGAAATTAAAAAAATTGAAACTACAACTTAAAAATTGCAAGCCCATCCGTGTTTGGCCGCAAGTTCACGTTTTTGGGTAAGAACAAATTCCAACATAGCGGGATCGCGAATGTGATCATGCGGCTCCAAAAAAAACTTCATCTCCCGTTATATATTCTTGAACTTCGCCCCCTCGAGTTGTGTAGCCAACAATTGTTTCGCCAACGTATCCTTCTCGCGTTTTTCTTCCAAATATTGTGTCTTCTTTTGTGTGTAGGAGTTGATTTAATCCGCAACACTTGAGATCGACGAGGAGGATGCGCCTTGCTTCTTTTTCATCTTTCTTGATTCAAGTGGAGGGGTGGGGTCTTCATTTATGTCGGGAATGGTGTTGCTTGCCGATTCATACTCCCCCGACTTCCTTTTTGAAGAATTGCTTGTCGCACCGCCAATATCTTGAAAACATTCTTGCTTCGTCCATTTGTCATGACCTCTGACAACCTCCCACGCCAAGCTATGAGCAAATTGTCTTTTTTTTGCTGTATAGTAATCCGCCTCACCACGTCAAAGTCGTTGCACCCACTAGCCTTAGCATGTTTCTACATTATATACAAAATAATAAAAAGTATAGCTTAAACAAAATAATGTAATTGTAAATAATAAAGTATAGATTATGTAAAATAAAAAAGTATAGCTTATACCGATTGGAGGTAGTAGCCGTTGAAAATACCCCATGGCTGTGTTCATTGTTTTCCACTTGGTATTCAACGCATGAAAAGTTCGTGAAGTCGAACCCAAAGTTGCCTTGTAACGCTCGAGAATCCGTTTCCAAAAACCGTCGGACTTTTGTTCATTACCGACAACACCACATTCGAGATTTGAATCCATGCTTTCCAAAGCCTCCTCTTGCCTTGCGACCAAACTTCACGGGCCTCCTCACCGAAGGCTTTTTCTTCCTCCGGATCGACTTCTTGAACGCCCTCATCTTCGCCTTCTTCGCTTGGTAGTTGTTGTGTTTCGCACGCACTCCACGCCTTCGCCATTGTTTTCGAACGTGGAGAACTCGCTTGTAGTAGTGATGTTGTAGTGTTGTGGATTCATTCGAGAAGACCCATATTATATTGGTAAAATTGATGTGAAGATGGGGTTGTGGAACGAAATTGATTCGGAGATGATTGAGAATAAAATTGGTTTGAAACGGAGTTTGTTGTGGTTGCGGTTGAACGGGTTGAGACCGACCTTGACGCCGAGTGGAAGTTTTTTACCTCTTCTTGATCCATGGTTTTGTGTTTTGTAAGATTAGTGTGTGTTTTATTTTGAAAAATGAGTTTGTGATGTTTGGTTTTAAATGGATTTTTTTTTTTTTTTAATGCATAGCATTCAACGGCTAGTCCCCAACGCTCGGATTTTTGAAAAATCACACACTCACCGATCGGGCTTGGAACCCGAATCGGTGCCGATTGCGCTACCTCGACCGAGAGGGATGGTGTTACTGATCGGGTTGGGTACCCGAATCCCTACCCAATCGCCACTCCTCCCCTTACAATTAATACCAAAATGGGCCGGAATTATATGTAAAGCCAAGCTGTTAACCTTTTCACCCAAAGATACATTCTTATTTTCTACATAAATCGGAGATGTAGTTGTAGATAGATATGAAGCGTAGATTAAAAATTTAGTATATTTTATAAACTAAATGAAATAATATTTTATTTTAAAAGATTATATAAAAATTATTTTTAAAATCTTAAATAAATCATATCAGCCAAAACAAAGTTTATATTTTAATCAAGTAACTTATTTTTTTTCTTTTCAAAAAGAAGCATAATCTTCTCATAACTTTGTATGTCACACATGCCTTTATTAGTTGTGATTAGAGATGCAAGTATAAAATCGTTTTTTTTAACCGGTCAGTTTAACCATAACCGGTTTTTTTTTTAAAAAATTGGTTATTTTTTAACCGAACCGGTTAGACCTGTTTTCGCTTTCAACCGTGGACCGGTTTTTTACCAGTTTTCGCTTTCAACCGTGGACCAGTTTTTACCGGTTATGGATCCGGTTTTAACCGGTTTTTTCAAATAACCGGTTTTAACCAATTTTTTTAACTAGTCGTTGCTTCGAAAACCGGTTATAACCGGTCAAACATGTGGTGAAACTAGCCGTTGCCTAAAAAACCGGTTTTAACCGGTAAAAAAAACCGATTATAGTTTAAGTCTCAAATGGCAAAAGACATTAATATAAACCTTTATAATAGTTTATGTGAAGACGCTACAAAGCGTCAACGAACATCGGCCCCAACAAGTGAGTTGGGACAATATATATTACAAACTTTTAACAACTTTAAGTCCCGGTGTTTGCAAACTTTGACATTTTGGCTTGGTGGAAAAAAAGGAAATCCATTTCAATTTTATCCGCTATGGCTCGTGACTTATTAGCGGTCCAAGCTTGACGGTAGCTTCGAATCGGTCTTTTCTACTAGCGGTAAAATTATATCGGAAGAAGGTCAAGACTAACCCCGAATCCGTGGAAGTATGTGTATATTTGAAAGATTATTTGGACGGAGTAGATAGGATACAACATGAAACATAGTTGGAAGGTCCGGTATTAGAAGACGTTGAAAAAAGTATAGCAGGTGAAGAAGTTGAATTAGGGATATCACCTCCGAATACCGAATTAGATGAAGGTGAATTTGAAGACTTTGATGTTGAAGACTTAGATGTAGAAGATTTTTGGACGATTTAACGACTTGAGTATAACGGGTGATGGCAATCTAGAAGCTTTCGATATACTTGAGACACTAATATTTTTCGTGATGGCCATGCCAAGCTCAAAATGTATTAGTATTTATATATTTTAGTTGATAATTGATTGCTTAAATAAAAGTTATGATCAGATTTTTTTTTATATGTTTCGTGCAAATAAAAAGTTATGGTTGTATTTGTTTAATATGTTTCCGTGTATTGTTTAATTAAATGTTTGATAATTAACAAGTTTATTAAATAAAATTCAAAGTTTTTAGTAAAATTGAAAAAAAAACCGAACCGGTACAAAACCGTTCGAACATTTATAACCGAAAACCGATTTCAAAAACCAATTTTGAAAAACCGAAAACTAAAACTAGGTTTATAAAACCTGCTTTTTAAAACCGGTTTTCCAAAAACCGAAAACCAGTTTTAACTGGTCAACTTGTATCTCTAGTTGTGATGAGCTTGACCGAACCCAGCCTCGTGTTGAATTTTCTAACAACGTCTTTACTAGGCTTCAAAATGATATGATGACCCAATAAGGTCATGGACCAAAACCCAATGGGCCTGGTAGAGACAAGCTGAAAAGTGTGAGATATGATATGACTTAATTTTATGCAAACGTAAACGAGTAAATGTTATGCAAACGTAAGCAAAAGTTCGATACAGATCTTAAATTTACCATAGATCTAATAACCAATCATAGCCATTCATTTTTCTAATGAAAAAAATAAAATAAACTTTCATCCTTTTTAAAAAATTAAATATCTCAGAAATCATCAATCGTTACGCTGAAAAAATTATACCATCGCGACGAGAAATTTCGATAGATATGCACATCTATATATTTTAAAAAAAAATTTTTAAATTTCGCACAGAAAATTATATATGATTTGTGAAAATCATATGTGATTAATTTTACAAATCATATATGATTTTGCAAATCATATGTGATTTGTAAAATCATATATGATTTGAAAAATCACATATGATTTGATTTTTACAAATCACATGTGATTTTTGAAAATCATATATGATTATATAAATCATATACGATTTTTCCCACGAAATTTTAGAAAAAAAATTGTCAAAATATAAAGAAGTGCATATCTAAAGAAAGATAATTTAATTCTCGTCATGCGGTGGTTTTTTGGTTGAAGATTTACTGGTTTGCGAGTTTACGTTGCTTTTTAAAAATGGTGAAAATGATATTTTATTAATTTTGTTTAAAAGTAGATTATTAAAATCGATTTATTGATATATAAGAAATATATGGATCTCAACTCGCAAACGTAAACGAGTAAATGTTATGCTTATATCGTTGTATAATCTTACTTTAAATACTTAGCAAAATAAAATTTTGATGACTAATGAATTTTATAGTCCAATTTGCTTTGATGAGTTTATTATTAAAAAATAGTAATAAGTTGTTTTTTTCTTTGTTTTAGATAATTCTTGGGGCTAAGTTTTATTGAAAACGTGTATGGAGTTTTATTGACTAATGACCATTCCTCTTTCTATCTCATTTCCATTACTCCATTTTCCTTATAAATCCAAAATTTTGGTTTCACATGTCAACCCACAATTTATATCCAACTTTTGAAAGCGAAATATATCAAACACAATAGTAGAAGAGAGCATGGTCAAGCATTCAAGCTTACAATTGTTGGAAGGGTGAACGATAGATTACCAATGTCACAAGGACCTATATGCAGAGTTCTTGCTTTGAGATCTCTCGTCGATGCTTGGCAACTTCTAATACCACCATCGTCCTCCACTAGGGTCAGAACAAACCGACAAACACGAAGCGGCCTTGTTCACGCTCGCTCATTTAAATTAAACCTGGAAAATTAAACGGATAAGAACACTTAATCGGACAAATTCTCTTTTTCATCTTCGCTTATTAAGAAAATAAGTTGTTCACGTTTCGTTTACGCTCGCTCGTTAAACTAAACGAACCATAAACGAACATAACAATTGAACATAAATGAACGTAGAAAAACAAACATAAACTTTATTACGATATGCATAATATATTGTTTTAAAACTTCTTGTTTTGTTTAAACAAACCAGTTTTAAAATTATATAATTAAAAGATATGATATACACGAACATAAATAAATAAATAAATATAAACGAACGTTAATAAATGCATAATTTGACGTTCACGAACACAATTGAACAGGCGCGACTTTTTCTCACGTCATTCATTTAACTAAACGAATATAAAATATTATTTGTATTCGCTCATTTAATAACTAAACGAATATAAGCTAATTTTTAATGAATGCCTCATGAAATATTAATTGAATATTCAGTTCGTTTACAACCCATTTAATGGTCACCCAACTACCACCTCCACCTCAGTGTCATGTATCATAACACAACAACTTACCACCACCTTTATGGTAGGACCCTCCAATTGGTTATTATACAAATAAGTCACTAAAGTTTGCGTGAAATTGTCATAAGTCACTAAAGTTTTAAAGTTGTCATCCAGGTTACTAAACTATAAAAAGCAAACACGTTTATAATTTCAATGATTTTTACATATTTTTTTTTTGATATGTTAAGTAATAACAATGTCATATCTTTACAAGTTAAGTAACCTGGATGACAACTTTCATTAGTTTAGTAACTTGGATGACAACTTTCATAAGTTTAGTAACCTGAATGACAACTTTGAAACTTTAGTGACTTAGGACAAATTTTACGCAAACTTTAGTGACTTATATGTATAATAACCCCTCCAACAATTAACGACAAGTTGTTATAGTCGTGTCCTCCAAGTTGTATCCTTGTTATAGTTGGAATTTTTAAAATTCACTATATTACCCTTTCACTATGTTCTCGAGTATCATTTAAAGAAGAAAAAAAAAAAAAAAAAAAAAAATGAAAAGAAACACAAAAAGTGTGTTCGTGAGTAGCACTTAAGTAAGAAAAGAAATGGAAAATGAGTGAAAAATAGTGTTATTTGGATTATTTTTAAAATAAAGTGTTTTTCTTTTTAAAGTTGACTGAAAATGTTTACTCCATACTACTTTACTTTTCTTTACTAAAAAAACATAAGAATACGGTGTTAATCAAAAGGATATTTACAAATTTTCAAGAACACGTTAATTAATTTTCAAAGGTAAAATCGTATTTTTTGGCTTCCGTAAAACCAAAGTAATAATTAATGGATTTTTTTTTTTTTTTTTTTTTTTTAATGTGTTTTTAATATGTGGATAACAATTTTGAGATCGAAGGAGTAAGAATTCTTTAGAGTAGAATATAATTTTCCAACTTAATTAGAAAAGGTTGTTTTTGTACATACCTCTTATGGTTAGTTTTACCCGACATAAATAATTTTTATTTTAATTTTCGTACCTTATTATAATTTGTATTTACTAATCAAGTCAATCACTAATCAAATTACTTTTTGGTTCTAATCGCAACTCCTTTCGGTTCGAAGAAAATAGACTCGTCTTTGATGAAGAGTCAATTGACACCACGAGTGTACGGAGTTTATGTTTCTCTGCCGAGACAAAATTTAAAATAAACACTGTAAACCAACTTTTTTTTTTCTTTTTTAATAACAAAATTGCACTTTGACAAATGGAAAAGATTAAAGATAACCAGTAAACAGGGGAAAAGAGGGTAAAAATATAATTTAAGAGGTACGGATAACCAAACCCTTCAAAATTAAAGAATTAATGGATCAAAAGATGAATAGAACTGTAACCAAACTTCATGTTATGAATGATTTATGCTTAAATCTGAAGATACTTCTTGAATTCTGACGAAAACTTATAGGGTTAAAACCTCGCTAGATAGTTTAGGGGTGCCATCGGAAAAGGTCACGAGAATACCCCAATTAAGTCATGGCCATATGAGTCAAAAACTATTCGAAAAAAAGTAGTTATGTTACAAAGATAGAAACAATGTCACACATAATGCAATCTTAAGAACAACATCCAGAAACAAATTAATCCATATCATTCGGCATATTGTTTAATTCCTTGTCACCAAAATTAGCACATATATTGGCAGAAGCGTTTTTTTAAGAGTATAGATGTATTAAATATAAAAACTAAAAATATGAGCCTCAAGTAAAACCAAGAATATAAACATAAAAAATGACTATTTCAAGATTTCAAATAGTGAGGTTTTCTTGGATGGCCACAAAAGTGCCCACAATGTTGCCACCCATATCTGGGAAAGTTGGACAACCAGGAAGAGGTTTCACCTGACCGACACGATCAACTTCTACCGGATACTTGAGAAGGTGAGCCTTCATATCAGTCACTTCAACGGCTGCATACTGGTTCCAGTTCGCTTCACTCAGTGATCTGACCCTTCTCACACACTCGATGCTTTCTGGTCTCTCGAAAGTGGCCTCTAGTCCACCAATATGTTCAGCCCAAAGGGACATCCTGTACCCGAATATCTGCACAAAATCATTTTATAAGTCACACCAAAGGTACCACCTTTTTGTTTCTTGAACATTTTTACTTGCATGAAATATAGAAAGTTACCTGCCCGTGTGGGCTAGAACGTTTGTTAGCCCATGTATGATAAGGCTGATATGCACCCATTGCAATTTCAGTGTCTCTAGAGCCTTCTAATGACCGTTGGTTGATGTTTGCAGATCCCATTATCACAAACTCATCATCCACTATCATTCCTTTTGAGTGTACATATATCATAAAACGTCGATTTTTCCTAGTAAGTGACTGTCATAACAAAACATGTGTCAGTTTACATATAACGATATATAAAACAATTATGTAAGAGGTTTCAGTAAAGGATGTACCTGAGGGGTATTTGCGCCATTAGACCCTTTTTCAGGTGAAGTTGGTTCCACGCCATGAGATGACTCTCGATTGCCAAGACAGAAAAACATTAAGTAATCTTGAGGCTCGTATACACTTTCAAGCCCTACTTCTACTAAAGCCTTGTAGATCACTTCATACATCATTTGCATCGTCTTATTCTGTTAGACGTCATTGAAATGAGCATTTTCTTTATGCTTAATTAATTTCGTAAAGTATAGTGTCTCAAAATGAATGTACCTGCCAAAAAAGAATCCTTTGAACCGGCGTACTTGTAGGACTACCTTCCGGCCACATTGGAAGCACAATATATGCTGCAAACCTCTCATTGGCTCTGATTTTATTCGCAATTTTTAGAGCAATTTCCATTGGTATTAAATTATTTGCACCTGCAAAAGACAAATGCGTTTTCACTTATTATATTGAAATTTATTTAATTATAAATTAAGTAAAAGAAACAGCCTACACTGTAAGGTTTCTTACCCAAAGTTTTGTGATGACTCCAGTTAAATGAAGAACCAAGAAAGTATTGATTTTCGATATATATATAATGGTGAGCAGCACGAATTGCCTTCACATACGCGGTATGTATGCTCATGTCTATGAGCACATTCTTCCCGCATACCAAGTTCTGTGGCAATGTGGCAAAATATTAAGAATTTATTTCCGGCATACAACTATAAAACTGTGAGGATAATAGCCATACCTTGCTTGTGGCTTCCTTTGGGTCTTTGGGAAAACCTTTAACGGAGTTGGAGTCAATTGAACGGAACACCTATACAGTTTTTAATAACAGTGATCAACTGCGTTCAAAATGTAGAAAAAAATAAGATTGAGAGTCGCTCAACAATAAAGATACCTGAACATGCCAACCCTCAGGATCTTGTTCACTTGTGCAATGAGCCTCATCAATTCCTAATATGTCAGGAATCCTTTCTAATTTTAGTAATGAATCATCAACAGTTTTCTTCATCTTTTGAATCCCATGTGGCTTTGAAGCCCGCAACCATCTCTCCTCAAAGTTTTTTAGTACATCATAAGCTGCTGGACCTTCGATTCGACTGTGCAAATCATGCCATGGTTCTCTAGGTAAACCAGTTGTGGATCCCTTTATAAAGAAAAAAAACGACATTGAGAAAGGATGACAGGGGAAGTGAAACCATTATATCAACATTGTAACTAACGATGAAGAGCAATAGGATATGAGTGAAGTGCTTACTGTGTAATTAGGTTGGTGAAAGTCATCTTTGTGCAGAGTTTGTAATGTGCTGAAAAGGGGATGCGACGGAGTATCGTAACGACCGCCACACAGATCGAGACCACCAACAAATGCCATAATCCGTCTTCTGTAATTACCAGCATCAGCATCCACTATAACCGTTTTCTGATGATGTGTAAAGATTGTTTCAGTCTCCTGCAACCCAAATTCAGTCTCCCATTAATATGCGAAATATATAAACCTAAGGAATATAATTTTGCGTAAATGCAATAAACCTAGTTTCTAAAAAGCATTTAACTCCCATGATCCCATCTTTTTTACTTTGTTATCTCTTGAGTATTTAATAGAAACTTATCTACAATGGCATAATTCATTGTTTTTTTTGGAAAACTATCTCTCTGACTTGTTTTTTTCGAATTCTAATGAGTTCAATTCAAATGTACTATCAACTATTCAATAAACACTCCCAGTTTATATAGAATTCCCTACTCTCGAGTCTTCATGTGTCTACGACTAACGGAATTATGATATTTGTGTAAAACCATTTGGACATCCTTCTTCGAAAATACTTGGAAAGTTCAGACCTCCAAAACACATATTTATCCTTGACTTTATGTTCTTTTAGCAAATGACCATTTATTCAGGATGGATGATGATCTCTTAGCATCTAAATACGGAACGGTGTCATGCTAAGAAGTGGGTATCCTATAAAGACAATTCTGGAGTGACCTAAAACACGGTTGATCTATAAAAATGTCAATTAAGCAAAAAGGTATCTACAACTACACAAATAGACTTAGAGATGGATTCTTATTCGCCCAGGGTTCAATCCTCGAAATACAGTGATCCATGCTTTTCATGTCAGTCCTATAACCTTTAATCGAATGGATTAAACGTATGTATACTCAAATATTTCATTATTTCATTATTTCATTTATAATGAAATAATCTAACTATTATTTATATTTGAATCGCAAAATCACTGTGCAGTTAGTGTGCATTGAGACAGTGCTAGATTTGGAGGGCCAAACACTTCAACTTATGGTCCACTCCCACACCTTTCCAGTACACTTATGTTTTTTTTTAAAAAGGCAAATAATTCACACACTTTTCATAAAGCGTATGATATAGGCATATAGCATTAGCACCCAACTGAGAGATGCGGCGTTAAATTTATTTAAACCCGTGGATTAGTTGGCCGAAAGGTCGGAAACCATGGTTACCCGACATCAAATTACTTTAAAGGACCTAAAAGAAGAATATAATTATCACCATATAAACAAGTAGTAGTATCCAACCTGTTTCTTGGCCCAACTATGTCCCTTTCCAGCAGAACGGGGACAAAGGATTACTTTCACTGAAGAATGCTTGAAAAAACGTCGGGTTTCTTCATCGTTAGTTCCCATGACCCCTTGCTACATTTCACAGACAAAAGCGTTAGTTCAACAAATTATGCAACTTAATACAGTAGATAAATGATAACTAAAAGACACTTACTGTTTTGATTCCCAAAATGCTCCTAGAAGTAGGATCATCCCAAACAAGTAGAAGTACTCTTACGCCTTCTGCAGACTTGGCTTTCAAAAGATCCCCCAACATACTGTCTTTTGCACCATCACCATTGCGAACGAGCTGCACGCTGTGAACAACAGACCATCCTGTAATGTAAATCAAACGACGCGCCTGCTTGATAGCTTCACAAATATCATGCCAACAATCTCCATTTTGATACTGCAAACCACCTTCAAGATTCATACTCGGAAGGTAACCATCATCAACGTGAGCATCTTGATAAAGCGTAACTTTACCTCCTCTCCTAAGCGGAAAATAAGTGTCCAGAACACCATTAAAATTTGGTTCCTGGCCCACTCTCTCCATGGGTACATACTGAATCGACAGAGTCAACACCGCCCCAGGTTTACACGGTTTCCCACTTCCATTCAAAACCGGAAAAGTACCTTCCACTACCAAACCAGAAACTAACTGCTCAACCGGCACACCAACCGCACCTATAATCTGCGAACCTACAACATCATTATCCTTAACAACAAACTGAACCTCAGCCGAATAATGCGCTACAGGGACATAAAAATGCTGCATCCAAACAGGGTTCTCACTATTACTAATAACAAAAGTCCTAGCGATAACAGCATTAGCTATCGAAACCGTCACATAAGGATCACTCGTAACCTTAACAGGCTTCCCATCCTCAGTCTTGCTCTTACCTCCACCAAATGTAGGCATCCTACCAAAACTTGTCCTAACTTATTATGAAACATGTCCATATTAGGCAAACATTTAGCCTCTTTAACCCATATATCCAAATTCCCATGTAACAAAACAACTTTTAAAGATGTACTAGATGTCTTAAATGGAACAACTTGCACACTTTGTCCATGCTGTGATCCATCATAACCCATGTCAGCCATTTTATCAAAACTCAATAAAAAACCACAAGATCAAATACCCACTTCACAAAACTGCTAAAAATCAATTTTTATCAATACCCACTTGACAAAACTGCTTAAAAACCACTTTTCAAAAATTTTCAAATTCTTCCAAAACCACTTAAAAACCCACAAGATCAAATACCCACTTCACAAAACTGCTAAAAATCAGTTTTTATCAATACCCACTTGACAAAACTGCTTAAAACCACTTTTCAAAATTTTAAAGTTCTTTGAGGCATTTAATCAAACAGCTGGTGTGCTATATCAAAAACTGGCAAAAGGGTTGGTTAAAAAGAGAAAATAAAAGGGACCCAGATGATAAAAAAGATCAAAAGTGATGAATAATGGTTCAATGAATTATAAAAAGGTGATCTTGAAGGTGTTGTATTAATAAAGTATCAAGATTTGACCAAGTGTATGAAAGTTGACTTGGAAAATATGGTTGCATTGATTATTTTATGGAAAGAAGAAGTAATTTGTTTGAAGTCTGCCGAATTAAATATTTGTAAAAATTTAAAAGATTCTAGATAAGCAGGCTGTTGTACAATGTCTTTGAAAAGTTATTGTTTTTTTAGATTTTATAGAAAAGTGATTTATCTTTTTGTCTTAAAGAATCGACATTATTAGGGTGTAATAAGATCTAAATTGTAGATATATCCGTCGACAAATATGGATCAAAACTTTAATACTCCCTCAGTCTTATTTTTATTGTCCAGTTTGATTTTTACCAGTCTTTCTTGTTCAACTTTTACCATTAATATATTTATTTGTTTTATATAATATTTGATGAAATTTATACCAATGAAAAATACATTTAAAACCCAATACATTCATATATTTTTCATCAAATAGTATATAACACTAACAAAATAATATACACAAAGTTAAAGAAAAAGACTAATAATTAATGATGACAATTTTGAACGAAGGGTGAGGAGCAACAATTCCTTTATGTGTTTTCTTTTTCCTCACTCTCTTTTAGGCTGAGCATAATAGATCGCGGACTAAATTGAATCGAGAAATCGAACCGAATTGAACCGGTTAAACCGGACCGAACATATTTTAGTTCGGTTTTCGCTACACCATTTTCTTCGTATTTGGTCCTCGGTCAGGTCTGATTCGGTCCAACGCAAAACCGGTTATTATGCTTTGTTGGATTGGACTGAACCGAAAAACTAAACCGGACGGGACCTAGACTAAACATTTCGGTCAAGTCTTCGGTCCAGTGTTTAGGGTCAAATCGGTTTTCGATCCTATTTTTGATAACTTGACGAGCTTTAATCATCTAAGCTTGAGCTAGACTCGAGTAAGGCTTGAACTCGGCTTGAAAAGCTCGAATTTATATATAAACATTAAATTTGATATTCAAACTCATCAATAAATTAAAAAAAAACTACTTGATGAACTCAAGAGCAAAGAACTTATACAAGATTCGAGAAATTAGAGTTTAAATGGTTATTCTACAAGTATTTAATTATTATACCAATTCACGTTAGCCTTTCGGTTATAGCGGCAAATAATTATATTTGTGAAATTGTGTTCGACTCTTGATGCAAAGCGTGCATTTTTTAAAACTAACATAGTGTTTGTTTTTCAAAAGTTGTCAAGTTTATGATTGATCAAGAAAAGGCATAATTTAATTTGACAAGTTTTTGAAAAGTTGTCAAGTTTAAAAAGTATTTAAAGATAATTTAGGCAAACTACACTAATTTAAGTTTCAAGAATTTAATCTTGTACATAAACATCACCATGGGACAAATCTTTCTTTTTTCATCGTGGGGAGTCCAAAACAAAGTTTTTATAGTCTAAATCGGTCCTTTTGACCATTAATGCCTGTGTCAATGTTTTGTTGTTGAGGCAAAACCGCTTTTCACTTTGTAACTTACTTTATACAAACCGTTGTATAGTGTTTGTAGTTGCTATATGTCGTGTAACACGGCTTGGTCGTCCGGTTATCATCCCTAAACTATTCTACAAAAACCGCTTTCTACAAAACGATAATCCTTTCAACATGGTGCGTTCTTTGGTGTGGTAAGCAAACTATAATTCGCACTTCGTGGACCTCTGCCAACCTAGGGCGTCGATTCTTTGGTTGTCTTGTTGAAGTAAGTGTCTTTTAATATGCATCGTATCGTTTTTTTTTTCGCAAGTAGCAAACTACATTGTAACAATGGTTGTTGTTTAATCACTTGCCATAATCATGAATATGGGTCTTCTTGTCGGTGGATACGATGGTATGATCCTGAAATCTGTGCTCATTCAAAAATGATCATACCAGGCCTTTTGAGGGGGAGAAATGAGCTTGATGCAAGATTAGAAGCGGCTCAAGGTGATGTGTGGAAGTGGAAGATTTACCTGCTGCTAAGTTGGATATTGTTCTTGATTGTTTATCCATTGGGATAACTTTTTAGCTTTTATGTAATAAGGCGAGATGGTTAATGTTCATTATCTTGAATTGTAGTAATGTTGTGTCCCAGAAGGTTATGAATCTTGTTATTATGATCGGTTTACCGTATGTTTATGGCTTTATGCACATGGTTAAGATTAAAGTTGACTTTTAATTGTCAACATTGTTATGAAGTATTCAGTTTGGTTTGTTTTTACTTTCAATGCCTTATGGTTATGCAAGATGGTTAGCACTTTGTTTAGGTTTGACTTTTAATTGTCAACATTCTTATGAGGTTTTGTTTAGCTTTGGTTACTTTTGATGCAAATTATTCACACATCAAGCTTAGTCAATGTATAAAATTACACAAATATGACATGGTTTCATAGTTAATGCAAATGGATATAATTCCAAATGCATAAAATTGCATACTTTTCGAAGCATGAGAATTACAGTTAGACACACACATATGTTTTTAGACTACATAACTTGTCCATATGAAATAAACTACATGAAACATTATCTACCTAATTAGCATAACAGAATTGACATATGCTGAGGCCTTCATTCTTTCCAAAGTCTGACCTTTTTAGTCATTCTTCGCAGTAGCGGTGGGTTGAAGCGAAACGCCAGCACATCACTGATCGCATCGAGAATCGACCGTGATTGATCATGTTCTTTGGGATTGACAGGGATTGCTCATGTATCTTGGGATCAACAATTGCTTCATCTTGATGTTGGTGGGATTGAGAGAGGGATTCATCTTGTATCCTGGAATCTTCTGTTGCTTCATCTTGATGTTGCTGAGATTGAGACAGGGATGCATCATGTATGATAAGATCTTCAGTTGCTTCAAATTAGAAATCTGATATAAAACCCGCCGCAACATGACGGGCTGCCCCTTCCTTGTTTATATTATATAAGAGTTATAATATAAGAAATTAGGCCATACTCGAATTATTTCAATCGAATCAAAGTTATTAATATAATTTGTTCAGCTGTTTAAAAAACTTTTGGCTGCAATGTGGGGTTTAAGAAATTAAAATATTGAAAAATTACACGTTTGGTCCCTGTGGTATACCCAAATAACAACTTTAGTCCTTAAGTCGTTTTTATTACACCACGAATACCTATTTTTGAAACCTTGCACTCATTTAGTCCCTATTTTGGATGGGCGTTAGTGCAGTCCTTTAAGTGTTTTGCGTTGTAAGTCCTTCGTTAATAATTTTTGCACCGTTAGTCCTTATTTTTAAAGAAAAAATTACACGTTTGGTCCCTGTGGTACACCCC
Source organism: Chrysanthemum lavandulifolium (assembly GCA_022545495.1). Taxonomy (NCBI): domain Eukaryota; kingdom Viridiplantae; phylum Streptophyta; class Magnoliopsida; order Asterales; family Asteraceae; genus Chrysanthemum; species Chrysanthemum lavandulifolium. The sequence continues at coordinate 8,361,349 of CM040246.1, read as the reverse complement.
CGTTTTTTACGTTTTTATCCGTTTTCGTTCGTTTTTATCCGTTTTCCTCTTTTTTTTCGTTTTTCGTCCGTTTTTCGTTTTTATCCCTTTCGTAAATGCTTTTATATGTTTTATGCTTTTTATCCGTTTTTGTCTTTTTTATCCGCTTTCCGATATTTTACGTTTATATCGTTTTCCTTTTTTTTTTTTTTTTATTATTTTACGTTTTCTGCTTTTATCCGTTTTCGTTGGTTGTTTATTCGTTTTCGCCAGGTTTTTTTTTCTGTTTTTGTCCATCTTTTTCCGTTTTCGTCCGTTGTTTTACGTTTTTGTCTGTTTTTATCCTATTTCGTTTGTTTTTTATCCGTTTTCGCCCGTCTTCTTGTTTTTTTATCCGTTTTCGTCCGTTTTTTACGTTTTCACCCGTTGTTTTACGTTTTTGTCTGTTTTTATCCGTTTTCGCCAGTTTTTTTTACATTTTATCCATTTTCGTCCGTTTTTTTACGTTTTCGCGATATCAATTTACCGAATTATTTTTCTTTAATACTATAGATTTCTTTTACTCCACTATATCTTTTCAACATGATCAATTTCCTATCAAACGAAAAGTTACAGATTTGAAGATGAAAAGTAGTTTTGTAATGTAGGGGCGGCTGTTCCAAAGAAAAGGTTGTCCCACATGCTGTCCATCTTCCATCGTTAATATCACATGTTGGTGACGTATTGGTTTGTAACAAGATTATTTGGAAGCACCAAATTTGCTAACACCGACATCTTAATAAAACTTATATAATTATTTGAATTTTAAGTCTTTATGAATACAAAAGAAGAAAATGTCTTTTATGATCATCGACTAAAATATACAACCGTATTGATTACTTGGAATCTTTTCAAGTTTTTGCACATGAAAGATGATCCAAAATTACTTATTATTTAAAGCTAATCATAATCATCATTATGATCATGACTTGTTTAATCTTGAAACTTGAAAGTAACTTCAAGCTAGCTAGCAACCATGCACCATTGTACGTTTTACATTATTGAACAACCTTCTCCATCTTCTTGATCACCTCCGTAATGATTACTCGAATAATGATGACTCCTGTTGTCATTGTACCCGTTATACCCTTGTTCGTATGCTCCGAACCCTCCATAACTTGGTGGCGGGGTTAGTAGGGGCATCCCATAGCCATGTTGATACGGAGGTCCCCCATAACTTTGGTCATAATATTGCCCGTATCCTATCATAGGGTACATTTGTGAATAGCCGTGAACGGGCTCATATACCATCTTTGCAACATCAGGGTTCTTTGGTGGAGCTGCAGCTGCAGGTTTATCTCCTTCTTTAGGCTTTTCAGCATCCTTAGGTTTCTCTGGTGCGTCCTTAGGCTTATCAGCTGCTTTGGGTTTCTCGGGTTCCTTGGGCTTGTCATTGGCTTTAGGCTTCTCGGGTTCTTTGGGTTTCGCTGCTTCCTTAGGCTTGTCTGCTGCTGGCTTCGCCTTCTCGGGCTCCTTTGGCTTTTCGGCTGCAGCTGGCTTGGCCTTAACAGGTTCTTTAGGCTTGTCAGCTGCTGCAGCTGGCTTAGGTTTCTCGGGCTCTTTTGGCTTGTCGGCAGCTGGCTTAGGCTGCTTTTCTGGTTCCTTCTTTTCAATTATCTCTATGCTTTGGATGGCTCCATTACCCTTGTAACAAAGCTTTTCACGAATCTTCTCAGGGCTACAACATACCACCATGATCTTAACCTTGTTTTTCTCCACATCAAATAGTTGGTCCCTTATTTCTATTTTATCATTAATCAAAACAAGTTGAACATTATGAGTCAAAGAATCATGCTAAAACTGAATTGATTATCCAATAATTTATTCTAAGGGGGGCAAGAATATACATTACACTTTTGTCAATCCATATTTAATATTCCTAGTATAAAATATATACATGTTTAACATGAAGTTCATGCCTTGCACTAATTACATTGCTTATATTTCTTAAAATGTACAGTTTTTTTTTTTTTTTTAACGAGGTAACATATTTAATTAAATAAATGCTAGAAAACCAAACAAATTTGACATACACAAATCTATATATAACACTCAATATGAAAAGAGATAAACTAATATATCTAGATAATATACTTGCAGATAACATTTTCTGATCTAAAATAATAATCTATATGATACATGAACAGATTCTTGATATTAATTCCTTTAATAGAAATAAATAAAAGTCGATACTCACGGGGAATTTTACATATGACCTTCTTGACCTTGTTGTAGCAGCCAGAACACTTGAGGTCAACATTCAGCTCCATTTCGGTCACCTTTTCATAACAACAAACAATAAATTTAGATAAATTTTACAAATGCAAGTATGAACAAATTAATTAGATAAATAGAGTAAGATATGTAACAACAACATTTTTAATGAATGAATGAATACCTTCTCAGGGGCCATTGCTGCCAAATTAACAAGAGTTGAACTCTCAGCTAGCTAGGCAGATAAATGAGAGAGAAAGGGAGAATGTGACTGGTATGTGCATGTGAGTGAGAGTTGAATTAATAAGAGGAAATTAAGATCTAAATAGTACGAGAAATCCGTCGACAAATATGGATCAAAACTTTAATAAATAGGAAGCAACAATTCTTTTATCTGTTTTCTTTTGTCTCACGCTGCTTTTGGCCGAGCATAATAGATCGCGGATTGGATCGAATCGAGAAATCAAACCGAATTGGACCGGTCGAACTAGATCGAACGTATTTTGGTCCGGTTTTCGGTACACCATTTTCCTCGTATTTGGTCTTCGGTCCAGTCTGGTTCGGTTATACGCAAAACCGGTCATTATCCTTTGTTGGATTGGACTGAACCGAAAAACTGAACCAGACGGGACCTAGACTAAACATTTCGGTCAAGTCTTCGGTCCAGTGTTTAGGGTCAAATCGGTTTCGAACCTATTTTGATAACTCAAGAAACTTTTAATCATCTAAGCGAAATTGCAGACTGAGTAAAGGCTTGAATTCTATTGAAAAGTTTCGAATTTATATATAACAATAAATTTGATATTCAAACTCATCAATTAATTAAAAAAAATACTTGATTAACTCAAGAGCAAAGAACTTATACAAAATTCGAGAAAATTAGATTTTAAATGGTCATTTTAATTATTATACCAATATTCACGTTAGCCTTTCGGTTTTTTATATAAACTAGACGTATATCCGCGCAAAGCGACGGTGTATAGCGGCAAATAATTATATTTGTGAAATTGTGATTCTGGTTTGACTCTTGATGCAAAGCGTGCATTTTTAAACACTAACATAATGTTTGTTTTTCAAAAGTTGTCAAGTTTAGGTTCGATCAAGAAAAGAAATAATTTAATTTGACAAGTTTTTGAAAAGTTGTCAAGTTTAAAGGGTATTTAAAGATAATTTAGGCAAACTACACTAATTTAAGTTCCAAGATTTTAATCTTCAAGTTTTAAGAAAAAGAAATGCACTATTTATAAGTAGTATAGATATATATAATAAAAAATAAGGCTAATGACTTGAAGAGCTGTTCTAGCAGAGTCGCCAAGTTTTAAATCGTCATCTTCTTGTCGACTTTGATCAAACATCGTAGATATAATGGGAGAAGAAATTTTTGTTCTTCGAATGAAATTATCCAAAAGGTAAAATTGTACATGCAGGTTTACACATGGTGAAATTTTATATAAACAACACTGTAAGGCTAGACATAGTGGTAATTTAGGTCGACCCTGCTACATTAGATTTCTCTTTCCGACTCCGACGATCTAGTTGCCACAGTGATGACTTTGGAATTTTTTTTTTTATTATTTTTAGAAATGTATTTGAGTTAGTATTTATAGGATGTAAAGTGTTTAAAAAAATTTTTTAAAAGTTTTTTTTTTTTTTTTTTTTTTTTTTTTTTTTTTTTAATATGAAAAGGTAACAAAATTTGGATTTTTGTGTGCATGCAACTCGGTTGTTAGTACGAACTAGTTCATCTCCTCTTACATTGTGATGTGAATGAGAGAGCACACACGCTTCACACGGTGAAAATGATTCTCCTTATTACTTCAAATGAAAGATACAAAGGTTTTATCTGATGAAAACAGATGGGAGGAAGGAGAAAAGAATAACGAAAAAGTTACAAAACAAACCCTACACTATTTCAATGTTCCAATATGAGTCCTTCAACTATTAACCAACCCTCTTTACACTCCCTCGAGTTGAGAGGTGGAAGGACCGCAAGCTCCCAACTTGGACATTAATTTAGAATCTTGATCTGCTGGAAGAACTTTAGTAAACACATCACCACCGGTCTTTAGTGGAAACATGAGAAGGTAGGACTTCCCATTCTTGACTTGATCCCTTACATAATGGCAATCCACTTCTATATGCTTTGTTCGGCATGGAAGACCGGATTGGCGACTATATATATGGCGACTTGATTATCACATTTCAAATCTACAGGGACCAAGATCTTTGAGCCCCAAATCTTTCAACAATGTCACCAACCAGTAACTTCACAACATGTTAGGGCCATAGCTCGTATTCGACTTCAAATGATGATCTAGACACCACTTGTTGCTTCTTAGATTTCCATGAAATAGGTGATTGACCCGACAAAATACAATAGCCGATGGTGGACCTTCTTGTCATAGGACAACTAGCCCAATCATCGTCACAATAGGCGATCAAATGAACAATTTGAACCATTAGCTAATAATATACCTTGACCGGTGAATTCAACAAATATCTCATCAAATGTTTCATCGCTTGCATATGCATTGATGTAGGATTTTGCATAAACCGACTCAACAACCGCACAAGATAGCAAATATCGGTCTTGTTATTGTGAGATATATGAGTTTGCCTATGTATCTTACAGATACTCGGATCGGGTAAAGGAGTTCCGTATCGCTTGCAACTTGATATGAGAATCCATAGGCAACTTGTATGGTCTTGCATTAGTCAAACCCGACTTTTGAAGTAAATCAAGAGTGTACTTCTTTTGAGAGATGAAAATGCCTTGGTCACTTTTGCACACCTCCAATCCTAAGAAATAATTCATCGACCCAAATCCTTCATGTGAAAATGAGTACTTAATTGTGTTTTAAGAGCTTGAATCGAGTGTTGCTAGAACCCGGTGATTAGAAGATCATCAACATAAACAAGGACTCTTTGTAAGGATTCAACATCTGTCTTGATGAACAATGAGTAATCACCTTAGATTGAGTATAGCCAAAGGACAACAATCTTTGAAGAGTTTGGCAAACCACCATCTAGGTGCTTGTTTGAGGCCATACAAGGACTTCTTGAGTTTGCATACTAAACTTGAATCGCCAGGAACATTTTGCACACTCTCCCCTTTCCAATATACCTCGAGGCATTTGCATATACACTTCTTCAAAGAGATCACCATGGAGAAAGGCATTAGACACATCCATTTGACAAATTTCCTAACCTTTCATGGTCGCCATGCAAGTAAAGCTCTATCAGTCACCATTTTGCCATCGGAGCAAAAGTTTCTTCATAGTCAACACCTTTTCTTTGCCTATTCCCATTCACCACAAGTCTAGCTTTCTTCTTGTCAAGTGTACCATCGACTTTGAGTTTGATTTTGTAGATCCAATGACAAGCAATAGCTTTCTTCCCTTTAGGTAGAATGTCACTTCCCATGTATCATTCTCCTCTAATGCTCTTAGCTCCAAATTCATTGCATTACACCAATCTTCTTCTTTAACCGCTTCTTTGAAGTAAGTAGGTGTCGATGAGCCACCAAAGCACATAGAAAAGCATGAAATTGAGACGAAGAGAGTGGCGACACTTGATTAGCCTTTGGTTGATGAATTGGTGTTACATAATCTTTTAGCCGACTTGGAGCACTTGACACTCTAGTGGATCTTGATTCTGCATCTTGAACACTAGTGGTTGGAATGAAAGATGGTGCGGTGTGAACAACATCGCCAGATTCATGAACAACATCGGCGAATCATGAACAACATCGCCAGATTCATGAACAACTTCAGCAGATTCATGAACAACTTCGCAGAATCATGAACAACTTCAAGAAGAACAAAGGGCTCATGAACAGGTTGTGTTGTGGACACAAAATCTTCATACCACAATGGTGAAGAAATAGGTGCGAGCACAGTTGAAGAACTTGCAACATACTTGTTTTAGAATAGGAAATATATGTTCATAGAAGACAACATCTCTTGACACAAACCTTGTATGATTCAAAGAAATTCGTAAGTTTGTACCCTTTTGATGTTGTGGATAACCCGAAAATAAACAAGGTACACCTCGGAATCAAATTTGTCGACAACTCGGAAGGATTACTAGCCATTGCTAAACAACCAAACACCCTTAGATGACTATACTCGGTTTTAGATTGCAACAAAACTTCATAAGGTGTCTTAAATTTCAACACAAAGTGGGAAATCATTAATGAGATATGTTGCGGTGATAACACAATCACCCCAATAATGTACGAGCAAATGAGCATGCAATCTTAGGGCTCTAGCTATCTCCAATATGTTTCTATGTTTCCTTTCTACCCTCCCATTTCTTTGAGGTCTATCAACACATGAAGTTTGATGCTCTATTCCAGTGAGTCCATAAAAGGGCCTATAGATCCTTTGAGAAATTCTAAGGCATTGTCGATCTCACCACTTTTATATCTTTTTCAAGCCGCTTTTCACAAAAGTAACAAATGACTTGAAAGTGGCAAGGCATCGACTTTCGACTAGTAAATATGTCCAAACGACTCTAGTACAATCATCAACTATAGTGAGAAAATACTTATGATTCCTATGGTTGGAACTTTATAGGGTCCCCAAATGTCTATATGAATGAGTGAAATGGAACTTTGGAATGAGATTTACTAGCGAGAATATGGAAGTTTTGTGAATTTTGCCATTGACAAGTCAAACAAGAATTCTCATTAGAATGAGATACACTTTCGAGAATGTAGTAATATGTTTGAAAGTAGAATCGAAATGTGACCAAGTCTATGATGCCACAAACTGTAAGAATTATTGAAAACACTAAAAGCATAGTTTGTTGGAGCGAGCAGTTTGAGAAAAATGAAAATAGACTACAATCTTCAAGGCGACACAACCATTGAAGAAAGTTGAGAATGAATTTGATCCGGAGGAAGATTGAGTAGATGATAGAGGCCGACTTGCTTTTACCCAAGCCCAACACCTTCACGGTTTTCAAGTCCCGAATAACACGAATTTCTCATAAAATGTAACAAAGCAATGAGAATCTTTTGTTAGTTTAGAGACCGACAAAAGCTTGAATTTGAAGGAAGGAACTATGAGAACATTGTTTAGCTTAAGTCCATTTTGTAAAGCAACATTGCCTACTTTGGAAATGGTCAAGTATGTCCATTTGGCAAATTAATAACTGTTTACACTTAAGAGCCTCAACATCATTCAAATCATTGCTATCGGTGACATATGATCACTTGCCCAGTATCAATTATCCATCCTTCTATAACCCCATTCACACAAGAAAAGCAAGAAAGTGTACCTTCTCGAAAAGGATGTTCCAATGCATTGGTCTCATCGGTGGTCCGATTGAAATGAGGAATACTCTTCATTAGTTGCTCAAATTGCTTTGAAGTGAAGACCACATGACCACCGGTTTCAACCATTGCACTGTCTTTTCACATAACCGGACCAACCTTCCGAGGAGCTTTACCTTTCTGTATTGCTTATACTTGTAATGCCATGTAGGTAACCAACTTTCTCCCAACATTTATCCGGTGGATGCCACTTGTAGCCACATATGTTACACTTCTCTTTGACCTCACCTTTGCTATAGAGGTCAGATTCAACAATTGACCGTCCCTGATCCAAATACTCCCGCTCGAGACTCTTCTTGTCAAGCAAAGCACAAGCGCTTTCAACACTTGGTAAAGGAGAGTTTAACAACAATCGACTCCTTTGATGAGAAAATTTTCATCCAAACCATTCAAGAACCGAAACAATCTTTGCTCTTCTTTACGAGTACTCAAAGCGGTTAGAAAAAACAATTTACGGAGTAATATTGACTATTCTTGGCAATTCATTCATTGAATCCAATTCTTCCCAAACACACTTCATACTTGTATAGTACTCACTCACGATCTTCCTGATTGCATAGTCTCATAAGTTTCTCTGTTCAACTTATACTTATGTGACCCATTCTTTGAGCAAATCTTTTCTCAAGTTGAATCCAAATTGCATAAGCGGTTCAATGAACATAATAGACTTTGCAATTGATTCGACATCGAGTTCATTAACCAACTAATCACCGATTATTACATGTATCCCATCGTTCTTGTAAATTCCCATCATCTTGTGATCTTGGGCTGCTCCTCGATGAAACCTAACTTTCTTTTGGTAGAAAGAGCAATTTCAACCGATCTTCTCCAAGAACGATAGTTTTGTGCTCTAACAATTTTTCATTCACCACAAGAGTACCGGGGCCATCGGAAGGATGTAAATCTGATGGATTTTGGAACAAAAGAGATTGACTGTTTTGGCTAGTAGCATCAGTTGAAGAAGATGATCTGCCATTGTTAACACGTTGAAGCTTCAACAATCTTGAAAGAACCGTTATAACAACCGATGATTCAACAAATTCGGTCTTGAATAAGACACTTGAACCGAATCACTTTACCGAATGTAGATGAAAATTGATAGTTATTAATGAAAGAATTGTGATGAGAATGATAGAAATGATGGAGAAATGATGATTTGATAATGATCGGAAAAAGTTAGTTACGGTGGTTTATGGTGATCGGAAAAGTTAGTTACGGTGGTTGTAACGGTTGTAATCGATCAAGAACTCATTCTCGATCTCGATACCATGTTGACGAGAATGAGTAGAGAAACACACAGCTTCGCACGGTGAAAATGATTCTCCTTATTACTCAAAATGAAAGATACAGGTTTTATACAGTGAAATGAGATGGGAGGAAGGAGAAAAGAATAACAAAAAGTTACAAAACAAACCCTACACTATTTCAATGTTCCAATATGAGTCCTTCAACTATTAACCAACCCTCTTTACATCTTCCCTCAACCGGTTAACCGAGCACCCCACAATGGGGCAACCTAGGTCAATCAGCACTCAACCGAGTCGCTTAACCTCTCCATTGTTTCAATTTAATAAGGTAATGATTTTTTTACCATGTACTCTATCATCATTATTATTATTATTAATTTTATTTCTTTAATTATATATTATTGTTTATGGTACGCGGACAAACACCGACTGATTTAATGGAATTTTCCTAAGTTTCTAGAAGTTGGGTAAAACCGTGTATAATAAATATAACAAAAACGTCAACTATATATTGTTTTTAATCCTAATATTGTTATTTTCAAAACTAGAATGACGATATTCCTATAAATTCAAGTACTTTTTCAACTGCTTTTTTTTTGAGTTTTGTTACATGTCATCATCGTCAAAATGAATTTCTAAACAATATTAGTTGTGAACACTGGCGGAGCTACGTCAAATATTTTGAAAGGGCCATCGATGCAATCCTTGTATGATGGAAAAACCAAAAGCTAAACTATATATTTTTAAAGGCATTTACATATATCTTCATATACATCATCATTATTTACATATTTTTCCACATCTTACTTTAATAACTTTGTATATCATGCATTAAAAACTTGTGTTGGAGGAAATATGTAAATATTGATGTGTACATGGAGATGTATGTAAATTTCTCATTTTTTTACACATGAAATACATGGAAAGTACATACATGTACTACAAGAAGTTGCGTGCACTTGGTGACATGAATAAGATGCACAACAAAAAGTAATAATTTTGTAAACTTTTTTTAGACTTTTTGAGAAAAAGTTGATGGGAAACTAGGAGTTCATTAAGCACGTAAAGAACTAAAAAATAAAAAGCACGAGAGAAAGATTTAACAAAGGCTTAAAATACGACTAAGAATCTATTGATTAAAAAAAATGATAATTAAAAAAAAAAAAAAAAAAAAAAAAAAAAAACTCTTATAAGAATAATAAATTTAGTTACATGCTTGAACTACCATATCTGTAAACTTATTGTATTTGTGATCAGAAGTAATCTAAATTGTACCTAAGTATTCAGTTATGCCATTGAAAAGGAACCAATGACTATCGATGATTAGTTACAACGACCTTATATTATTTAATGAACGTATCATACGTGTTGTTGGTGACCAACTTGCTACACTATGTTCGGTGATGAATGAGTAAAAGGCGTGTGGGTGCATCGAGTGGTATAGGGGCATTACTACATTAAGGGGGTGCGCTAGTAAGTTCGTAAGGATGCCATAGAGTTATGTTTACTACATTAAATCCAAGTTCCTCGGTTCGCAATATATCACTAATTTGCAAGTAAAAAATTTGAAAAAAAAGAACTTTTGTAAATTTTCTATGTAAAGTGTAAAGATGTCAAGAAATACAAAAAAGAATTGTGGTCTCCAGTTTTTTTCAGAGAAAATGAAATAATCAAAAAGATTTTTATTTATTGGTGATTCAAAGATCCCTATAAACATTTTAAATTAATGGGCTTGTGACAAATTAGCCCAAAATTACTGCCAATAATATTCACAATGGGCTTTATTTTTACAGGCTTAAATTGTTGCTGCTAAAGTCTACCATCTATAGAGTAAACACGAACTATAAAACTTTCTTTTAAGGTAACCAGCTATATAACTCTTAGACTCAAGAATGTGCACGAACAATTTATTATCCTTTCGTACCGAAGAATGCACGAATTATATGAGCAAGTTAGAACAAAAAATGCAATAGAAGATCATACAAGAGTACAAGACGCACACTTTCTATTTATCGGATGATAATAAGGGATGAGATAACCAACGTCTTATTAGTAAAAGAACACGAAAACTACTCAAAAACCAATAGAAACGTTTTAGTGGCCAATCATCTAAAGTTGATTCCATCACGTACCTTATCTCACTTTTACCACCAATTATCATAGCTATTAATCGGATCTATAACCAAAGAGTTTGTGTCTCAATGATATCTCATATTATGTGAGAAACTCATCAATTAAATTGTTATGGACCGGACCGAAACTCGATTTCGGCAAAAATCTTAGACCGAGACCGGACAGAATGTGGTCGGTCCGGTCTCGGTCCGGGTCGGTCTGGTCGTTCCTTCGGTCGGTCCGGTCCAACAATGCCAAATTAGCCCAAATTAATCGGTTTGTGGTCCAGACCGGATCAAGGACCGAATTAGCCCAAAAGCCGAGACCGCAGACCGGACCGAATGTGGTTGGTCTGGTCTCGTCCAGTCCGGTCTCGGTCAGTCCGGTCCGTTCGGGTCATTTGCTCAATCCTACATATTATTGTGCGAAAATCTTTTAATTATGTCCAAAATATCATGGTGTATGATAAATATTCAAACAAAATATCAAATCCATAATGTGTTGACATGATTTGTTGATCATGCCATTAAAGTAATACACTAACATAATGTTAAAAAAAAAGAGTAAATTACACCGTTCGTCCTTGTGGTTTGCGTTGACCGCAGACGTTCGTCTTTTGATCAAAAAAGTTGCACCGTTTGTCCTTAAGTGGCAAACGTTATGCGCCGTTCGTCCCTCCCATTAACGGGGCCCACTAACGCTCGTTAAGTCAGTCCAAATGAGGGTATTCTAGTCTTTTTCCTTTATTTTAACCCCAATCCTATAATCATCCGCCCCCACTTAACTTTTTCTCTAAAAAACGTAGCAACCAACATCACATATATCCTCTAACTAGTAAAGTAACATATCTCCCAAACCAAATCCGATCTTCCCTTTTTCTTCAAATCCAAACACACAAACATTCATCTCTTGTTTATCTTGTCACAAATACAATCGTTATTACTACTCAGACTCGAGACACACTCTCTTGTTCTAACTCAATTACGAATCATATGAACCGAAATAGACAGAATCGTTCTGTTTAGTATACCAAAGAGGCTTCAAGATCTTGAATAGATCTAAGGTAGGTTTACTTTTTTTTTCGAATTCAGACTCACCGATCGAAAGAAATAATTGAAACAAATTTGTTTTGATTATTTCTTAATGTGTTCGGATATTAAAACAAGAAGTGATTCTTCACAAAGATCGATGATGTAATATGTTCAAAGTACAAGATATTTTAAAGATCTATGCAACAAATGAACAAAAACCGAGATCCATTTGTCATTTAATTTTGTTCGATGTTGTATCCGTGAGGTGAAGAGGGTGTAGTTATTAATGGATTTGTTTGATTCTTGATGTTAGCTGTTGGTGACGGGGCTTAGGATTGGGTTGGAGTTGTTGTGGTTAAAATGGTTGTCGATGGATTTAGATTACTCTTGGATTTGATGTTGTTTGATTTGGGTTATTTTTTCAGTTCTGGTCATAAGTCTATTCTTCTTCCTCTTCTTTTTCGTTTTAATTGTTAATTACCAATGAGGAAAAGATCTGAGGTAATGATATGGATCTGAGAAAAAGATCTTTTTCGTTGGATTGCTCGCTTAAATCATTTGCGTTTTTTATAGATAATTTTGGACTTTATGGGATATGGATACTGATTTAATAATGATTTGAATTGGATTTGTTATGAATTTTTATTATGATTAGTGTTTTTGGATATGGAGATGGGGTTGTTGGTGTTCCTGGTTTTGATTTAGCCAGAATATTGGTATATGGAAGAAGATGAGTGGTGATAGGTTGGGTCAATTTGGATTTGAGCTGCTATTGTGCGTGCGTGTTTGTGGATCTGAGTTTGGGTTGGGTGAGTAGACCTAATACACAGTTGTGTCATAATAAGTACGATAGCAGTTGGCTGATAGTCTAAATCTATTAGTATGAATGATATATGAAAGAATTATTTTGAAATCTGAATAGATTATGAATTTTTAGTTGGATAAGTGGTGGTTGACTTTGAAGGATGGTGGTGGTGCAAGTGATGATAAATGGAGAAGATGGATTAAAAAGAGAACGAGTAAAAAGACTAAAATACCCTCACATGGGTATCACATGCGGAGGATTTAACGAGCGTTAGTGGGCCCCGTTAGTGGGAGGGACGAACGGCGCATAACGTTTGCCACTTAAGGACAAACGGTACAACTTTTTTGGTCAAAGGACGAACGTCTGCTGTCAACGCAAACCACAAGGACGAACGGTGTAATTTACTCAAAAAAAATTATAGATCTCAAATTTACCATAGATTCAATGAACCAATAATAGTCATTCATCTTTTTTTAAAATAAACTTTCACCCTTTTTTTAAAAATTAAATATCTCGCAAACCGTTAATTGTTACGCGATAAAAATCATACCATCGCGACGATAATTAAATTATCTTTCTATAGATATGCACTACTACATATTTTTAACGATTTTTTTTTCAAAATTTCGGCCCAGAATAATCATATATGATTTGCGAAAATCATATATGATTCGATTTTTACAAATCATATATGATTTTTGAAAATCATATATGATTTGTGAAAATTTTATATGATTCGATTTTTAAAAATCAGATTTATGAGATTTTACAAATCATATATGATTTTTCTGGACGGAATTTTTGAAAAAAAAAATTTGTCGAAAATATAGAAAAGTGCATATTAGTAGAAAGATAATTTAATTCTCGTCACGATGGTGTATTTTTTATAGTTTGAAGATTTACCGTTTGCAAGATATGTTGTTTTAAAAAAAAAAGGTGAAAAATAATTTTTTATTAACTTTGATTAAAAATGGATGGCTAAGATTGGTTTATTGGATATATGGTAAATATGAGATCTATATTGATCTCAACTCTACATATACATAATGTTTGAAAGAAAAAAAAATCACACACAAACATGTGGCATGTCATTTGACTATTTTATTCTCTCTTTTCTTTTACCAACTTTTTATTTTGTTAAACGATATTGTGCGAAAATCTTTTAATAGAATTTATGTCCAAAATATCATGATGTATGATAAAGAACTAATAGAAGGCAATGGTGGATATTGTAATTGATAGCAAAACTACGAACACATAATACCACAACACCAACAAGAAAGGCACACATGTTGCACCTTAAATACTCAAGTTCTTTCACAATGAGTAGCGATGTGGGACAAACATGTAGGTACATATCACAACCACTAAGAGTTTTCATTTGCTTTGTTATTTTTATAGAATTGTTTGTTGGCAAAAGTTTCGGGGCTATAGGTTTGTCCGTGCCAAAAACCTCACCAAATGCAAGCTTAATTAAATTGTGAGCCATAATTCTCTTCAAAACTTATTATTAGTAAAAGAACACGAAAACAAGTCAAGAACCAATGGATCAAGTAGGCGGCATTATATGGTGAGGTTCTCTTGAGCAGATACAAAAGAACCAACTATCCGTTTTATTAAGTTATTTAGTAATTCCTTTTGGGGATCATCTTGTTTTAGCCGATCTCAGTATCAGTGTTTTTTTATGGATTGCTA